>JANTPM010000244.1:35418592-35436925 GCA_025434745.1 Erythroxylum divaricatum
ATTTGTCCATGTTTTAAAAATTGTATAAGAAATTAAATATAGTTAAAAGTTAAATTGGTAACCAATATAATAAAGATTGGAAAATTTTTAAGAATTTAAAATAGTATTAAAAAAGAAATTATATTTATTCATAGAAAAAAATTAATTTTAATTGAAAATTTTGTTAAATAAAAATTAAATAATTTATATAAATTAACAAGAATAATTAAAAAGTTAATCTGTTTAAAGTTTTTACGGATCCAAATTTGTAATCATTAAAAATTGTTTCAGAATAAATATAATTCGATAAAAATATGTAAAATATTTTGTTTTAGGATTTAAATATTATATTTTTGTAATTTTGAATTATGAATATACCTTTTATAATAATTGAAACTATCCAAACCTTTGATAAGGAAAAACTTGAGTTGCAAAGCTCACTCACTTCTTCCACAAGTCATTTTCTATAGTGTTTATTCCCATATACTTTGCTTGTTTTATAAAGGGCATCTCTTTCCCTTTTGTCTAACTCGAATTTCTCATTTTCACGTAATGGCATCTTCTCTTGAAGTGCAAGCATTCTATTGTAGCTTATTTTCCAAGTTTACATGGTCCATTAATAAATACGGTCCTCTGCTTTTACATTGTTAATCAGCCTAATGGAAATGGCCATCGTCTGAGGAATCTTTATCAGTAACTGTAGTATGAGTGGGGTCCTCAAGCATTATCTTATCCTATTTAGATCCCACGTTTCTTGTTATTTGTCAACAGTCTTGACCCTCTCATGGTTCCACCTGTTTGTCGGTGGTCTATACCCAGTAAGATTTCTCGGTTTTTTTAATCTGTTAATCGTCAGTGGACCAATTCTTTCTAACCCCTTTTGTACGTTTTCCATGTTAATGCTATATGTTTGTGTTTGTTGATTGTCTACACCTTTTTTTTTTTTTGCTTCTTGGAATAAGAGGGAAAGAAGATGGTGTCTGGGACTTCTGAATCGTTGAAAGCCGAGCTTCCTGTGGAACCAGGTCATTTGTTCCTGAATGGAGATGTTAAGACTGGTCTGGTTCTCGTGGACGTCGTTAATGGCTTCTGCACTGTTGGAGCTGGAAATTTGGTGAGTCTATTGGAGTTTTGTTGTCTGGTTTTTTTGTCGTTTGTTATGTAAAATGGTTGTCGTAAAGTTTTGTGCTTTTGTTGGTTATATCGCTGTCAGGCTCCGAAACAGCCCGACAAGCAAATATCCGAAATGGTGGAAGAATCCGTGAGGCTTGCAAGAGCTTTCTGTGAGAACAAATGGCCTGTTTTCGCGTTTCTTGATTCACATCATCCTGATGTACCAGAGCATCCATACCCTCCTCACTGTATTATTGGAACTGATGAAGCTAGATTGGTTCCAGGTGATCTCCTAGTCCTTTGTTTTGTTTCTGTTCTTGTTGACTTGTTTGTTTGAACTGTTCTCTTTACATTTCTATTATGTAAAGGAAAATTATGATGATTTTCTCAAAAGAATTTTGTGGTGGCTTGAGTGCTCGTCTGGGTTTCTATGGCTCTTATGTGTTGATTTATGTTTATGGTCTCTGCAGCCTTGGAATGGTTGGAGAATGAACCAAATGCCACGCTTAGGCGCAAGGATTGTATTGATGGTTTTGTTGGCTGTATTGAGAAAGATGGTTCCAATGTTTTTGTGGACTGGGTTAAGAACAATCAGATTAACACTGTAAGCTTTTTTTGTTCCTTCCCTTTTCTTTCATTTCTTGTTGAAGAACAATAAGTTATCATCTGCAAACTAAAATCAAAGTGACTATGAAGTATGAACACATACTTGTCTGTGTAGCTACTGGTGACTGGGATATGCACAGATTTATGCGTCCTGGATTTTGTTTCTTCAACACTTTCTGCAAGAAATCGCCGTCTGCTTGCTCCTCTAGAGGATGTCATTGTATACTCTCGTGGCTGTGCAACCTTTGACCTTCCAGTTCATGTTGCTAAAGCCGTCAAAGGTGCAATAGCACATCCACAGGTAATTGAGACACAACTTATGCTCAATTCTTCTATTCTGCGAGGGGATTGAGTTCTGTGAACTTAAACCTGGAATTTTAGGGCCTGTAATTTTTGATGGCTGCAAGTAGTGCCTCTGAAGCTTCCATTTTCCGTATTCTTGAAGTTGAAATGAATCAGAAGATTGGGATAAAATAAAATGTGTGATTCTTTAATTTTCTGCGTAATTCCGCCTTTTTCTTTTCTTGTCTCTATGTGTCTGCACACTTTTTGATAAACAAAAACTCTCAAGTAATTCATACAAGTTCAGTCTATTTCTTCCCGTGTGTGCTGAATTTGTAGTTTCCTTGATTAAGATTGCAGATTTTGGCTTTGTTTTGGTGAATTAGGAAGTAAGCAAGAAATTACTTGTTTCTTTATCTCCAATCCACACAGTGGATTAACATATAAAACGAGGCTCTTCTATTGAATAACTTGAGGTGGAGACCAGTGTTTGAGGACTAGAATGTGATCCTAGAGTTTTGTGGACTTTTATGAATTGGTGAGCACTGGATAGCTAATCAAAACAGTGATGTTGCTTAATCAGAAACGGAATGCTGACTGTGTCGATTCGTTTCTAGGAGGTTATAAATCAAATGATTAAACTGAGCCAGAGAGGTGCCTTTTGTTTTTTTCTCTATCATTAGGCCTGTAAAGGGAGAGATGGGACGCAGTTCGAGATTTGCTTAAAAGGGGTTTCTGTTTAGTGTTCGAGACCAGTATCTCCTTCTCCTCTTGATCATCTTGTCCATTGATGTACCTATCTAATTCATTAGTAAAAACTGTGTTTGGTGAACTTTGAACTTGGGGCCATCTTTAGTTGGTTTGCCATCACTTGCTTACATGAATGCACAGTATCCACTTATTGAACTTAATATTTCTTGGATAAGTTATTAGCTTTCCAAAGCAAAGCAATACATGAGATAATGGGTTGTTTACTTCATGGCAGGAGTTGATGCATCACGTAGGCCTTTACATGGCTCAAGGAAGGGGAGCCAAGATTGTATCGGAGGTATCCTTCAGTGCACAGCCATTGCCATGATCTTATCTTAGCACATACCCTGACTACTGGCAAACCAGGCTTTACGACTGATATAAAGATACTATAATGTGCATTAGATAGTTTTTGTGCACATTGGTTTTCCTGAAGTGGTGAAGCTGATGAAGTTTCATATCTGAAACTGTATATCGCATAGTAGGCTTGTACATAAAATTTGCATATTACCCTTTGTTTGTTGTCATCCATTGCAGTAAATAAATGACTAATGTACTCTTCTGTGCTCTCCATACTTGCTATTGGTGCTTGATCTTATCTTGCATTTAGTTTCAATTATCTAGAAACATATTACCAGCCTGTTGAAAAACTGGGGAGCAGAAATGTTCCCTAATTCTATGCATTTGCAAGTTCGGGGATTCAAAGTTCTTCATCCTCTGCATCGTCATTTCCAACCACTTTCTGGTCTTGACAGTCTTGGATTGCAAGCTTGTTCTGTTCTTTTAGCTTGGTGAAGTTAGTAAGCTCTTAGTGCTTCTGTGTTAGCGTTGGACCAAAGCATTCCAAGAATCCCTCCAGGAAATGTTCTTCATGTTTTATGCTTCAGTGAACTTTTTTCTACTAAAAACTGTTTGAAGCTATTGTTTAATCATCTAAACTACATGAGTTCTAATTTCTTTGCTTGTGTTGAACTTAGTTCATAAATTATCAAAGGTACTTTCAGAGCTAATTAGAGCTAACATAAAGTCTTCAAATCAAGTAGATCTTA
The DNA here is from genome assembly GCA_025434745.1 of Erythroxylum divaricatum. Taxonomy (NCBI): domain Eukaryota; kingdom Viridiplantae; phylum Streptophyta; class Magnoliopsida; order Malpighiales; family Erythroxylaceae; genus Erythroxylum; species Erythroxylum divaricatum. Next base: position 35,422,372 of record JANTPM010000244.1, read on the forward strand.
CTGGGAGGAAGAAACTAAATGACAGGACATGAAAAAGCTTTGAGGAATCTTGAAGCCGACTTACTCACTAACAATTCATTGCGTGCACAAAACCTTGGAAAGATGAAAGAAAAAAAGAAATTCTTTTGTAGTTTAGTTTTACAGCAAAACGAAAACCTTGCATATTGTGTTGGCCTATTAAACGTAAATTAATATTCTAGAAAACCAAAATCAAATGATGAAAGACAGGTGCATGAACAATAAAATGAAAAAAAAAAACTTTGCAGATGGCTTGAAGTACTTCTTGCCATTCTCTGGAAAAAGATAATATGTACCCTGTTCAACGTCAGAAGAGAACAAGAAGCTGTAAATGCCTTGTTCCATATCAGGAGAGAAACAAGAAGCTTTAAGTAGAATGTAAGTAACAAAAGTGGAGATAATGAACCAAGAAGGATTGAGTTATATAGGCCCTGATTTGAAACCATTGTATTTCTTTTGCAGCACTGGCTGCATACGGAAGAAGAGTGAATGTTTTTGCTTCTTTGGTCCAAAGATAAAAGACTGCAAAGGGACTCGAGACCGACTGTCTGCATGTTGCAGTTGGGTGGGTCGATTGCCCCTTGGTCCTGAAAGCTTAAGTTCTTCATTCACCTTTGTCAGAGTTTTATCAACATCGAGTTGGAGCGCTGTTATATGATCTAACCCTGCCTGCAATTCATCTGCAACCTTGTTATTCTCTTGTTTCATGTTTAAAACCTCACCTTGGAACTTTGCAGCCTGATGGGTTTTAAACTTAAAATCGCCCACTTCAGCACTTTCCTTTAAAGCAGATGTTATCTCTTCTTGAATGTCACATAGGGATGAGAATCTACTGTTCAATTCATTTTTTAGCTGTCCGCTTTTCTCTAACCAGACTGTGAGTTCAGCATTTATTTCTCCGAGGTGTTTGTATATTGGCTTTGCATCTGACTTGATAGAGTATCTTCCAGCACTACTTCCCTCTTGCTTCTTTCTCTTATCATCAAGCTTTGATAGCTCGGATTGTAAATCTTTAACTTCTGTGTCAAATTTCTGTATCTGGTGGAATGTTGCACTAAACCTTAACCAGAAATCCAAGTTTTCCTCTAGAACTTCATCGATGCGTGACCTGAATCTTTGTTCAATCTCAGATGGACCTTCTGGCAGATTCATCAGCATTGCCTCGATAGCATCTTTCTCTTCTGCTATAGGTTCTGTCTCTGTTGAATTCTCAGATTCATAAGGCTGTCCAATACCTGCTTGAAGAAGGCTGAGCTTCTGACGTAAGTACTCAATCTGCTCATCCTTCTTTGCATTAGCAGTCTTTAGTTCTCTTAGCTGCAATGTGCTATCAAAGCGGCTATCTTCATTCTTTTGCTCTGCTTCGAAAAGCTTCTTCTTGGCTTCCTTGTAATTGCGAAGTAAATTCGTGTACTCTGTCAGCAGAGCTTTCTCTCTATTTTCAATACCATTCATGAATAACTCCTTCCAATCTGGTTCATCATCTTTCCTTTTTATTTGTTCTTGAGTATCTTCCATCTCAGTTGATGATTGGACTGGCTTGGTGCTTTCTCCAAGCAAATCAACTTCAGCGGTACAGTTTTCTTTCTGTACAGAATCTGAATGCCTGCCCTGAGTTTCCTTCAAACTTTTTTCATCAGGAAGGTCAACTTCCAGTTCATCAAATTTGTCGTCTACAGAAAAGAAAAAAAGAATTTCATAATCAGATTGCTCGTGCATATATACCAAGAAAAGAGAAAGAATCAGTCTTTATCTAAATTTTCTTTTCAGTATAACCAGATTTACCTGAAATTTTGAGCTCCTTTTCTGGCTTCACATTCTCCTGTTCCTCCTTGTCACTAAAAGCAATTTCAGCTTCCTGCATTTTGAACGCTTCCTGGGATCCAAATTTAGCTAAAGAACCTTCACTTGTTTTCAGCAATTCTTGTGATACATGCTCGACAGGAAGGTCTCGCCCTTTGGGTTCACTTTGGCGTTCAAGTTGAACTATAGAGCCTGAAAGCTGGGTCTCCGTTTCCGGCTTCACTTTCCCTGGCTCCTCGGAGTTGGAATTAGAAGCAAATGCTTGTTCTTGTTCTTTGTTATCTTCTTGTGATTCAATTTTAACTGGAGAACCTTCTTCTCCTTTAAACCTTTCTTGTCCTTTGGATTCTTCTTGGGATTCAAGCTGAGGTAAAGAATCTTGTTGTTTGGACCCTTTTTGGGATTCAAATTCAACTAGAGAGCCATTTTCCATTTGCTTTGCAACGTCAAGCTCATCATCTTGCTTCACATTTTTATTAGGGAGATGATTATGAGTACAGCGTGCCTCAGTCAATTGTGCTTGAAGGCTGTTATTCTGCTCTTGAAGACTCTGATTTAGGTCCTGAAGTCCATTCAACTTTTCCTCCATTTCTCTTACATTTATGCTCAATTCGTTTTTGCCATTTACTAATGTTGTCTTGTCATTTTCCAGGGTTCTAATCTGTGATTGAAGCTCATCTGTTTCTGTTCTCAACGTCTGTATATGAGCAGTTTGTGATGAAATTGCAGATTCCAAGCCAATCACCTTCTCAACAAGCTCATCAATCTTCTCTGCCATGTCTATCACAGTAAGAGGAGAATTAAGTCCATCAGACTGCTCCTTAATCTTCTCCTCCTGTGTTGCTTGTGTACTAACAATTGTTTCTTGGTCCGAACTTTTCTTCAACTCTTCTGCTACTTCCACAGAGTCATCTTTAGCTTGTGGCTTCTCATGGTCAATGTTCTCACCGTTTAAGAACACATCCCTGAGAGACTTCATCTGCTCTTGTGCATTCTTAATTCTTTCGGCTTCTGCAACTGCTTCTTCTGCAGATTTTTCTTGCCTCTCTCGCAACTGAGTCAACGTCTCTTCGCAGGATTTCAAGGCTGCTGATGCCATCAGTGTTCTAGCTTCATCATCTTCAATGACAATGCCTGCACCAAATTCATCTTGCAAGAGACACACCTTCTCTTGCACTTGTCTGATTTCCTCTTCGATTTCCCAGTACTTAGCTATCCCGCTTTCGTAAGAACTCTTTACAAACTCTTTCTCCGTTTGCAAAGACAGAATTTCTTTCTGTAGCTTGTCGATCCGTTCAAGTCCTTCAGGTTTGCTCAAACCAGACTTAAACACAGGAAGGGATGGACTTGCTCCTTTCATTGACCTTTTAGGTTGCAATTTCTTTGCAGCTGATGTAATGGCGCCTTGCAAGTCCTTAGGAATCTTTGGGACCTTGGGAATGTTTCCTTTTGACACTTCTGGAGGCTTCTTTGAAGCTTTGGGTGGAGGTTCATCATCTTCTTCTTCCATGGAAAGCTGAACCTGTTCTGGAAAAACATAAGCAATGGTGTTGTTGGCATTTTGTAGCTCTGTCGATATGTGATCGTAACGTTCAGCTAAGGCTCGATATGCGCGATAAGATTCTTCGACAAAGTTTATCAGCTCTGGCCTCTTCTTATAATACATTTCAGCTCTCTTTGAAAAGGAGTCTCCATCCTCTTCTATGAGCTTAAGAGTGTAGTGAACTTTCTCTTCCATATCTGCAATTGCCATTCAGAAAGGTTAGCAGCTCTGCAACAGCAGAACACAATCAATTTAGCAAAACACAAGTAAATTTCAGTCTATTCTTCTGGTTATGAAGTTGCTGAACTTTGGTATCTTTCTTGTGCTTGTCTTATAGATATCAAATTCATGAAATCAGTGAATTGTGGAAAATCATGTACGGAATTCAGATTTTCTGAACAAAGTTTTAAGATTTATATAAAAGATAAATCTTGATTTCTGTCATTGTAATATGAAAATAGAAACACTCATCAATTTTTTAAGTTAAAATTCTAAATCACACCCAAATTTTTTAAAAAGTTAAATAAAAATTTATCTTTATTTATAATATTACGTTATAATATAACGTCTTCAAAACAATATTAATGTCATCTTAAATTTTAATATCTAACATCTTAAATTTATATATAAATCTTAAATTTTAACACGATTAATTCATGTTAATTTTTAATAATTCAACCAAAATTAACTTATCCATCGTCGCAATTGATTACAATAATAACAACAGCCCAATAAAAATCTTGTTGATACGTGAGGTTTGAAGAGGACTAATAATACACAGCTTTATTCCTAACTAGTAGAGAAGTTATTTCCAATTGAATAATCAATATACAACAATAACACTAACAACAACACCTGGTATAAATCCTATTGGACGACAGAATCCAGGGAAGGTGTAATAGTATATAGTCTTACCTCTAATTAGTAAAAAAGACTATTTCTATATGACCCAAATAAATAATCAATCTACAAATGGAATTTAGAGTTTTTTTAACAATGGACAAAGTTGAAATTTGTCTTATTATATCATTATTTTGCACAAAAAATTAAGTAAATCTTTATTTTTATCTTTTGTATCATCTTTACATCCTATTAATGAAATAACGACACCGTTTTAATAACATTAAAGTGAAAAATAAAGGAAAAGAAAAAAGCTGAAAGAAGTAAAATGCACTCACCGTGAAGGTTTTGCTCGAGCCATTTGGATTGCTTTGTTCGTATATGGCTTGCCCACCACCATGAATAAGCATTACTTGCAGCTCTCTGCAACATCTTTTTGTCCTCCTCTCTCTTGTTCTCTCTTACGCTCCTCTTATGTAAGAGACATGCAGCTTTCTTTTTCTTCTCTTCCTCGCTCTACACCACGAACGTGCTGCTTTGTTGTCCAAACAAACATGCAACCCTCTCTTTCTCTTTACTTCAATAATGGATTACAAGACATGGAACCCAACTCTTGTCCTTTTTGTTTAAGAAAATTAAACCAAAAAAAAAAAAGACAGAACTCTCTTGATCGTGTTATGTTTGTGTGCATGTAATATGTTTTTTTGTTCTTTACTTTGTTTATGTTGGAAAACACCAATTATAGGATCATGGATGGGAGCAATTTTCGCCTGGATTTCGCTGTTTGGAATTTGGTAAAAAAAAACCCCATTTCTCTATTTTTTGGAATTCTTTTATAGAATAAAAAATTACCAAAAAAAGAGAAATGCAATAGGTTAATAAATTTAATATTGTCATAAGCAATGCAGACTACAATAACTTTAATAATTTGGCAAAGTTGGGATTTAAAATTTTGGTTTAAAATAAGAGATTTTACCAAAGTTTTAAAAATCAGACCAGAAATAAAACTAATTAAACTGTAAAATACGTTAAAGATTAGAACAAAATTGGAAATTTTGAAAAATAATTAAAAAAATCTCAAAAATTCAAAGTTTGGTTAAAAAAGACTATTAAATAAAAATTAATTAGTTTATTTAATTTATATAACTCATCATCATTATTATTATACTCAGTCTGAAATTTCGCAGTGAAGCAGGATTTAGGGAGGTCTGATAGTACGCAGTCTTACTCCTATATAGTAGAAAGATTACTTTAAGTAGGCAGACATGCAGATGTCTCCAAGAAAATAGTGATACAGGTTAAAAGAGTAAATAAATAAAAATGATAAGAAAATATTTAAATAAATAAAATTACATTAAATACATAAGGATAATAATAATAAAAAACTACTATTAACAATAACCTCAATAAAAGGATGATGATGATGATAATAATTAAAAAAAATACAACAATGTCAACCAAAAAATGAGAATAAGAGTGTAAAAAAAAAAGGAAGAGCAATACATAGAAACTTATTGTTATCTCAATAAGAATTATCTCAAGAACCAACCATTTTCGACGAGGAAAGTAAAACAAGCAAAAACAACAGCTATAATAAGAGTTAGTAGAAGAGTGATTCTCAACCAATAACAACGAGTTAATTAATAAATTAATCAAATTTTATTAATAAAATTTGATTAATTTAAATTAAATTAAAAAATTAAAAATTAAACTAAAAAATTGATATATACAAAATTTTACTATAAAATTGGTTAGACTAATTCGATTTTTAAAACAATCGATTTCATACTGAGTTTTGATGAAGATTAAGAGGATACGTTAGGGATTTCTCTTAGGCACCGTTTGGTTGGCGGAAAATTAAAGTGAATTTGGAATATAATTCATTGGAAAATAAATCTATTGAAAGTAAAAATATTCACATGTTTGAATACTTATAAGAATTCTACTTGTTAGTACGCAGTGGAGCCCGGTCGTGAATTAATTATAAACTCGGGATTTCTTATACAATCATGATCTAAAATTCTAATTTATCCATCGAATTATGTATTTATCAGTTCAAAAATTGAAAATATTAAAAATGATAATGTAAGATTGAATTTGAGACGTATACATATGAGACTCAACTCAATTTTTTTTTCTTTTTATGATATGAGATTGTTTAAATTCGATTTAACCAAGTTTATTAAAATTTAAAAATGATATATTTAAAATTAAAATAATATTATTGTATTTAAATCGATATAACTTTTTATTTGAATCAGTTAATTAAAATCAGTCTGAACTATTTTTATAAATGTGAATTTAGTCAATTAAATGTCATCTATTAATTTGAATTAATTAATGTTATCATTAAGAAGTAAATATCAATTAAATTGAGTTAATAATTTAATTTTAAATAATTAATAATGATTTAAAAAATGAAACAATTCAATTGATTCAACCATAAAAATCTTAAACTGACTAATTTTTGATTTGATTTGTAATTCTTTAGTTTGATTAATTTTAATAACTCTTATTGTTAAAAATTGATAAATTTATTAATTAACCAGTAGAATTTTTCAAATTAATCAATTTTTATAAACTAAAATGAACCAATTAATTTTTATTTAATAGTTTTATTTTTTATATAAGCTTCAAATCCCTCAATGTGTAAAGGCAGTCTCTTTTAATTATATTTTAAATTCTTCGATTTTATTAAATTCTTAACTAATTTTATGATAATATAATATTAGTAAAACTTTTTAATCCTTAAATCTCTTGTCTTATCAATTTAACTTTCAGTCTAATTTTTTAAATATTGATAATTGATGTATTAAATAATTTATTCAACTATAATTTATAAATTATGATACATTTATTTATGAATTATATTCAAATAAATCTCTACTTGAATTTGATCTTACCTTTTAAAGTATTATACTCAAGATCAAAAAATTAAGTCTAATTTAACTAAACATATTTTGAGTATAACTAATCATGTGAAACTATTCGGACTTAAATTAGCCCAATTTAAAATTAATAAATCAAATTAAATTTAACCGAACCTAGACACAGCAACTTGAGCTCAAACTCGAACCTGACTTGTTGCCAACACTAGAAAAGTGACATCAAATTTTCAGCCAACAAATGCCTAACCCCACAGCTACATGTGATCATTTGCAAACATATGACAAAACCACCTGTGGTCCATTCAGTCACACCACAAAACTAACCTCTTCTACACCATGAAATATCAACATCTAGCCACCACCCTTCTTGTTCCTGCTTGCAAATAACTAAATGCCAAGTTAAACCAACTCATCATAACTCACAATCCCTTTTCATGGAATCCAGAGTTCACATCAACAACAGACCTAACCAAACTATTGTAAAGCACAGTTCTGAAGAAGAAGAAGAAATGGCAGTAAATGACATTAGTATAGCATACACATTGTTCATATAATTCACCAAAGTATTATTACACAAACAGATCAACTCCATCCCTTCTTGGAATTTTCCTTCCAATCTTTTAGATCAGCTGTCTATTCATCAGATGATTACTGTCAACACTGAACTCATTAAAGCTACACATTCTTTTTTTTTTTCCCCCTTTTGGATCCTTTACCGTGTATGTATCGGTAAGGAGTGATCTCAGCATTGCTTTATTTTGGCCCTTGAACTTAAAAGGAATGCTTGTACCTTTTCAATTCAACACCAGAAGCTGATTCAGATGCATTTTTTTCAAATTTTTTAATTTAATTTTCCGTATCCTCATTTCAGTCGTGTGTATCAGATCATGTTCTTGAGACGCAGCATCAGGTCCAGTAAGAATCGTCCAAGACTATCAGCAATCAGCCAAAGGACTCAACTCTGAAGAGAAGAAAGCCACTCCATGCAGTTCTTTCCCTCTGATCAAAAGAAAAATTTGGAATAATGGCTCAGCAAGTGAGGAATATTTGAAGGTAACAATTAAACACCTGAATATGTTACACAACAGCATCAAACGGACCATTTCAGGTACCGATCAGGAGCTCAGATTAGCATAACAGATGGATAAAAATTGCAGATTCCCCAAAACAATAAAATAAACGAACAAGTTCTTATTTTGGCAATAGAAAGCATCAAACACAAGTGCGGTAAAGCAGACGAAAATTAATTAGCTTGATAGTCACATTCGGCAGTAGCAACCAATGCCATATTGAGGGTGAAACTGAAGTTATCCAGAAACCCTCCTTACGTCTCCATGATTAACGACAAAGCTAATCTCTTTTGCGCTAATTGAGAATATTTCTAAGTGCATCTGTAGGCCTCATACTTTGAAAGGACAGACAAGAAAATCACTTCATGGACATGTTTTTAGGATAATTCAACCCACTGAGGTAATAAACTTTGCACAAACACACCCGAATTAATAACCATTAAGAAAAAGAAAAATACTTGTAATCCAAAAGCACGAATCTTTCTACGTTACTCATAATTGTCACGAACATCTATTAGAAAACGGGTTTTCAGGTATAAACTATAGCAAATTAATAGTCTTAGTATGATTAGCTAGCATCCAGAACTAACCACAAAAACAGTTCAACAAACCCATACTGCTATAGAACATCAATGAGATCCCCCCCAAAAAAAAAACTTTAAACGATCATCACCACATAGCATCTAATTATTTCAAGATGAACACTTCAGATACAGTTAGAACAATACGAAACAAAACATAAAAGACAGGAAGGAGAAGCCTACCAAATAAACATGACCACTTACCAGAAGAAAACTCATTTCTTAAACTGTTAATGGCAGTCAAAAGCTGGTTTTTTGAACCGTCAACCAATTGTTTGCAACTAGGCCTGTAGCAGGGAACCAGCACTGCAAAACCATCATCATTCTCATTATCTCTCCTGAATTCAGGTCCGTGAGGCTCCACCCACCCGATGGACCAATCCGGGTCATTAGATTCCGACTCTGGCAAGTAGAACCCACCATCTGATGACACCAAAACAACGTCACCTGGTTTCTTATCAATCTTCCTTTGTTCCCTACTCTGTGATTTTCTCTTCACCTTTTTGTATGAGGCTAAGCTTTTTCTAGGAAATTTGACACTATCAAGCTCTCTTGATCCAAATCCCAAATCAGTAGAAGAATTCAATGAAGACCCATTTGAGACAGATTCTTTCTCTTTACTGCTCCACAACCACCTTGAGAAACGATTTAAAGAAACGGCCATTTTCTCCTTCCCACAGTTCAAAAGAATCATAAATTTAGAAAAATAGCTCCTATCTACCGTAGCAGCTAGTGGATTAGGCAATGGTGTGATTAACAAAACATTTGAAAAACATGTGAGCTTCAAGAAAAGATATAAAATAAACTCTGAAAAAATCCCAAAGGAGTTTAAAGCACCATTAATAAGAGTCAGTAGTTGCGTCACCCAGAACCACCATCAACTGGAAAACTAAAGCCCCATAAAGATAGGAGCTTGACCTTCAAATAAACTCTATAAAGAAATGACTTTAGTCGCCCAATCTGATATCAGACACTAATCGTTGCAACACCCAGAAGAGAAATAAGCGAAATATCGTATCTTTTCTCAGGTTTCAAAACAAAACACAATCAAAGACCCAACATTCTGTATCGCTGGTCCAAAAATCGTGCGATTCAAGACAAAAAGAATCCGATTTCTTGCTCAGAAAGATCCAGTACTAAAACCCAGATATATTTTTACGATCAAGTGATCCCAAAAGGGTCAAAAAATTGATGCATGAAGCCAAAAACGTCAAGTGGAAAAGTGCCAAAACTTGAACTTAACAAACCGAAGAAAACTTAAGAGACCAACAGGTTGAAGAATCCAACAAAGTAATTAGCCGAGACAAGTTCTCTCCCATTCGCAATACGACTCTATCTCTCTCTCCCCCCGGTTTCTTTCACTAGCTTCTCTCTACTGTGAAGCCATCTGATCAGATTGCAACTCTGTTTCTTGATTTTATAAGTCCGTAGTTCCTGTTTCTTTTATCCACTTAACAAATCCAGATGAATCTGACGGTCGATATTACCTTTCTGATCGATTTGACAAGATCGTGAGTGATAGTGATAACTGGCCGTTGATTTAGTGGAAAAGTGGTCAAGTGATGCTGTCCAAAACGGCTGGCATGGCCGTTCGATTTCCAGTTATTATCTACATCTGCTTAAAGTTAGTGACACGTGTAAACTTTTTAAACTGAACTAACAGTAGTAAGGAAGCAATAGGATATGGCCAGGTCTATCTTATTCTCTTCCTAGTTGGCAGTATAACCAAACTAAGATATGAAATTATCCACTTGAAAAGGGTATCTTTTTTGGTTAATAATTATTGTTAATTTTTTTAAATCTCAATGTTAAATTATCTGAATTTTTAAGCTGTAAATCTTTTAAAAAGTAATATCTCATTCCAAAATGGTTATTAAAATAAATATCTGAATTGATAAATATATTTTTAAAAATTTTGGTACTTAATTAAAATTTAAATAATTTAAAAAACTAATCTCTTTATCCAAAATATGTATTGTAATTGTTATCATAATTAATATTTGAACCAATAATCATTTTAAAAATATTTGAAACTTAACTAAAATTTTAAAAGATTTGATACTAACGTGATCATATTTTAAATTTTTAAAAATTTGAATTATTTTTTTCAGTAAATAAAGGGTTAATTATTAAAAAAAAAGTCTAAACCTTCGTCAACTTTTTAATTATAGCCCGAACTTTAAAAATAACAATAAAATGTCCAAATTTAAAAAAATTTCAATTCTAGCCCAAACTTCAAAAGGTAGTAATAAAATATTAAAATGCTCAAACTTTCAATTTTCTTCAATTCTAGCCTGACGTTATCTGTTGTTCTTCCAATGTTTTCAGCCTTTTGTTTTCTATTTGTTCTTTTGGCGCCACAAACTACTCTTGCGTTACAGCGTACTGCATCAGTAAGTTATTCGTTTTTAATTCGTTCTCTTGATGTACTTAGTATGAGGATATCGAAGCTACACAATCTGAAAACCGAAAGGTGAGAGCGTCGAGAGAACAAACTGAAAACGAGAGAAAAAATTAAAATCAAAGCGTAAGATCATCAAGACTGCATAATCTGATTTAGGTCAATTTAAACAACAACGTTTTAATTATATGATTGAACAATGTCGTTTCATTAATCTTCATTTGTTGTGTTAATTTTGGCTGACATATATTAATAATTAAGGTTTTTGAAACACATGCAAGTCATGTCAGCAATCTTAACAAAAATACTAACGTCGAGTTAGAATTGAAAAAAATTAAAAATTTGGGCATTTTATTACTACTTTTTGAAGTTCGGTTAGAATTGAAAAAAATTAAAAGTTTGAACATTTTATTGCTATTTTTAATGTTTGGGCTATAATTAAAAATTTGATGAAAATTTGGATTTTTTAATAATTAACCCATAAATAAACTAAACAAAGGGATTGAGTTAAATAATTAATCACCAAAATATTCTTTTATAAAACAAAATATTCTTTTATAATATCATACATGATATCATATTATATTATATATGACATTGAATCAAAATTAATTGATTTACTTTAGTTTATAAACACTTATTAGTTAATAAAAATTAACTGATTAATTAATAAATTAATTTAAGCTTTTAACATCAAGAGCTATCGTAGTAAATCACATTAAATTGAATTGAAAATTGAAGAAAAGTTAGATTAAACCTACCAAATTAGTTAGATTTTTTAATCATTAAGTATCACTTTTTATAACAGTCATATAATGATTTCACTGAATAATTTATCTCGATGATTACTATATATTCTAAGGAGTCCCACTCAATGCACACAAAAATAGCAGTTATAGTTATTAATTATTGTAAATGGTATCCTAAATGTTAAGTCTAAGGCATTGGTGTCATGGAATATTATCATACAACAAAAGTGGCCATTTCAAAACTGAGAGATATCAAACTATGTCAAAGTTCTTTACGTTACTTTTCCTTCAAGTATTCTTTTGTATTTTTCATTCCCTACAAAATATTTTCAATTTTGATTTCTTATAACTTCTCTAGTAAAATTAGTAAATGACCAGTTCAACAAGAAGTTAATAGGCTCGATTCAAGTTGCTCGAACATCTAATCGGGTTTAAACTTTTTTAAAAAATTTGAGCTTCCATCCAAGTTTCAAGTTCAGATTATGTTGTCTGGCTCTTGTGGAAATGGAGGAACTGTAGTATTTTCGACGACGGCTTCCCGTGACTTGGTGATGGCTTCCCGTGACCTGGTGACGGCTACTAGGCTGCCCTCGAGTATGTTCGCTGGATCCAGCTGGCGACAACCTTGGAACAAAAGGTGTATAGTGCCCCAGCGGTTGGTGTGAGGCACTCTGTCTACTGGATTCCACTGTCCAACGGTTGGGTCAAGCTCAATACTGATGGTGCTGTTAAATTGGGTCCCTAAGCTGCTACGACGGGAGGTTTGATCAGGGACTGCCAAGGCTATTGGTGTGGTGGTTTTCTTCACAGGATTGGACGAGGTTCGCCCATTGAGGCCGAGCTCTGGGGAGTTCACTCGAGTCTTCATCTGACCTGGGACTTCGGATATCGACAACTCATTTTGGAAGTTGATTCTCTTGAGGTGATCAATATCCTCTCGTCTTCTAATTTTTCGGGGACTGATCAGTACCATTTGGTGACAGGTATACAGGAGCAATTGCGTCAACATTGGGACGTGCAGCTTCAACATGTGTTTAGGAAAGACAATCAGAGTGTCGACAGCCTGACCTCACTTGCAGCGCTAGCCCGTCCGAGCATCCACTACCTCTAGGAGCCTCCGACATCCGTCTGAGCCCACACGTGCCGTGACCAACACGGTTTTTTGTATCACAGATACTACGATAATTAGGTCTTTTGTGTTTTTTGTTTTCTTTCCCTTGTAAAAAAAAGAAATTATGCCATCTCTAATATTTTTAAGCAAAATGGTGTTATTTTAGATAAAATAATATTATTTTTAATTTAAACCATACTCATGCGTAAACTCTGACCCAAATTGAACATTTTTTTTTTTTTGGTAGCTTGATGCCATCTTTACTTTTGATTGGTTAGTGGAAGTCAAAAGGGATTTTATTCTTCCTCAATATTAGAGGTACGAGACTTTTGCAAAACAAATGCAGTTTTTTTTCATAAAATTTGATCCAATCAATGGTAAGAAATTTGTGGATAATTATCATAAAATAATGACAAGTTCTTAAGTGGAATGGTCAAAAAAAATCATACTTTCTTGTCAAGAATCATATCTTTTAAGCAAAACAAAAAAAAAACATGAAAGAATAACTTTTAGGATGAGAAATCAAAGTCAATTAGAACATAATTTTGTGGCAAAAATGGTAGTGAAAAGCAAAGGGAATTTGAGATATGACCGGCCCACTTGTCAAAAAAAGGGTGAGAATAAAAACTAAAGGTAGTGAAAGTGCCCCCATAAAAAAAAGTAATGAATTCTAATGTCCACCACCACCACCTTCATGTGTCAGGACTCAGGAACACAAAAATAAAGTATACATCTCGTTAGGTAATTACACGGTTCAGCGATAAGGCTTCCTAATTTTAAGAGAATTGACTTAGTCATAAAATTAATTAAAAATTAAATTAAATTAAAAATTTAAAGTATGATTGAATAAGAATATTTTTATCTGTCAAAGAATTTAAAGTTCAAATAGAAAATGAGACTTTTAAATAAAAACTAATTAATTTATGAAAATAATTGATTAATTAATAAATTCAGTAGTTTTTAACAATAAAAATTGTGAAAATAAATTGAACCAAAAAAATTAAAAACTTAACTAAAAATTCAACCAATTCAAGTTTTTTATAATTAAATTATTTAAAAATTTCAATAATATATTTGATAATGAAATTTTAATTTTACTCAATTTGATTTTTCAGAGATAATTTGAATCTTTAAAATCTGATTGATTTTGAATTATGCGTTTCAAATTTTGATTTGAATTTATTAAGTTTAACAATATGACATCTTTTTGTTAAAAGTGTTTGAGCCGTTTGAATTATTTTTTAAATATAATTATTTTGAATATGTTAGATTAAATTTGTCACTTCTATATTTAATAATAATTGGTCATTCTATTTTTCAATTTTGGAAGAAAAGTTCACACTTTATTAGTAACCTAATGATAGCGTTTTGTTATAATAATTGGGCTTAAGGACTTTCTACTTGATACTGGACTTTCTCAAATTTCTTATATCAACAAGACTGTTAATAGATATTGTGATTGTTGTTTTTCTAATTAGGCTATGAGAAAATTGTGGTTAAAATGGGTGATTGTAGGGAATTGTACTGATTCCCGTCATAGACAAGGCAAA
>JANTPM010000244.1:35478386-35495325 GCA_025434745.1 Erythroxylum divaricatum
AACTTATAGAAACTGTGATAGTTACTGCAACTCTGAAAGTAGATGGGGAAAATTGTTGCTTTTGTACTGTAATTAAGTTATATGTGTACAGTATGATGTATATATGCATCAATCAAAGAGAGAAAAGTAGGAGCATTATTTTCCTTGTTTATATCGGGCAGCAGTGTGTTCTATTGTGCCTTAGGATTCCTCTATGCAGCCATTCTTAGAGAATGTTTGTGGTGTAGAATGAAGGCTTCTAGGCATGAGTGGTCTTGGTAGGTTAATCTATCTAGTGGAAGTCAAATACTTAATTGTACTGTATTATTTTCTGTAGCAGACGCAGATTTTTCCTACAAAGTAGAGTAGAAAGGGGATAGTTTCCTATCGTGGCACTAAATTTCTTTAAAGAGAAGGCTTGATATAGTTAGTTCTGCACAGTAACCTTTACTTAATTACTCGGTATCAGTTCTAGAACTGTGGAGGAAGATAAAAAGCAAAGTCATTAATGCCACATAAAATCGTCGTGCACAGCCAGAAAATGAAACACTGAAAGGGCTGATAAAGTGATGAAAAAGCAAAATTCATTTATTTCTGAAAAAAAATTTTTAACACAAAATACTTTTATGCGTTGCAGATTACCAATTCTATGTAGGATCCACATTTGAAAAGATAATTAAAGTAATATTAGTCAAGATTTCATCATGCAATTAATGATATATGTTATTGTTGCATAATTCATTTTGCCTAGTACTCTCTACTAACCAAGCATCCTCGGTGGACTGCGATGAAAAGTTACCCACGTTCCCAAGGACAATCTGAACATTTAGCCTCTGGAAATTTGCAGATTATACGCTATTCTTTCTTTGGAATGAAGGAGGCACTTGGTTCAGCACCTTCATGGCTTATGTGGCTTAGGTATTATTTATGTACATAGAACTTATTGGCCAAGTGGAGGTACATTAACTCATATAGTAATTCCCAACATCAGAATCTGTTATTAAAAAAACTAAAGAAATGGGCTTTTCACAATTTTCTTTTTAGTTGTTTTGCTAATGATCTATTTGTGCTATCCAGGTATAGCACCTTTATGATATTTTACCCTTCTGGCATCAGCAGTGAAGTTGGCCTCATATATCTTGCCTTGCCATATATAAAGGTACTTCATTGATTGTAAATTCACACTATATTTCTCTGTTTATTAGCTGACAGTAACATGAGTAGATGAAACATGTTGCTTAGGTGTGTAGCAAATGTTGATAAATTCTTCCTATGCTTAAACATGGTAAAGAATCGTGGGAGCAATTACGTTTACATCAGCATGATCAGTAATTAACCTGTTTTCTTTATCACCTTTGACTTAAAACTTAGCGACTTCTCTGAAATCTTCCTCCTTATTTTCTCATTCCTAAGATGGATTTAGAGTAGAAAGCATATATATCGAGGAACCTTAATGATCCTCTAATATTTTGTTCCTAGAGGTGTAGGATTCAATTGCTTCCTTTTCCCTTTATCACCAGTCACACCGTAAACGCCATTGCCAGTTGAAAACTGTTTTCAGAAATATATGCATATAGTGACAAAGTTGATATTTTTTTGCAGAAATCTGAAAAGTATTGTATAAGGATGCCCAACACTTGGAATTTCTCTTTTGATAACTTCTATGCTGCAATTCTTGTCCTCGGGATTTACGTCCCAGGTATGAACTAAGCACCGAGCATTCATTTATCGGCTCAGCTTGTCATAATCTGTTTCTTTGATGGAATTCCATGTTTAATTGCAGGAAGTCCTCACATGTTCACGTATATGCTGGGCCAGAGGAAGAAAGTTCTTTCAAAATCAAAGAGAGAGTAGAATGGCAGCCAAATCCCATATGACATACTCTTTTGTCATTACTGTGTTCATAGCTGCCACTTCTACCTCTATAGTGATTTTCCTTATAGATTTTGCTTAACTGCTAAGTAAAAAGCTTTATGTGTACTTTAGAGTCATTAATTTGTTTATTTTTTAGAAATTACTTATCAGGGTTCCTTAATCACCAGAACAATTTTCTCTTAGTTTAAAACAGGTCAAGTCATCAAAGAAGTTTATGGAATTAAGTAGCTTCTGGCCTTTTTGCTCTATGAAACAATACTAGACATTGCCTGAATAATAATTTATAGACTGATAGCTGAAACTCCATTCTGGAATAGCACTTGTTTTTATGTTCTTCCTATTGAATCATTTTGATTATAGTCCGAGAAACATCAACTTTCCTGAAGGATCCATTTGGAGCTTCTTGACTTTGATGTAATAGCAAACCAAACAAATAAGAATAATGTCTTAATATTCCCCAATTCTGTTTGAGTCTTTGAATACTTAATGTCTGCCAAAGCCGAAAGAGAAATCCTGTCCTGCTGCCACAAGAGAGATCATCTTTTTGGTACAGGCTTAACAATTCAGAGAATGACCAATTCTGGTGCAGGTAGAGAATCCGGGAGAAATAAAAAATTGACGGGCTTGTCAGACTTGTTCCACCGCTTCCAGCTTATAGAAAACAACACTTATTCATCTGCAGCACTGGCAGCACTCAGATCCACGGAGAGGTCAAGAGTCTGCACATGCATGCAAAGTGCAAATTCAATAGTATTCTCAGTTCCATAATCAGAACCTCAACCACTTCATATTCTGACACATTTGCAGTGTTTTGTGTTTTTTTTTTAATACCTTCTAGTGATATATCTAACTATAGGAAACAAAATAACATAATAAGGAGCCAAGTTCATTCTTTCGTTTGGAAAATCCTTCAAGTTATAGAAGAAACTGTAAACTATACTAAATTTCCCTTCATAGCTGATACTTAGTTGAAATCAGAAAAAAAAAAGTAATTAATCAGAATCAAAAGCTGTGTACCTTTCCAGTAATCTTGCTGTACATGGTTATAACGTCTTGCACAGTGGTCTCAAAATGTGTTGTTGCATCATAGCTCTGCAATTACAGAATTTTATTAGGAGCTAGAAATCAGAGAATTTGAGTGTACGTATACTGAGCATTCTTCAAATCATTCAAGGTTTAGCTGCATGGAGGGGGACCCTGACCAAATTGAAGGCGGAAACTTACTGTGGATATGAAACAGTTGTCCTCACTACTTTGGTTAGCAGGCTCATATCTGTCATAAGTGTCAAAAAATATTTCATCTACAGGTCCAAGTAGATCTATTCCTGGTTTTAGTTCCTTTTGAGGATCATCAGTCTCCGCTTCTGTTGTAACAAAAGCAATGTACTTCCCTTTTGCTGCTACATTATGGGTGTAGGAACAGCAGAATAGGTACCTGTGATAGTGGCAAAACCAGGAGAGAGTACATTGAGAACCCAAAACCTGAAAGATCTTGAATCATCAAACTTGTTCACGAGGTAGATTATTAACTCCTTGTATCATTAGTAACTTGCTTATATTGCACATGGGAAAAGAAGCAGAAACTTTTCTAATAATAAACTACGAGCATAGCTGAAATAAGTTCGAGTCCAAAGAATGCAGATTCAGGAAACATACATATCTGACTTACGCCCCAGTTGTTTTTGAGGCAGAATAACCTGAACCGAGTGAGAGTCATTGGTATTTGGGATTGGATGACTCATAATGCATATAGCTCGGGTTACTTTCCCAATCTTCTTTACCTGTTAATACATACATGCATAGTAACAGTGTGTATCAGTTTGAGTTTTTTCTTCTGCTGAGAAGAGTTATCTCAGACTCTCATGTCATGGAAGCCATTGGTGATGCATTGAAATTTACCTTGTCAGGCAAGTATGAAGGATCACACACAACCTTTTTTCCTCTCGCAGTTTCTCCTTCTGATGTCACCCCAAAGGCCTTCCCATCTGCATCAAACTCTACCTACAATTTGCAGCAGAAAACCAGCAACATTACATGGGCAGAGGAAACGTATGATCTAACTGGATGTTTGAGTGTACCTTGCACTCTGGTTTGCTGAGCATATATGTGCCACCATAAACCGCACTCAGACGAGCAAATGCCTGTAGGTGATATGAGCAAATTCAATTGAGTAACCAGAAAGAATCCAAGGAACTGGGTAAACTCTCAAAAGGAGCAAACCTGGGGTAGCTCTCCCAACCCATAAAGAGGGTAAATATAAGGAGATCCTCCCTGAAAGCGTGCCAAAGACTCCGCATACAGCTAAAGACCAACACATGTGAATGTCACAAAATAGAAGATAAAGCTTGTCTCTGCAGAATTTAAGCTAAGTATGATTTTAAGACTTGCACAAGTTCAATGTAGTCCAGGAACAAACTTGCAGAAGCTAAACGTGAACTTGTAATAAGGGTTGTATTACCTTAATCCTCTTAAAAAATTCCAAAGCAGGCTCATTCAAGTAATCATCATCCAAATGAAGTGCCAATGCATGTCCTATGAAGTCGATTGTATTACCATCAAGTCCATATTTCCTACACCAGATAAGAAGTTTCCAAGCAAGTTCTTATCAGAAATCCCCTTTCTTTTCTCTCAGCTAATTGGTCAAGAAGTACACTGTAAAGATACGGGAACTGGGGCAAGAGGTAGTACGCTAAGACTTCTTTTGCTTTAACCTTGGTGAGGTCCATTCCTTCATGAGTTTTGGGGTTGTTGTGATCATAAGCTTGCACAAAGATGAAAAACTTCTGAGCCCGACGCTTCTCAAACAGTCCCATGAGTGAGGATTTCAATGCTTCCACATCATTAGATGGTACTTTGTGTATCTGCAGATAAAGTTGGCCTGAGCATTACTTTTTTTCCAGAAAGAAAAAATCAACCACAGAAGTTTTCAAGCAATAGTAATTCAGCATCAAAACCTTCTTCTTGTTGTACACGAAACTGCCATCGACAGCTTTGAAATTGAGGTATTTAGTGACACTAGTATGGATGAGCACGCGTACCAGGGTGCCATTTGCCATCATGAACTGAAAAAGCATAGAAAATAACCTGCCATCAGTACGGATTGGGCCACTGAGCCTTCCACAAAGCAATCTAAGACCTATCATTATCCAAAGGGCATGATTATATGTAAATGACAAGCTAAAAACAGCAGGTAAGATTAACCTTTGGGATCATGTCGACATTATAGTCTCTGCTAGCTCCCAAGCTTTCAGGAGGCTTCTCATCGCCTCTAAATCGCTTCCATAGCTACAACATCAATAATTTGAAGTGAACAAATGTCTCTGTCTATAACATAAACCAGACATCACTAACGACATGTCTGAATGTTAGAATCACCTGGTTGAGGTTAAGGGAAGTGGATTCTCCTCCATAGTAATCATTTCTATCCATATGTAAGACCTGTCTCAATGATAGAATTCTCAATTACCATATCTGTTCCATGTGACAGATCAAAGTGAACTACAATTAAACCTAATGTTCCATATCAATGGGAACTGGACGAGAAACAAAGAAACCGTTGTCGATGGCAACACAAATGGATTAAAAACTGTTAACAGAAATGGAAATTAAGTTAGAAACTCTGTACTTTGAGCCCGTCAACGGACAACAGACCACTGAGAATGCATTCTTTCAGACCAGTTCCGAGAACTATAACGTCGTATTCTTCATCCATTGTTTCGAACCTGATCTTGATGAGACAGACAGAACACTACTTCTCAGAAACTATTGTTGATGATGATGTTTTGTTTGTTATTTCCTTTTCTTTCTCTTGTTTTCGCCAAGTACACATAGTAGAATGAGAGCTGGTCTATAGGGGGAAGCTCCTTCATTCTCGGTATGAACATCAGTATTACCACTATTACTGCAACCTTCACAACTCTCACGTAACAATAGCCATACATAAATTCCAAAATTTTATCAATTTTAATTTATTAAAATTAAAATTTTTTATTTTTTATTTTTTATTTCAAAATATTTAAAAATAATATTGATAGTTTTCAATTTATTTTCTCTTTTAATCTTTTAAAAAAAAATATTTCAACTTTCATCTTTATGGTATGGATGACATTTCATGGTGCTTTAGCGCGTAATCAAAACAACGCGAGTACTTTAAACCCATACCGGTGACGAGCATCATTTAAGGCAAAGCGTGGTGATATAAATAAAAATGTTAATGCAACATCACAACATACTTACCTGGACGGGGTCAATGGGTGATCATGAAGGCCCATGGCCTAGGGTGGTGACCTCCATTGCACTTGGGAGGGGTGCCACTCTAAGGTCTCCTCAAAGTAGGAGAGCCTACGTCATAATTTGTGGTAGAGGGGGCCTGCGTTCGCGCGGCCCCTGCCAATTGTGAAGTCTTAAATTATTTGTAAGAAAATCAATAAAATATTATTAATATAAACATAGGTTCCTCTGGGCTTTATTTAGATTTGCAAAGTGCACAAGAAAACAAATTGGTTCTAATTGCCTAACACGAGATTAATTTTGGTTTTTATAAAATTTGAAATAAATGTAATGATGTCTTAAATTTAATTGATAAGTTATATGTTAATTATTAAGTAATACGTTTAATAATTAAATAAAATTTGGTGAAATAATAAAATAGGTTTTGAAAAAAAATTAGAAGGGCTGTTTTTGTTAAATTAAAACTAGTTCTGGTCTTATTTGCTTGAAGTCCCACTGAGACTTTATTACGAACTTTAAACAATATCCACAATCTGATGATTGGATCATAAACAAAAGGTTCGATGAAAGTGAAAATAAGCAAAAAGGACTCTGAGATGTCCTAATTAGACCATTCTTTCCTTGAATATTTAAAGATTTTAGATGCTTTCACTCGGAATGTTAAAAAGATTTACTATCATTTACAACTTAGTTCTCCACTAGCTTCTATTTTGCTCGTAATGAACTAGATGAATGCTTAAAACCCATACCGTTATTTATTTGACCCAAAGCGGGGTGGCAACCCATACCGTCGCGGAGTAGTTATTTGAGCCAGCGGAGTGGTATAAATATAATGAGTGAGCGAAACGGTGCGTGTTAATAACAAATTAGATAACTTTAAAACTAATCACTAAAAATAACAAGATTATAAGCTGATTTAAACCTTTTAAAGATAAAAAACTAGACATTGAAATTGCTTTTATATTGACATCAAATTCACCGTATCTTTTTCGGGTTACTGTAAATCTCTCATTAGTCAAAGCAGATTTGGTACTTCAACGCCAGTTTATAAAAAATCAAAAATAAAGACGACGACCAAAAAAAAAAGGGCCAACTTCGAACAAAGAGGAGAGGGCTGCCAACTTAAATGGATTTACACTCAGGTAATACAAAGTTTAATGCTCTACATAACTTCGATATTGTGCTTCATGTCCTCACTAATCACGCTGCCACCCAATTCGTCTTTTATCCATAATATGGTAACCTACAAAAAGAGATTTAACAAAATGAGCAGAATTATTACTTCATTCAATTACATTAACAAAAAATGTGATGGAATTTCAAGTATGAGTGAAAATATCACAATGAAAAAAAATAAAATTAGTGAAGAGCATATAAGTTAAAATGACTCGTAAATCTAATGCCTTTAAGATTTTGAGTTAGAGTATGATGTCAAGGTCCACAAATATGTTCTCTCACTAAGCCCATGATAGAAATCTCCAATAAAAGTAGGCTCTTCAAAACCAACAAGTGGTATCATAGTCATATTCAACAAGAAACGAGTATGGAAATGGTAGTTGAATCACGTGATTGCCTCCCCACGTGGTGCCTTGGTTTTAGAGTTGTTTGACTTGCTTGAATGATGGAGATAAATACAAATAGGATGATCTGTTTAAATGGTACTAATTATCATTTATGGAATGGTAAGATGGAGGATCTGCTATTTGTAAAGAATATGCATCTTCCTGTGCTTGCGATTCAGAAGCCGGATTCCAAGTCTGATGAGGATTGAGATTTTGAGCATCAACAAATGTGTTGTTTTATTCAGCAATATGTAGAAAACAATTTGTATAATCATATTACTAATGAGACACATGAAAGAACTTTACGGGAGAAGATTGAGTCCTTGTATGCCTCTAAGTAAGGGAAAAACAAATTGTATTTGCTAAATTGTCTAATGAATTTAAGATACAAGGATGAGATTTCTATTTCAAATCACTTGAATGAATTTCAAGAGCTCCTAGATCAACAGTTAGGGATGGGTATCAAGCTTTGATGATGAGGTTTTGGGACTATGGCTTTTGAACACTCTGAGACTTGGGAGACATTTCGAGTTTCAATTACAAATTCAGCCCCCCTAATCTCTTTGCAAATAGCACAGAGTGGTGATCTTAATGAAGAGATGAGAAGGAAGGCAAATGGTTCTTCGTCTCAGTCTGAGATCCTTGTCACTAAAAATAGGAGGAGAAGTCAGAAAAATGAATTGAAGGGTAGTAGAGACAAGAGTAAGGGTAAGTCCAAGTCTAGGTGCAAGAATTTAGAGTGCCATTATTGTCACAAAATGGGGCACATTAAAAAGCATTGTTTGCAGTGGAAAAAAAAGAACAAGGGCAAGAAGGGTAAGCAGAAGGAGAAGGGTCAAGATGATGATAATGATCATGTTACTACTGCTGCCAATGACGATCTTGTTTTCTTCGTGATTATGACACAATTAATCTTATATCAGACGAAAGCATGTGGGTAGCAGACAGTGTTGCCACTTTACATGTTACACCAAGGAATGAGTTATTTACATCTTTACATACCGGTTAACTTTGGAACATTAAAGATGGGTGATGATGGCATATCTAAGGTGATTGCTATTGGTGACATTTGTCTGCAAACCAACATAACATGCTTCAAATGTTTGCTTTAATTTAATCTCTGTTCAAGTGCTCGATGGTGAAGGTTAAGATAACCATTTTGGTTCTGGAAAACGGAAGCTCACTAAAGGCAATTTAGTTGTGGCCAAAGGAAAGAAAATATCTAAATTGTATTAGACAAAAGCTTTAGTTGCTAGAGACAGGGTGATTGCCTTAGATATGTAGGTATCAAATTTATAGCATCGAAGGCTTAGTCATATAATTAGTGAACAAGGGCTAAACTCCTTAGCCAAAAAAAGATGTGTTTCTAAGATTGAAGAGTGCAGAATTGGATAAGTGTTCTCACTTAATGAATGGTAAGCAAACTAGAGTGTTATTTAAGAAGCATCCTCCTTCAAGGAAGTCAGAGTTGCTTGAGTTGGGAATTCTGACATTTGTGGCCTATTGAAGATGAAATCTTTTAGAAATGCTATGCATTCTGTTACCTTTATTGATGATTGTTCTAGGAAACTTTGGGTCTATACTCTGAAGACAAAAAACCAAGTGTTAGAGAAATTCAAACAATTTCATGTTTTGGTTGAAAGGCAGTCAGACGAGAAGCTAAAATGCATTCATATTAATAATGGTGGTAAGTATTGTGAACCTTTTGATGCCTATTGCAAGAAATAGGTATAAGACATGAAAACACTCTTCCTAAGACTTCTCAGCTTGATAGTTTAGCAGAGAGAACGAACAGGACATTGATTGAGAGGGTTAGGTGTATGCTCTCTGAATCAAAATTACCCAAAAATTTATAGGGTGAGGCACTGTACACAGTGATGCATGTTACTAATCTTAGTCCTGTAGTTGCTTTGAATAGTGAGGTGCCAGATAAATTTTGGTTTGGCAAGGATGTCAATTATAATCACTTGAGGGTTTTTGGTTGTAAAGCATTGTGCATGTTTCAAATGATGAAAGATCCAAGTTGGCTGCAAAGACAAGGTAGTGTATTTTTATTGGCTATGGTTAGGATGAATTTGGTTACAGGTTGTATGATCTTGTTGAGAAGGAGCTTGTTAGAAGTCGTGATGTGAAGTTCATGAAAGACCAAACTATTAATGACATTGATAAGACGGAGAAGACTGCATCTGCGAAAGATAATAATTTGTTTGATGTTGATCCAATGCTGTTGCCTATTCACAATCTAGATGCTAACGATAGTAATGTTCAACATGATATGCAACGAAATTATGTTGAGAATGAGCAGCTTAGAGATGAGCTTCATGCTAAAACAAATGATGTTTAAGAGAAACATGAGTCACAAGACAAGAGCTTAAATGATGTACCCGAAACACCACAAGTTCAACTCAAGAAATTTGATAGGCAAAGACAACCATCTAAAAGGTATCTGTCTAGTGAGTATGTGATCTTGATTGATAGGGGCGAACCTGAGTGTTTTGAAGAGGTCATGGAGAGTGAAGAAAAAAAAAAGTAGGTGGATGCTATGCAGGATGAAATGAATTCCTTGCATGATAATCACACATTTGATTTGGTGAAGTTGCATGAGGGTAAAAAGGCCTTGGAAAATAAGTGGATTTACAGGGTGAAGCATGAAAGTAATTCTACATCTATGAGATATAAAGCTAGATTGGTGGTAAAAGGCTTTGGTCAAAGAAAATGTGTAGAATTTAATGAAGTTTTCTAGCCTGCAGTGAAGATGTCATCTATTAGAATTGTATCGAGTTTAGCTACTAATCTAGATTTAGAGGTAGAGCAAATGAACGTGAAGACTGCTTTTCTCCGTAGTCATTTGGAGGAAGAGATTTATATGAAGCAACTTGATGGCTTTCATGTTGCAGGCAAAGAAGACTGTGTGTATAGGATGAGAAAGAGTTTATATGGTTTGAAGCAGGCTCCAAGACAATGGTATAAGAAGTTTAAGTCTGTTATGTGTGAGCAAGGCTATAAGAAGACTATTTCTGATCATTGTGTCTTTGTTAAAAATTTCTCTGGTGATGATTTCGTTATCTTGTTATTATATGTTGATGACATGCTTATTGTTGGAAAAAATGTTTTCAAGATTGACCGGTTAAAGAAGCAATTGGGTGAATCTTTTGCTATGAAAGACATGAGAGCTACTAAGCAGATTCTTGGTATAAGAATTTTGTGTGACAAAAAGGAGAGGAAGCTTTGGCTATCTCAAGAACAGTACATTAAAGATGTGTAGGGGAGATTTCAAATGAAAAATGCTAAGGTGGTAAGCACTCCTCTTGCTACTCATTTTAAATTGAGTGTTAAACAAAGTCCTTCAAATGAAACTGAGAAGTCGGGTATGGAAAGGGTTCCTTATGCATCTACGATGGGTAGTTTGATATATACAATGGTATCCACAAGGTAAGATATAGTGGATGTTGTTGGTACAATTAGTAGATTTCTGTCAAACCTAGGTAGAGAACATTGGAATGTTGTAAAATGGATTAAGAGGTATCTTTGTCGTACTGTTTGTATGAGATTTTGTTTTTGAGGTGATAAGCCTATCCTCAGATATGGCTAGAGATACTAATTCTAAAAAATCTACTTCATGCTATTTAATTAAATTTGCAGGTGAAGTTGTGGCTTGGCGATCTAGGTCGTAGAAGCGTGTAGCTTTGTCTACAACAGAGGCGAAGTTTATTGCCATTACTGAAGCATGTAAGGAGTTGCTATGGGTGAAGAAATTATTGCAGAGCTTAGTTTTATTCAAGACAAATATACACTGTTTTGTGACAATCAAAGTGTTGTACATCTTAGCAAGAATCCAACTTTTCATTCAAGGTCAAAACATATTGATGTGAGGTATCATTCAATTCGTGATGCTAAGCTTTTGGAATTGGCAAGAATTCATATGGATGATAATGTTGACTAAAACAATACCAAGATGGAAATTTGAAATATTTTGTGAGATCACCAGGTTGGTGGTCATCTCCACATAGTCGTGAGGGGTACATCTGTTGGGTTTGGGATCCCTTCTTATGTAGAGCTTATGTAGAGAAAGGCCCTTTATGTCTCTCACTTAGTAAAGTGGAGAGAGGTCAAATTAGGATAATAGAGTGGAGTGGTATTCAAGTTAGAACAGCAACTAGTGAGAGAAGAGGAGAGGAAAAGTCAATTTCGCATGTTTATGAGGTAGTCAGATTGGAATTGCGTTGCAAATTAATTCGTTAACCGTTGCTAGTTAAGGACATTTTATCATCTGTATGAATCTGACTACCCTGTGAACATGCGAAATCGACTTTTCCTCTCGTCCTCTCTCACTAGTTGTTGTTCTAACGTGAATACCACTCTACTCTATTACCCTAATCTGACCCCTCTCCACTTTAATAAGTGAAACACATAATGGGCTTTTAATTTTGGCCCTTTCTCCACATTGGAAAGGAGTCCAAACCCAACAAAAATGCACACAAGAATAGAAAGTAGTTATGATTAAAATATATACATAAATATATAAAGTTGAACTGTTTTGGATCTAACCTAAAGCCTTAGAGGATCCGAGTCTAATCCTCAAAGAACAATTCAATCTCTATTCTATATTCAAATCATTGCCTGATTAAAGTTGACTACTCTAGTTACCTGCAAATGATATAATCTGAAGAATGTAGATAAGATTATAACTAACCCCAGTTTGAGGGACGTATAAGAACTCTCGCGGTCGTAGGGAGAGGCGCCATTGGAGTTGCAGAAATTGGTTACTGACTCCGATGACTGTCCTTCCTCATAAACCATATTCTCTGAATCCGCTGAAATGTGTCTTCGTCCGTCGGATATCTCCATCACCTTCAAAACAAAATTCTGACTTCCATTGATTAGCATTAACATTAAGGCAAGCGAAACAGATGAGACAAATCTGATTTAGACTTCCCCACCTATTCAATGTAAACTTCATCTTTTATTTTAGCTAACTGCAAAAAGTTCATGCATGCATGTACATGCAGTGTACGTATATACGCATGCAACAACTTAGGGAGAGAGACGTATCCTTACTTGTTGTCTTAGCTTCTCGTTCTCTTCTGTCAGTTGCATTCCCTGCACAAATTTTGATCGGACAATAAGCATGCAGTAACTTAAGAAGCAGGCTTAACAATTTCACCTGAACTAGTTGTAATAGCATGAAACCAAATATATAGAGACAACTAGGATGAGCAATTGAGGTGGCTGACCTTTCTTTGCAAGTCATCAATGTCTTTCATAATTTTCTCACCCTGCGAAGAAACACCAAAAACACAGTAATATTAACAGAAATGATCTAAAGTGAATCAAATCTGTGAATTGAAATCACATCAGTATACTAACTTTCTTTTCCATCACACGGCTCAATCCAACTTCAAGAGACTTCTCCAGTAGCTGCAGTTCTTCCAAGTTTAGTCCTTGCAGCTCTTCGCCTCTCATCTGCCTGTTTTAAATGTTTGATAATTTTAAAAAATATAATCAAAATAACAGAAAAACGATTTAAAAAGAGTATTTTGAATTTTAATTACTCTTTTTTCTTAGTTTATTTCATAAAAAAACTATAAAGAGTTTATTTTGATTAAACTTTCAAAATAATACATTTGTTTTCATCATCCATCAAGATATTAGTTTTATGATAATTATTATACTCTAAAACTTAAAAAATTACCAATGTTACCAAAACCGGTAAGACAAAAATTATAAGGTTTAAACGATTCAACCGATATTAAACTGATTAAAGATTAAATAAAATTGAAGAATTTGAAAAATAATTGCAAAAAATTATCCTTATTAAAAAATTTAATGTTTAATTAAAAATTGTTAAATAAAAATTAATTCGCTTTTTTTAATTTATAAAAATAATTATTTTACAAAAATTAGTTGATTAATTAGTTAATTGATCGATTTTTAACAACAAAAATTGTTAAATTAAATTAAATCGAAAAATTAAAAACTAAATCGAGAAATTAGCCAATTCAAGGTTTTCACAGCCAAACCGGTTAAATTGGTTTGGTTTTTTAAACATTGATTACACATTTTAATTTTACACAATAAGGTAATATTAAAGGGATGAAGGGATCAAGAGTAATGTAAAGATAAGAGGAATGGAAGAACTAGGTACTTCAACTGGTGGCATTTGTCTGCAACTTCATTGTTTAGCCTGGAGTAGTTGCTGCTTTCCAACAGCTTCATGAAGAGAAAATGAGCAAGAAAATCAGATTATCCAGTAAAGAGAAAGTAATTAATACTGAATACACAAATATTGGATTGTAACAGAACATCTGCAACCTCACACAAACTATGAGAATAAACCAAATTCTGCAAGTTTTTGGCAGCTGGAACGAAAAGAAGGAAGCATTCAGAGAAGGTAAAGTAAAAACCTGCAACTCAAGAGATGGTTGTTCTAGCTTCTGAAGATTCTTCGGATGCAGATTATGCCTTTCCAGGATTTCCTTCATGCTTCATAAGAAGAAACATCATAAACTCATCAGCTAGAACGCAACCAAGCTTTTAATTAACATTCAATGAAGAACCAAAAGCACTTTCAAGATCTCCCATGAGTTACAAAGATCTTGATTCCAATTCAAATCTACCATATCCAGGGATCCATTTTGTTGTGACATGTTCACTGTCACATACTTAGTATTCACATCTTATGATGTAATGATCCAATCAAGACGATGCTGGCCCATCCTAGTTGGATATATATGCAAGTTTTTAACTTGAACTAACTATACAGTAATTCAATTAGAATGTTAAAACATAAGTGGTTCGTCTTATGCGAAATGGTGTTGACACAAGTTCAAATGGTATGATCTTTACGTAATCATAACGTATCCCTAGACATAGACACTAGAGTATTAGATCATTGACAAAAAAATTTACACTCTCGAGACTCCACGAAGATCAACAGAAGCGAAACTGGAATTTCATAATAGTATTTATAACACCTAGAATGAACACTAATTGGCATTTCTCGTTCTTCAAGATCAACCAAAACTTCACAGTTCTAGCTCGCACACAGGCATAGTTGTACATGAATTAAGTAAAGGAGAGAGAAAAAAAAGGGCAAAAGGCACGAACGCAGTACAGGAAAAAAGGCAAAGAGAGGCAAGACCTGGAGCTCGAGTACTCGAACAGCTTGCCAGTTGAGGAGAAGACGATCAGAGCAACATCAGCATCACAGAGAACTGAAAGCTCCTCAGCTTTTTTGAAAAGCCCTCTACGTCGTTTCGAAAATGTGACTTGCCTAGCAGTAACGTTGTCGATCTTCTTGATCTGAATCCTCTCTCTCGTCATAACCGTACTTAAAACTCGCTATATATGTATATATTAACCACCCCAGCAACCAAACCGCCGGAAAGCTTCGAACTTTCTAAGCTTTCACTTACCTACAACCCAAAGATCAAACAAGCAGACATAGAGAAGAAAAGGGTTGATGTGAAAAAAGACAAAAAAAACAAGTGGTGAGTGAAATAGAAGTAAGTAGTAACATTTTCCAAACTTTAGCGAGGAACCTGAGAGAAACCCTAGTTATGGAAACGTAGAAAAAGACAGGAATTCCTAGATCCAGAACCAAGAAACGAGATCAGCCATGAAAGTCCTACAGATTGCAGGTCAAGGAAGGTGAAGCAGTTGACGAAGATTTCACGTGTACTTGAAGTTTTAAGTTGTAGTTCCAGTTTTTAGGGGAAGGAATGTTGAATTTGATGCTTATTTGCTTGGTTCTTCTGAGAGACTAAGATAAAAAGTCACCAATAAAGCGACACATGAAAATGGAAAATCCCTTTTATAGTGAAACAAGCATGTTCTTTCTTCTGTATTTCACTTCCACTTCCTGTAATTGGTTAAAAGGACTGCTTTGAATAGAAATAATTCACGTGAAGCCAAATGTATAATATTCTTAAATTAGAGGGAAGTTAGTACTTAACTATGTCACGTCCGTCAAAACATAGATGATGCCGAAATAAATAAAAAATAAAATAATTATATTTATAAATAAAATAGATAAAAAATAAAATAAAATAGGAATTAATTAGTTTAATTTATTTTTAAAATTTTCTAATTATAATGTATGCTAATATTTAGTTTAAAATATAAATTTTAAAGATAAAACATGATTAACAAAAAATCAGCATATTTATTATAGTCCCTATTAATTATATTATTCTTTTTTTCATCTTCTAATTATTATTATTATTATTATTACTATTATTATTATTTATTACTCTCCTTCTTACAAGTATTATTATTATTATTGTTGTTACCATTTCAAGACATAGTGTTAAGATTATTTATTCGATATAATTTTTAAATCAAACAAAGTAATATTTTATCAGCAAAATAGAAATAGATGAATAATGAAGTAGTCATTCCTCTGAACTAAACACCCATTGCTTCGACGGATTGAATGTCACGAGGCTCCTTAATAAAGATAATAATGAATTACAAAATTATGTTTTCTATATTTTTTTAATATTCAACCTTTTAAATTTTTATATTTAAAAGTTAAAAATTAAACTATGTAATTTAAAAAATTATTTGTAAATATTTTATTAATATAATTAAAAAATATTTTTTAAATGTCACTCAACATTTTTTGGTCCACTTAATTTTTCTCATCAAACAATATTTTAAATATATAATTAGTAATATATTTGTTATAAAAAGATCAATAACGAAGACGAAAAGTTAATGAACTCTTTTAATTAGTAATTTTTATATTGACTCCTAGACTATATCCATAAAACATTAATTAAGATTACTTTCTTTTTATTAAAAATATTCAAACTGATTTCACTTTTGGGCAATCATTTTAAATCTCAAAAAGCTAAATATAGTTTTATAGATTTTAAAATTTAACGTAAAAGATTTATGAATTTGTTGCTTTTACAAAAATATATGCTAACCAATAAACGATTAATATTACTTTATATTTGATTAATAATTAAAAATGTATAATTATAATATTAAGATTTTAAACTTTTAAATTAAGTCTTTTTTTAGAACTTAAGATTCTTTGTTTTCTTTATGCCCTGTTACTTGTTTAGATAATTAATTTGCTAAATTAGATAATTAATTTGCTAAAGGTCCATTTGATTCTACTTCTTTTTTTATAGTTTATAATTTCTGTTTCATGTTTTTTGTTTAAATTTTTTCTAATAAAAGCAAAAACTTGTTTGATTATTAATATTGATGTAGTTATATTTTTATCATTGATAAAAATTATAAATTAGATAAAACTTAATTAATTAATTAAATTTATTTTA
>JANTPM010000244.1:35497859-35515064 GCA_025434745.1 Erythroxylum divaricatum
ATAAATATATTTTTTTTTTAAATTTAAAATAATAAAATGATGAATTAAAATTTTCAAAAAATTGTAACACAACGGATAACTTAGATTAGGCTTAATAATTTCCAACTAGAATGAATCAAAGTAATCTTTTTTTGTCATTCTCCAACTCGTCAAACATAGAATATTTATCGATTGTTATTTATTGTATAAATTATTGGAGTCATAAATTGAACTTTTTATTTCTAAAATTAAGCTCAAATATTAGAGATCGAATCCATTGACTTTTAAAAGCTAAAGTTTTATACCTAGTCTAAAATAATATTATTTTAGGATAAATCAAGATTTTAGGTGAAATTTTAAACCTATATTTAATAATAGTTTAAATTCAATTGGATCACCTAAAATGAGACATTTTAGAAAATTTTAATATTTCAAAAATATTGTCATGACTTAAATTTTGAGTGATTCAAGTTATACTTTGATTGGACGTAAGGCTTTTAATAAAGTTGAATGAAATGGAACAGAATGGAATGATTTATAATGAAATTGGATGTAAATGAATATAGCATTAGAAAATTGTTGTTTGGGATGAATTGAATGGTTGATAATGTAATAATTAATGAAATATTATTTGAATTAAGGGTTTATGATACAATATAGCGTAAAGTTGTTTAATATTTTACATTCCATCATAAACCTCCAATTTATTATTTTTACTGTTTGTGATGGAATGAGATATATTATAAGACTCTCCTATTCTATCTCATCCGTTATAAACTCTCATTCCAAGCAATAGAATAATATTCTATTCCATTAATAAACTCCCAATCAAAAATATTTGATAAAAATTTATTTTTATTTTATAATCTAACTTACTTTTATTTTTTATAGTTTAATATACTAAAAAATCCTCATATTTAGTAAAATATTCACAATTGTTTTAATAAATTATATGCCTCAAAATTTAAATAAAACATAATATTCACAATTGTTTTATTAATTTTGTCACTAATTATAAACAAAAGCATATTCATTTTTCAATTTATACAAAATTTAAGAAAAGTACAGCCAGTCTCCATCTCCTTAACACTAATATTGAAGTATTGGCCTAGCTTTGAGTCAAGAGATTCCATAATATATTCTTCTAAATTGGGAAAATCCATTGCAAATATTCAGCTGCCACTTGTTAATTTTTTAAAAAATATGTATTAAAAATATTATTAATTAATATTCACAGGACCACATGTGAATGCGGAGCTGGCTAAGGCTGGTTGGCTGGCACGTCTTGTTCAATGAGTACTAGTACTGTAGTAAATGCAAAAGTGACGTTACTAACTTCCCTTCAAAGAAAAGTTAAACATTAATTATTCTGCTTTTAATGTGATAATTTTATAGTTAACACGACAAATGTGCAACCGTTATATTTTAAGTATATTTATAATTGGTTTAATTCAATTTAATGTAAAATTAATATATCAAATTCAAAATAACTAAATTCTGAATTGAATTAAATTTGATGGCTTAACAATAACAACAACAACAATTCTTATTAATAATGAGATAATTCAATAATATACAGTTTTATTTTTAATTAACAGAAAAATTATTTATAAATAACTCATGTAATTTTAAAATTTGATAATCGAAATGGTTTAAATTCTCTTTCACAACACAACATTGTTTTCTTTTAAAATTGAAAATTAAAATAATATTATTTAGCTTTTAAATTTA
Organism: Erythroxylum divaricatum; assembly: GCA_025434745.1. Taxonomy (NCBI): domain Eukaryota; kingdom Viridiplantae; phylum Streptophyta; class Magnoliopsida; order Malpighiales; family Erythroxylaceae; genus Erythroxylum; species Erythroxylum divaricatum. The sequence goes on from JANTPM010000244.1 coordinate 35,499,570, forward strand.
AGAAATATCAAATTTTAAGTTAACCTAAAATAATTTTATTCTTAACTATATAAACATTATATCGTCTTGCTCAAATTCGATCGAACTCGATCTTTTTTTTTAAATAATGGTCTGACCCAATCCAACCTATCACCAAACTCACTCTCACTTTGAACCAATTAACCATACTATTTAATTGTATTGAAATCTAAATTTTAGTTAAGTATTATAAATTGAGATGAAGTTCATGTTTTATAAAAGTGATAAAACAAGATGTTAAGAGTATAAATTATTTTTATAAAAATTTAAAATAAAGTTTTAATATTTATGTTTATAAAGTAATATTTAATATAATTCTTATTAATAATAATTTACAAGAACATATTAATATTTTAAAGATAACTTTACTAATGTGATGTCTTACTAAATCATAATACATTTAGGGGGTGTTTTACCAAAATTTGAGTACGAATAATGTTTTCGGATCTAAAAATAAAATTTATTTATAATCATTATTTTTTAAATTCCTATAAAATTAAATTTTATATGGAGTATGGGCTAAATGATCAATCGGTTAACGTAGAGCTCGAGTGCACTTGTACTACACATCTCTTTAGAGCCAAACATCCCTTTCCCAGGACGGCGCCGTATCTTCCCGGAAATGAGAAACTCCACCTGAACCATTCAAAATTAAATCCAGAGCCAGCAACTAAACGATACTCTCTCAAGTAGTGAACAAAATGAATCGATGATCTCGATCCTACGGGGAGATAAGAGGGAGTGTGTGTTTGGGGTTCCTGAGGGAAGAAGAAGAAGAAGAGTGTAGAAGGTGAGAGCTTAGGATTCTTCTGATGGCGGACCAGAGGAACAGGTGGAGCTGGGACGTGAGTGGCTTCGAGCCGAGGAAGTCATTGGCCACGCCGGAGCCGGAGGAGGACCACAAGCATATGAGGCGGTACTCGATCTCCTCGACAGCGGCGTCGGCTCTTCCTCGTGAGAACTCTGAGTTCTCCAAGCAGGCTTTCTCCTCCAAAGTCCAGCGATTGAAGGATAAAGTCAAGGTTAGTTGTTCGGTTTTTGCGGTTGCTTTTTGTCTTTGTTTCTTATTTCCCTTTTGAATTTGACGATTCTAGTTGAGCTCATTGATGATAAGGTCAGTGCTTACTGGTTTTAGTGGTCGGTGACTACTCTTAATTTCCTAGGCTATCTCAACATTTCATAACATTTGTTCTGGATTTTGTAATTACGGTATGGTTGAAAATTTATGTCTGTCTTGAGATATCCACGCCATGCAACGCTTGGTTCTGATTTTTGGGAACATTTCTACTGATATTTTGGTGCAGGGTGTGAAAGAAGATTACTTGGAGTTGAGACAAGAAGCAGTTGAATTACAAGAGTATTCTAATGCAAAACTTGAACGAGTTACGCGCTATTTAGGTGTTCTTGCTTCCAAAACTTTCAAGCTAGGTAAAAAATTTTATCTATTAAATGGATCTTCGATATTTAGTACTTTTCACGCAAGTCCAGTCTTCTGTTTGAGAATGTTTACCATTTTGACTGCCTAGTTAATTAATTGAACGTTTAAGATTGAGTTTAATCCTATATTGTGAAAAAGGCTGTTGGGAGGACCTTGTAACATCTGATTAATTACTAAATCTATAAATTTTCTGCACGTTTCATTTTAGGCAGGCCATCTTTCTTCTTCTTGTCAATGCTTTAAAGTTCTTTTCACATGATTGTCTTGTCTACGCAATATAAATGCCAGATCAAGTTGTCCTCGAAGCTGAGGCTAGGATATTGCCATTGATCAATGAGAAGAGAAGATTGTTCAATGAATTGTTGACAGCCAAAGGTTTGTATGCAAAACCTCTCTACATCAAAATCTGTCTCCCTCCCTATCTCTTTTTTCAGACACATTCCAGAATTCATAAAATTATTGTTCATTTATTATTATGTTATTTTGCATTAAGCTTTTACAAATTTCTGTTTTCTTGAAAGACAAATTTTAATTTGCAGGAAACATAAAGGTTTATTGTCGTGCAAGACCATTATTTGAAGACGAAGGTCCTTCTGTTGCTGAGTTTCCTGATGACTGCACAATCCGCATAAATACTGGCGATGAAACCCTTTCCAATCATAAAAAAGATTTTGAATTTGATCGAGTTTTTGGGCCTCATGTTGGACAAGGTCTTACATTGGTTCTTATGTTGTAGTTCTGAGTTGTTGCTCTGTTACCTAACATTCCCTAGTTATTCCTTATTTCCAAAAGTTACCAAAAGGTGCCATGAAGATGGGTTCTGTATTATGGCTCTTGACCCTTATTTAATAGTTGATGCAGCAATACCATGGAGGTTTGTTGCTTAAGGTCTGAAATTGAATTTTCGTTTTGCAGCTGAACTATTTAATGATGTTCAACCCTTGGTGCAGTCAGCATTCGATGGATACAATGTTTCTATTTTTGCCTATGGACAAACTCGCTCTGGGAAGACATACACTATGGTACTGTTTGCTTGTCAAAAAATATTAGGAAGATGTACTTTAAGATGCAAGATCTGAGAGCTGTGAATTTGTTTTGCTTTTGGTTCCTTTGAGACATCTAAGAACCTATTTGTCTAGACAATGCTTGTTAATAACACTTTTGACACATGTTTATATATGTAAAACGCGTAAGTGTATGTTAGTTTGCATGTAATCTTTATTTTCAGTTTCCATCATTTTGCATGTTGAATGACTTCTCTAACATGGTTTCACTCTTCTCAGCAAGGATCTAGTCATGATCGTGGTTTATATGCTCGTTGCTTTGAGGAATTGTTTGACTTAGCTAACTCAGATTCAACTTCTACTTCTCGATTCAATTTCTCAGTTACTATATTCGAGCTCTACAACGAACAGGTTCCTTGTGTTCTTTATTTAGCTTGACCATACTTTCTTTTGCTCAAAGTTTACTCTTCCCTTTTGTAATTGAATTGAGCATAATAAATCATGAGTTCTCTAATCGATGTGCCTTTTTCACTGGTATAGATAAGGGATTTGCTGTCGGAGTCTGGTATCAATTTGCAAAAGATCAAAATGGGATCAGCTGAATCTTTTGTGGAGCTTGTGCAAGAAAAGGTTGATAATCCATTGGACTTCTCTAAAGTCTTGAAAACTGCACTTCTTAGACGGGGAGATGATGAATCAAAATTCGATGTTTCTCATTTGTACGTCCTATACTCTCGTTGCTTCTGTAGTACATACTTGTTTGTTGTTAGAGTACTGCCCCTGATTTTATCTAATTAAACATAAGAAGCATGTTGAAGCCCTGTTCATCAGATGTTAAGTTTTTTCAAAATATTGCAAAGCACTGACAAGTATAAATTGTCAAAGATTAGTTCAAATGATATGAGCATGTGTGTAGCATCAGTATGGAGCCATATTATTTTGTTAAATTATTGACTTGACCGCTAAATTTATTGGTTATGCTTAAATAAATCTCAACAGTTATATGCACATTATTTGGCACAACTGTTAGCTATAAAATAAAAACAAAATTATGTTTATGAAGGATATTATGTCATATTGTTTTGGATCTGTCAAAATAGGTTGTATATTGTTCTTTTGTGTACTTTTAGCTGTTTTGCTGTGGTTATATGGTAACATAATAGAAGATTGAGCTACAAATATATTTTTTTCTGTATTAGTTGGTAGAAACTGGATTCAATTTCCTAAGAGCTTAACATGAGGCCTACCCCCAGGCCCCACCAATTTTTTGAAGGTTTGGCTTGGATTTCATTTTAACATGGAACTGGTATCTTTAGAAATTAGAAGCCAAATATAGTGGCTTTAGAAAACATTTTTAGCCACACGCCCTGTGCCAGGGGATGCAATAGCGTTTTTTTATGTGTTTAAATCTTCAAGCAATGACTTAAGATTTGTGGATGATTGAAATGAACAGTAAAAGGTAAAGGAAGGATAAAATTTAAAATCTATACTTAGTATTCCTTGCCATTATGACCGTTGCTAGTATTCCTTGCCATTATGACCGTTGCATTGATATCTCTGTGAACTTGCAAGGACTTCAAACTGAAGATTAGCAGCAGAAGTGATTGAGTTCAGTGCCTTCTCATATAAAATTGACACTGTAGATATAGTAATAGATAGACATCATAGAAATTGATAGAAGTTCAGGTAACTTTTATGTCATATAATTCATAGTTGATTTAAAATAAATTTATGGCACATGTGGCATGGGCTGAAAGAAATTAAGGTGGAGTTAAGAGGTGATAGTTCCCATAGTTGAAGATTTAAACCATTGACGTTAGTTAAGCATGTATTGTGAAGCACATCATTTTATGTATTATGAAATTTATTTTGGTGATAAATAGGGATTACTGATTGATATTTGTCCTCTTTCCCATTGTCAGGATTGTCACAATACACATATTTTATAATAATTTGATCAGTGGAGAAAATTTATATAGCAAGCTCTCTCTTGTTGACCTTGCTGGAAGTGAAGGTTTAATTACAGAAGATGATAGTGGAGAACGAGTGACAGACTTGCTACATGTGATGAAATCACTTTCAGCGTATGTTTCCATTGGCATTTTTTGTCAATTTAGTATCTGTTGGTTTGCTGGTTATCAACTACCTGAGCATTTCATTAGAGCCATGCATGAAATTTGGGAATCCAAGTGAGGAGGCCAGAGCTTGAGACAGTTATTGCCTATTCCTTCTTTCTTACTTTGAACTGGTTCTTTTGAATAGAATTTTCTTCCTTTTGACATGTGGGGAAGAGAAATTTGGGACAACAGGAAAGCAGTGCAGACATTAGGATATTAACTAATGTTTGTCGAGTAACAGCAACAATAAATTCAGTTCCAAATACACTGTATTTTACATCATACTCCAATCATTTGTTCCTGTTATTTCATTGCAACTTACGTTTCTTATGTAGGTTGGGAGATGTTTTATCATCCTTGACTTCAAGGAAGCAACTTGTTCCTTACGAAAATTCTATGCTAACAAATATCCTTTCGGACTCTGTAGGTACTGTGTTTCTTCTTATTATACGTATTGCAGTTGCTATTATGTAATTTGTGAGCCCCATAAAAAGGAACATCTAGCTTGTTATAGTTAGGTTGAAAACCAATCATGGTTAAACTATTCCATTTGTTCTTCCTCTTTGTACACTATGCATCAAGAATTTGGTTATGCTGGATAATTTATATGGAAAACCATTTTCAGTGTGCCCTTCTACCATTTTAGAATCTCAAGTAGATTATGGCTAGATACGTGATCATTGAGCAGATTGTGAGTTGCATATTGTTGTATTCCAACTAGAAGGCCAAACTTCATGTTGCATGTATTTTTTGGCATGAATGTACCTGGAAATATCTGATCTACTAACTACTGTAGCTCATAGAATCACCTTGCTTTGTTAACATGCTGCCTGCTTTTCTCTTTTGTCTTCTAATAAACAATGTTGAGTATATTTTTGCCTATGTTTCTCTAGGGGGGAGCTCAAATACTTTGATGATACTCAATGTGTGTCCAAATGCTGCAAATATGTCTGAGATGTTATCCTCCCTCAATTTTTGTGCCAGGGCTAGAAATGCTACATTAAGCCTTGGAAATCGAGATACAATTAAGAAATGGAGAGATGTAGTGAGTATCTTTTCTAATATATCCTTTTAGTAGTAATTATTCTGATCTGCTTATAACATGTTCTTCTGGCTACCACTTTGTTCCCAATAACTGTCCTTAATGCAAGACAAGCTTAAGCAAGTAATTACATGATTGTGAATGTTGGAGAAGTTAGTAAAATTTGGGACTATTTCGGGTTTATATTCATGAGAGATCCATAATGTTTCTGCAAAAAGAAAGATACATAGTTTAAGTTGGGATGGGTTAGGGTTCCCTTTTCCATTTTATTTGTTGTTATCGAACAAATGAGGTCATAGCATGTGGTAATTAAAAAGTTATAATTTGATAATTGATCGATGTAGCTAATTTGGAGCATGCCCATTTATTAGTTTTGATGATTCTTGTAGGCAAATGATGCACGAAAGGAGTTATATGAGAAAGAAAAGGAAATTCATGATCTGAAACAGGAGGTTTTAGGACTGAAGCAAACAATTAAAGATGCAAATGATCAGTGTGTCCTCCTCTTCAATGAAGTTCAGAAGGCGTGGAAAGTTTCTTTCGCACTGCAATCGGATCTAAAGGTTTTTTCTTCACTTCATGGGTTTGGTATACAGTTCCACTCTGTCATGAGTTGAAGAGTTACTTGGCATTTTCATGATTCTTTTCTGCACTGTAGCCTGCTTTCTTTCTGTTCTTCATCTTTATGGATAACCTTTTTATACAGAAGAAGACAAGACTTTCTAGTTAATGAAGTTTTTCTATATGCATTGACTGACAAGAATCTGTCATTGACGTATATGTTTTCTGAATTTGGTCGGCATTTGTATGACTTTTATTTTGCCACTTCAAGATGAAATTAAGCTACTCCATTACTTTTATTTGATGCAGTCTGAGAATGTCATGCTTGCAGACAAGCATAAGATAGAAAAGGAGCAAAATGCTCAGCTTCGGAATCAATTAGCTCAACTACTACAGATGGAACAGGAGCAAAAGTTTCAGATACAACAAAGAGATTCCACAATTCAGACATTGCAGGTTGTTGATACTTAAATCTTATAATCTCAGGGCTATGAGTGGAATTTTAGTATTCCATCAACATAGTGTTCTGTCAGGTTGCACTCTTTTAATAATCTGATGTATGACCATGGAGTTCTATGTGAATTGTGGGTCATTCAACAACTTCTTTAATAATTGTTTAATGTGGCTCTGGTCTGGAACACATATTTTGGCTTTCTAGCTTAAATATTCTTGATTCAAAGCTCTACAAGGAGTAACACCTCACAGAATTAGTTTATTGATGATCAAGTTGGTCTAAGTTTTGCTTAACCTTCTATCATTTATTTGATGGATTGAAAGATCATACTTTCTGAAGTAAATGCCATTTCTCCGGTTCTCTTTTGTTCGACCTTACTCTTTGTTGTACATGTTTGCATTATAATGTTGACTTTCACTTTCTGTTGTAGGCCAAGATTAAAAGCATGGAATCTCAACTTAGTGAAGCCCTTAGCCATAGTCAGGAAATGCCAACTGTTGGCTTAGAATCATTGCCTGGAATTTCATCAATTCCCAAGGAACATGGGGATACTTCAGCAGTCACCAAGAAACTTGAAGAAGAACTCAAAAAACGTGATACCCTCATTGAGGTCTGTTACACTTAACAAAACCCACAGAGTTATTTAATCTACAAAATTAAATTGAATCTCATGCTTTAACATGAAATTACGACAGCTGAGTTTATTTCTTAATTATTACATCTAGTTGACATGCACAAAAACAAGTCTGTGAGCTACCAATAACAACATGACCATATTTCTACTTTCCATTTGAAATGTATAGAAACAAGTGGAAAAAGAAAGGAAATGCAGGATGGAATGTGCAAGCTAGGGATCATCTAATTACAAACCCCACCCTTATTAAAGGAGAGTCATGGTTTTCTGGTTATGTTCTATTTTACTCAACTGAAGACAAAGAAGTAAAAGATGGGACTTATTAGCTACTGATCATTTGAATTACCTTTGCCTGCACAAAGAGAGACTCAGCTCTGTTTTCCTTGAGAAACTATTTAAGATCAACTTGTTTCACTTATGAAATTTGTTTATATATTGTTCCTTTTGATCCTAGTACTTCTTTATATATATTATACATAACCAGAAATCAATAGTTATAGTCATTAATTTCCCTGCTTTTTGTGTATGCAGAGATTGCATGAAGAAAACGAGAAATTGTTTGATAGGTTAACAGAAAAAGCATCATCAGCTATATCATCACAGGTTTCTTTTTGAACTCATCAAAGTTTCTCAAGAATATTGATACCATCCTCCTTTGACCCCTTTCCAATTTTTTTGGTGCTTGTAACTTGAGAAACGATGTTAAGATCTTTTATGGGGTATTGCTGGTGACTCTTCTGAAGCCTTCCTGGATTGAATTTTTGTATGTGGAGTAGTGAAGGTCCCAAGTTTTTTAACTTTTGTTTAGAAAGTTGGGCCTTAGTGTCTACTTTTTCCTTTATCAAAAATCATGTATATGGATCACACTAATAGAAGATTTTTCTTGATCCCATTAATTCAAAACATTGAGTTCGTGTAGATATTCTCATGTCTTCCCTTCTTTCTCAAGTTGGTTCTTTGGATTTTTCAAACCACTCATGTATTTATTGATTTTATAGGTGTGTATAAGTGTGCAACAAAGTCTTAGTACAACTTTTTTAGAAGTTTGTGTATTTTTATGGTTTTTGCTGGAAAGTGGTATAGGTATATTCAAAATTGTGCTTTCATGGACTATTTGTGGGTATGTCTTCCTTACCTTGTAGTGCTTTCATTTCATTGAGCTATACTGGGGCTTAAAATATTGGGAATCTCTTCTATTGTTTGGCTTACAGTTATTGATTTCTAACTTCGCTAACTTCTTTCAGCTCTCCAGTCCATTATCCAAAGGAACAACCAATGTTGGGGATCCGGGAAGGTGATATTATGTAGAAACAATTAGTTCTTTTACGTATCATCATACATTTTCCAATCTATTTTTCTTACGCTCACAGCTGCTTAGTATTGAACTTACAGGAGTGATAGCAGCAATAAAGGACGCCCTGTGGATGATGTTCCTTTTGCTGCAGATAAGGCTGATGGAACAGTTGCTTTGGTTAAACTAGGTCCTGAGAATGTTAAAACCACACCAGCAGGAGAATATCTTACAGCTGCTCTAAATGATTTTGATCCTGAACAATATGATGGCCTTGCCGCCATTTCAGATGGCGCGAACAAGCTTCTGATGCTGGTAAAAGTTTAATTCTTTAATTGCTTGCCAGTTCTTTCTAAATCCTAGATGTGTTTTTTTTGGAATTGCTACTGTGAACTTAGTAACTATTATCATCTAATTTTGAGTTTGTATTTACATTGATATTAAAAAAGAAACAGGCCAGATCTGCTATATGTTGCTTAGTTCTTATTTTTGGCTGAAGGTTATGTTCCTATTCCATTTCTAAATTACCATGGAAGCTGTCTTCTTCTCGTTCTGTAAATTCTGATCTGGGCTAGTTTTAGCTCTTGAAATTGAACTTTATGGCCATGGTTTCTTAGCTTTGCTAGCTTGAATGCAGTATTTAGTTAACTGTTACCCTTTCTACCTGCCTATTCCCCTTTACTGGTCAGTGCAATCTGGCATGGCAGTTGAAAAGAACCTGCTCTTAATTGTTTTCTTGAGATGGCTTATTTTTTTTCAACAAACATCATATTTAATTTTGATAACTTGGGAACTTTACACTTACCTCAGGGACCAATTATTACAGGTTCTAGCTGCTGTTATTAAAGCAGGAGCTTCTAGGGAGCATGAAATACTTGCTGAAATTAGAGATGCTGTGTTCTCTTTTATTCGTAAAATGGAACCAAGAAGGGTAATGGACACCATGCTTGTTTCCCGTGTCAGAATCTTGTATATAAGATCCTTACTTGCTAGATCCCCAGAGCTGCAATCCATCAAGGTAATGATGCATAGGATGCTCTTTGTTTGGTTAATTTTCGGAGCATGTATGGCTTCATTGAGATCTCATTGTATTTTTGCTCTTTCTTCACTTAGGTTCCTTCTGTAGAATGCTATTTAGAAAAAGCTAATACTGGACGAAGCAGAAGCTCCAGCCGAGGTAGCAGTCCTGGAAGATCTCCTGTGCGTTACATAGACGAACAAATTCAGGGATTTAAAGTGAATATAAAGCCAGAAAGGAAATCCAAGTTGTCATCAGTGGTTCTGAGAATGAGAGGAATTGATCAGGTACCTGCAATATGTTCTCTTTTTTAATGTAAATATTTAGAAGATGGAATATTCATATTGACCGTAAGTAAGTTCTAGAATGGTTAAAGGAAAGAGGCAGGACGGAGGCATAAATGATAGAATTTTCCATTCTTATATGTCTCCACAGATTAAGCATATTGGATATTTTTATGTTTTTATGCACATTTCCCGTTTTTTTTTAAAACAGACAGGATACATCCCTGACCCATATGTACAAAACGTAAGAACCAGAAGGAATCCTGTAATTGTGCATGTACAGACATCATCATGTAAGCCTAGCTAATACTTGTGAAGAAGAAGAAAATCTAGGGTTTGTTCTGATATTTTATTTGTTTGAATGGAAGAAAACAATTAGATTTCCTTCATACTCCTTGTGAACTGTATTCTGATTGCCATGGTGGTGCTACATATGCTCATATATGTTCTCAAAATCCTGTCATGTTCTGTTCATGGCTCTAAGGAATATTTATATGATGCAAATGGATGCTTCAAAATCTCTTACCATGATACATTCAGGACTCATGGAGGCAGCAAGTTAGTGGTGGAAAACTGAGGGAAATACAAGAGGAGGCAAAAAGTTTTTCCATTGGAAACAAGGCGCTTGCTGCTCTCTTTGTTCATACTCCAGCTGGTGAGCTGCAGAGGCAAATTAGGTCCTGGCTCGCAGAGAACTTCGAATTCCTTTCAGTTACTGGAAATGACGCATCTGCTGGGGCCACTGGTCAATTGGAACTACTTTCAACTGCAATTATGGATGGTTGGATGGCTGGGCTTGGCGCTGCAATGCCACCTAGCACAGATGCTCTCGGCCAGCTGTTATCTGAGTATGGAAAGCGGGTCTACACCTCTCAGTTGCAACACTTAAAGGTATGTCACTTCATTGCTCAGGACTTGATGATAGGTAACTGTGAGAAACACATTGAAGTTGTGTCAATATGTGCTTGGCTTATGTTTGTTTCACATTGAACTTCATTGGTCATTGTGTATACCTCTTTCTTTCGCTTATTTTTTTCTTATTTTTCTTATTTAATACAGTATTTGTTGGTGGGTCCCATTTGATTGACATTCTGCTGGTGCAATTTTGTGGTTGATATTTGCCTTCTCAGTTAGAATGTTGTCATTCAGTGGTTATTCCATCCTTAGCTGAAATTGACATACCAGATCCATACTTTATTGCCGCTCCTTCCTCCTGGAAGTCTTGCAATTCTCCACTTCTTCAGTTCTGTGAATGGATTTTGAGATTGTGGCATGATTGGTTTTCTCTTTTTTTAATTCTTCACTTATTAATCAGGATATTGCTGGAACATTAGCCACAGAGGAAGCAGGAGATGCAACACAGGTTGCAAAACTGCGCTCAGCTCTCGAGTCTGTTGATCATAAAAGACGAAAGGTGATTTACATAACAAACGTACTTTATCTCTGACCTTTGGTTTCTTATAGATGCTCCTTTTTTGGAAAGTTTTAGACTCCTTATTTAATTATATAAGAACTAGCTTTTTGTACCAATACAAGGTTTCTGATTTTTTATTATCCACTATCAATAGTTATTTGTGTTTCATATTTTGATTAAATTGCTCTTATTGTTTAGTCTGTCTGCATCATTATTCAGGATGAAAATGCATAGATAGTATCAAAGTTATTTGATTTCCCTGATGAGAGTTTTAAACTGTTGAATGCTGATGAATATGGTCGATGGGAGTCTTTTGTCCTATAGTTGTTTGCTTAAAATGAAGTGTTCGTTGTTCCGTGCTATTAATTGTTTTCATTGAATGAAACTTGAGTGTGGTAGTTGTACATAAATTTTGTGGTGTCTTTATTAAAGATATTAAAGTCTTATTTATTCCATATAATAATGTTTTATGTATCCGGTAATGGAATAGTTTAGGTATTGTTAAGGACATTGCATTACTTTATTATGAAATATCGCATTACCATACTGTCATAATTAGATGGACTAAATTGTATCATTAATACATGTAGTACCCCCATGGTTTTCGTATTAGTGCACATAGACTATTCCATGTAAGATCTTGTTCCTTTTCTTTTTCTTTCTTTTACCTTTACTTTCAAATGATACCAGTAGTAATTTCACACTCTTCTAGATATCATTTTGAGGGATACTAAACTTTTGAACTAGAAACATGTGCAGTAGTGTCTCAGTTTAAAATTTTCATGGGATAATGATTGTAGTTATGAGCATCACATTCTAAGTAGTTTCTTCATGCAATTCAAAGTAACATCTAACATTTAAACTAATTATGCATCTAAAGATTGGATTCTGGCTGTATGGTTATTGAATCCTCTTTGTACTTTTTTTCATCATCTGTTTAATTTCTAATGATTTCTCTTTACTTCGCTATTATGATTCCTCTTCACCTCGCTAAGTGCATTCCTACTGTAATAATCATGTTTAAGTTAATGGTTTGGTGTATCTTGATGCAACTATTTTATGCTGTTAGATTTTGCAACAAATGAGAAGTGATGTAGCTTTATTTACATTGGAAAATGACGCCTCACCCATTCAAACTCCAGCAACTGCGGTGGAAGATGCGCGATTAGCATCTTTAATTTCCCTTGATGGCATATTGAAGCAAGTCAAGGTTTATACTTCTCAATGAAACTGATCTTATAATGGTGAATTAAAGGAAAGCCATTATGCAGTGATATATCTGGTACTTTCTACAGGATATATTGAGACAATCTTCTGCAAAAATCCTGGGTAAATCTAAGAAGAAAGCAATGCTTGCCTCTCTAGATGAACTACAAGAGCGGATGCCTTCCCTTCTTGAGATTGATCATCCATGTGCTCAGAGGCAAATTGCTGATGCTCGTCGGGTAGTTGAGGTAAATAAGTCCTTATGTCATGATTACTTTCTTTTCAATTGCTTTTTCTGTCACATAGATGTTTTCATCCCCAAACTGAACTTACCTTTGGCTTGTGAAGAAATATGCATAATATGGCAACCATGCAATGAGCTTCATTCCTCTTAATAATTTTTTTGGTTTCTCTAGATCCGTGTAGGGATAACGTAACCCTTAAAATCAAGCTCTGTGTGAAAAACTCTAAACTATTGTAAACCCAAGCCTTATGTGAAAAACTCTAAACTAATGTGTGCCCCTGAGCTCATTCACTTTAACCTGTGAAATTAAGATGACAGGAATACTGGAATTGGTAACTCATGTGTGCTAGGGATCAAGCACTATGGCTAATACTAAGGCCCTGCAAGTAGAAAACCTCTGCTAACAAGGCTTTGAACAAATTTACAAATGATAATTACCACGAGGGAGGAATTTGCACTTTTTAAAAAATTTCTGTATATACTCCAAATCGATCAAAATACCTGGTAAATATGCATCCACTTCTTGCGACCTTATATACTATGGGCACCCTTCACTTTATGCACTGGGGCTACCAATTACTTTTTCCTTTGAAGACGAGAAATTTTAATCTCCTATCTATGACTCCAGTCCCGTCTCCTATGGAAACACAACTTTTACCCTTAAACCTATGAATCCTCCATTTTTCTAGTTTTCCTCTTGAATTTTAAAATTGGAACTTTAAGGAACGTTCTCAGTTTTGTGTCCAGAACCTTCTTTCCTCGGATTATTGAGTTTTTAAGTAAGCATAATTGTTAGACAAAAGTGAATAAAGTGAAAATTCAATTGACATTCTTATTGTTTGGAGTAGCCTTTTACTGGGAAATTTAGAAAAAAGGTCTAGTTTATTTGCTTGAAGGAGAATGAAAAACTAATTTGAAGTACTTGTATAAGTCCTCTGCATGAAAACGCTATTCTGGCATCTTCCCTGCAACTGAAAAAATGAGAAATTTCAGCCCCATTTTAAACTTGATTGCAATTCAGGTACCTTGTTTAGACTTAATGCTTCACTCTGTTGATGCTACAGGCGATTCCTGAAGAAGATGACAACCCAGCACAGATGCAGAGATCAATTGCAGATTTGGGGTTGTCTACAGAAACTGATGTGGCACAGTGGAATGTTTTGCAGTTTAATACCGGCTCAACAAGCCCATTTATCATTAAGTGTGGAGCAAACTCAAATTCTGAACTTGTCATTAAGGCAGATGCACGGGTTCAGGAGCCTAAAGGTGGTGAAATTATAAGAGTTGTCCCAAGACCCTCTGTTTTGGAAAATAAGACCTTGGAGGAAATGAAAAATACATTATCACAACTTCCCGAGGCTCTAAGTTTACTTGCCCTAGCAAGGACAGCAGACGGTACTCAACGTCGATATTCTAGACTGTACAGAACTCTGGCAATGAAGGTTCCTTCGCTGAGGGATCTAATTGGTGAGCTTGAAAAGGGTGGAGTACTGAAAGATGTTTAAGTCATGAAATCCAAAGTCTCCAAGTAAGCTTCATTGGCTTTTGTAATATTGACGTGTTCATAATATTCTTTTGGGTGGGGAGGTGGTGTGCAGTAAGGGTTTTGTAGCCTGAAACGAATTTGTATTTGTATCGGTAATCTACATTCGACTCTTAACCTGCAGTTCCAGGGTAATTTATTCGCAAAGTTTAGAAACTTGCTCTGGCGGGCAATTTTCTGTAACCTGCTGTATGTGCAAGTCATTGAACAATGACTTATTCAGTTAGGAAGAAACCGGTTATTATTTTACTGATAATGTCTTGAGCTGTTCTGTTCCTGTTCTGCATTCGTATCTGAAGTTGATACTTAATGCTCCTCATGATTGGCTTCGACGTAGAGGAAACTTGGAGCCTTAAATATGGTTGTATAACGACAGACCGAGAAGCTCGTCTAGAAAGAATCTGCGAAGAAATCGTGTTATAAACAGTAATCCTTCTGATATCGGAACATAGCATCGACACTGACTGAAACTGCAAGGCAAAAAACTGAGAAGATTTCTTGTTTTGATACCTGGAGTTGGTTTTGTTTCTTTTGAAGTGTATAAAATTTCCACAGATTGCTATGTTCCAAAGGGCTCTTGCCATTTTCTTGGTAACATGGAAATAACAGCTCGCAGCTGAAAACGCTTCCTTCTTACAATTAGAGAGGGGCACGCAAACCTTGACTCAATTCAATTTACCAAAGTGCAAATCCATGAGGCTATGAGAATTTAAAACGAAAAATAAAACAAAAAGGATATTTATGTAAGAATTTTTTAAAAAAGTTCACATTTTTGAATGCAAGTGCACGATAAAAAACTTGGACTTCGAAACAAGGATTAGGATATTGATACGAATTGAATTAGACTAAAATTATTAGGAAGCGGAGGGTTGGTATTGGCTGATTTTGGATAGTATTGGTCGGTATTTGACTGGTATTGAAAATTTTAAAAAATAGGAAGATTTATTTGTAAAATGGTATTGGCTGATTTTGGATAGTATTAGTCGGTATTGGACTGGTATTGAAAATTTTAAAAAATAGGAAGATTTATTTGTAAAATTTTAAAAATTTTTAAAATCTTCCTCTCTTTCTTCCCCCTTTCCTTTCCCTTTTTTTAAAATTTTTTTAAATTAGTTATTTTATTTACTTAAACTTTTATAACTACTGTGATTTTTTAATTTTATTTTAAAATAAAAATAAATATTTTTATTACTAATAATAATTATAAATTAAATAAACTTAAAAATA
>JANTPM010000244.1:35515294-35529726 GCA_025434745.1 Erythroxylum divaricatum
AATTAAAATTGTGATTATTATTTATTATTATGATTTTTGGAGACATGGTTAAAAATATACAATAAACTGTACAATATGACAATGAACTATTTTGTAATTTTGAAAAAATTTAAAGATTATTTCATAAATTTAAAAAATTACCCGAAACGGTACCCGAAATTAACCGATACCGATACAATATCATACCAAAACTCAATCCAATAAGTCTGATATAGGATTCATAACATTGCTCATAAATCAAAAAGTCTAATTTATTTAAAATAAACATGTTTGAAAATTCCCAAATTTATCAAATCTTTTGTCACCTAAGCTCTATTCTTAAATAAATTCTCTCTAGAAATTATTTTATAAAATATATTATTTTTTAATTATTAAAATAAAAATACTTTTTTATAGTTATAAATTGAGCATAAAATGAAAATGCAATTCCGTAAATAATGTAAATAAGCATCTTTCCCCCAAACATTAATTGCTCATTTGCCAAAGTATTTTTAACTTACTATTTTGTTCTGTTTCAAAACTCCAGTCTTTTAGCAGGTGCTGAGTCCAACCAAACAGAAGCTGTTAGTTCTTGTTCGGTTGTTCCAGATCACAAAGAGAAGGAACGGAAAGTGGTGTTTGATCTTCCAGAGAATGACCGAACTAACGTGTACTAAGTTAACACTTCTTACGTTGACTGCCATTCTCATCCAGTCCATTGGTCTCTCAGTCTTCGTCTTCGGTTTCTTTCCTGTTAAACCAGCTCTCTCCGGTGCCAGGTTTCATTTTCCTGGTTGTTTTTTGCTAATTGTCTTATATTCTTTTCTTGCTTTGTTTAACTTGGATTGATTCGTTAATGGCAGTGGTCCGGAGTCTTTCTTTCCACCGGGTTCCCATGAGCGTCCAACTGACGATCTTCCTCCTCAGCAGCTCAAGTCCCTTTACCAGGTTTCATTCTTTATGGTCTCGTGATTTGTATTCCCTTTAGTGGATTTGTGTTCTGGGTAGTCCAAGAAAGTTGTTTTTTTCTTTCTTTCTCAAACATGTTAATGAATGTTGTGGGAGAAAGTTAGGTTGGAACTTCAATTCATGTTTGAAGGCTATATTGTTGTTTCATGTGATTGTCTTATTATTTTGCTTTGCGTGATTTTGCTATGTCCAAGTTTGGTTCAGACATGAAAGATTGTGGCTTTTATCATGCTAGAATTTGATGCGTGCAATGTGAAATCGAGCAGATATTGTACTTTTTTTCCCCATTTCCTAGTGTTGGCGATTAATGGCGGGTAAGTTGACTTCGGGACGCTGCAGACAACTGAAATGAAATATTTCATTGGCATGTTCGGTCGAATCTAGGGTTTTTCAAACACTAATACCTCTTTAACAAGAGTTTTCTCTTTGTTGGTTGATAATTTCTATTCTGCTATGCTTTAAGATGACGGTCCTTTTATAAGAATTCTTTTGAATAAGCGAGTGCACATTCCTTTTATGATATTGAAGTTTTCTAGCCCATGTGGTATATAAAGTATGTATTAGAAATCTGGAATAGTTGCTGAACTTCTAGCTTTGCATCTTCTTCTTCTTGTTCCTTGTCTTTGAACTGTCCACTGACAGGCAGATCTATCATTTACAGGAGCTCTCTGGGATCCCCCCACTGTTTGACAGGATCATATTGATGGTATAAATAAACCTTGTGATGAAGTGAGTGATTTTAACAATTGATGTCTATTATTTCATTGGATGGACTCATATGCAGTTCAGGTCATTGATGGTCTTCCAGCAGAATTTGTTCTAGGAAAGGGTGGTAAACCTCCACGCAGTGATTTGAAGGAAGCCATGCCTTATCTACAATCTTTACTATCTAATGGATTGGCAGTTGGCTACCACGCAAAGGCTGCACCTCCAACCGTCACAATGCCTCGTTTAAAGGTAATTGTAACTGCTTTTATGTGCAGGAAGGCATAATTCCATCAAGACGTACTTCTTAATTGAGATTATTGTATTACAATTGCAGGCTATGGTCTCTGGTGCAATTGGAGGATTCTTAGACGTGGCCTTCAACTTTAATACTCAGGCTCTACTAGATGATAATCTTCTTGGTTAGTTGAAATAGATCATTTTGCCCTTCAACTTGTTATTTGTCCCTATTTTAATGCTTTAACTCCGTTGTTTCTTATTGAAAAACTTTACTTTCAAGAATATAACAATAACACTATAGTCATTTGTCTTAAACGTAAAAGATCTCATCAATAACTTTGTGTCTCCGGATTTTAGTCTCATTGATTTAGGGTAGGAAGACTTTTAGTAGAAGTAAGAGGGTAGTATGGTATAAAAGTATGATAAGTAAGAGGACTCAACCATTTTCCGGTCTTATATCTGTTGTCGCACACATGAATAAATTCATTGTTCCTTTCTTTACAATATTAGGACCGAATTAACAAGAAAATAAGTTTCATATATTCAATGATGGCAAATGGGAAGAGTTAAAATTTGCTATCCCTTTTATATATCTTTTTGAGAGATATCACTTGTTTGAAACTTTTATTGCAGGTCAACTTTTTAGAATTGGTTGGAAAATGGTGATGCTTGGAGATGAAACATGGCTTAAGTTGTTTCCCGAATTATTCATGAGACATGATGGAGTTAGCAGCTTTTTTGTAGGTTTATTGCTTTATTTCTTGCTTTTGTGCTTGATAAGTGGAGATTATGTTATCATTTTCTAATGTCTTATACATTCTCATAACATTCTTGATTATAGAAAAATAGTGTAAGGAGGAGAATCTTCCACTGTTATTCATATGTGATAATAAAATTTATTCTTTTCTTTGCTTATGACTTGAAATTACACTTCTATTCTAAAATTTGCCATAGGTTCTGGGCTTCTTAATTATTCTGGCGAAGGTTCAGGAGCAAATTATTTCTATCAATTCTCGAATATTTTTCTTGGTACAGGTTAAAGATACTATACAAGTAGATCAGAATGTTTCTCGTCATCTGAAAGATGAACTCAGCATGGATGACTGGAATCTTCTAGTAAGGCATTTTGTTCTTTTCAATGGTTATTTAGTTTGACTGTTGTAAATACTATATTACTTTGTTTTCTTTGATGATAGAGGGTCATGGCTTGGTTTTCTTTAATTGTTTATCTCTAGTTTTCGGATTTTATTTATGTTTCTATTTCCATTTTTATTCTATTCTATGTGACCTCATTCATAGGAATTACTGCGGATGTTTTTGTTGATCAATAATTTTATCCAAATCTGATCAAATAAAATTTCAATTATTTTATCATGTCTAGTGTTTTGTAATTCACACATTCTTGAACATTCTGAGTAGTAGTTGCTGAGGGTTGAGGTTATGGATGCAATATTTTCTAGTTGTCTCTTACACAGAATGATGTAAATTTGACTAAGATTGCATTTGAAGATGGAGTAAAATGTTACTTGTAAAGTGACATGAGTTCATTCAGAGTTGTGATTGAGCAAAGATCCACTCTTCATAGTATTAAGTCTAGACCATACGTTTATATGCGTTATTTTCACATGTTTCTTTAAATCGAAGAGAGATTTTTCCTTAGTGGATGGGTGGGATAGAAAAATCCTGGATTTCTATATGAGATCCTCCTCTAAAATGAAAACAGATTTTTATCTAAGACTTTTTTGTGTTTCAGGTGGCTATTTTTGGTATTGATTACAACATAATGGGAGCCACCATAATTTTTGGGTCAAGCCTAAATGGTAAAGAACTTAACCACATAATATATAACATTTCATACAACAATGAATCGATAAAGGTGATGAAAAATGTGTACAAAAATGTGTTTACGTGATTGATTCTCAATAACATCAATATTGCTCTGTAATTTTATTTCAAGTGGTATTTTGTAGCCTGTTAAATTGTTTTTGTATTAACTCTCTAACCTATTGGTGTTTTTCAAGCCCGTTGTCGTCTCTCATTTTATTCCTTGTATTCTCATGTAGAATATTCCTGCACAATATATGTTGAAATGTGTGGTGTTTTGCTGGTCACTCTGATAACAGCAAATCTGTTTTGACACCAAAAGACCCTAAAATGTTTCTTATATGGGTCCATATAGATGAGTTTTTAATTTTGTGGTTGAGCGCTAATCATTTTCTTGGATGGATGGATGATTCATATTTTCTTCTTGTTTTATTCTTCAATGGCTATACTTCTAGATTCTTCATTATCTGGGTGTGGATCACGTTGGGCATATTGGTGGCCGCAACAGGTACTATCTCATCTAGTTCCACCAATACTTCTTTAACTATGAAATTTTGGTTGTTATTTTGTGAGCTTCACTTGGATCAGTGTTCAACTTCTTCAGTGTCTTGATGATCCCAAAACTTTTTGAGATGGATGAAGTGGTGAAGATGATTCATTTGAGGACTATCCTGAATCAAGTTAATGATGCAAGGAAAACACTTTTGGTTAGTTCTTCTTCAATTCATATTCTTTTCCAATGTCAATACTATTGTTAATAATAAACCTCTCTATTCAAAACATCCGAAGTCAAATAGTGGATGGATTTCATAGATCATCAGGAAGATTCTCTGATCCAAGTGTTGGGACTAGCATTCAGCTTGTGCTGTCTCCTCAGAATTTTTAATTCTTGCTGCGAAATATTTACAGCTTCCATCATTAGTCAGGATACTTGAGCAGATGGGATTAATAGCACATTTTTGAGCATCTAAGTTTCCAAAATATTCATGGCATTGAAAAAGAAAAATTTGCTGAGTTATCTACAAAGTGGTCATACCTCTGAATGACTAATTGATAGTGTTTCTAAGTGGAGAAAATTATGGAACTATGAGGTGGTGCCATTGCTAGGTTTTGCCCTTTCTTATGATTGTTTCAACATTTCAACATATGCGCATCTGTTTTTGTTTATATAGGTGGTAGTAAGCGATCATGGCATGACTGAAAATGGCAACCACGGTGGTTCTTCATATGAAGAAACTGACTCCTTAGTTCTTTTTATTGGCCTGAATAGGATCATCGATGATTATGCATCAGCAACTATACAGTCTGTTAGCCAGGTGAGCAAATTATGCTACATTTTGACAAGTTCCTTCAGTGGTTTTTCTCATTTCTCAAATTGGGTTTTCTTTTTCTAGATGATTAGTGAACTAGTTGTCACCAGTTCATTGATAAATAAATGTTATGGTACTCTTCAATGCCACCAAAACAAATTGCACTAGAATTTAAAATAATCCCTTAGCTCTTTCAATTTTTACCTTTATACCAATTAATCCTGTGTTGAACTCTGTTTCTTCTTATCCAATTTTTGTTGGACAACTAAGTTTTATTGCTGAGCTGACAAGTTAAATGGATCAGGTTGACATTACTCCAACATTGGCTGTTCTTTCTGGTGTACCAATTCCAAAAAACAATGTTGGTTTCCTGATTTCAGCACCATTTGATTCTTTGCCAGGTCAGCTGTGCCCATTTTTGTTGTGTATCTTTGGCATTTGAGTAGTTGGACCTTCCAAATGTCAGCTTAAAATAAGTTAATGTGAAGAGAAAGAAAGCAGCTGTAACATTTAGTTGCCTCTCATGCTTGTATAATGCGAAATTTATACGCTTCTTTTCCTTGTTCTTGATCAAATCAGACGATAAAAAGCTCAGAGCATTGGAGTTGAATTCCTGGCAGTTGCTTAGATTAGTAAAAGCCCAATTACCAGATTTATCATGTAGAAATTTTGTACATGTTGCCCGTGCTAATGGTCAGAAGATTACTGGAAATTGTAGCGGTCACATAGAAGAAGTTCTTTGTTGCTTATATCTGAATGCTTCAGATCTTTATCATTCCTGGTTATCTAATGAAACCTTTGGGTGAGTGCAGTTGTAATTTGTCAAAATATTAAACTGAATTGCCACGTTCCTTCGTGCTTAACTAGTCTGTACAGTGACATCAATGGTATTATGCATAATTTTGAGTTATCTATCTTGGTCTTACTGTAGGGAACATGTTACTGCCACTGTTGCAGCATATTATGAGTTCCTAAAAACTTCAAGCGAATGGCTATCACGTAGAGTTACTGATGTATGTAAATTCTTTTCCATCTTGAAACATGTTTGTCGTGTGCAGAAAACAACATAACTTCTGTCCTTCTTATGTTTTCTGATGGTTCTAAACATGGCATAACAATAATCAACATGTGTTTTTTGTTATCATATTTCTGAAATTGTTTGCAGAAACCTGTCGGAGTACTTACTTTTGGTGTTGCAGCAATGACCATTTCATGCTTGATATTGACGAGCCTCATAATTTGGATGGCAAGAACTGTGTACTCTGGGGAGAAGCAACAATCTTCTCATCTGAGTAATTGGATGCATGGTTGGTGCATAAACGAGATTTTTGTTTTGGGTATAATTCTGATTTTTGTTATGAGTATGGGTTCCAGTTCTATGGTAGAGGAAGAGCAATATATTTGGCATTTCATGATATCAACGTCATACCTGTTGTTGCTCAGAAAAGTAATACAGTCTCTTCCAGTGGAAAGTGCAGTAAACTTACTCGAAATATTAAGAGGACCAAATGGTGTAAACACTTATCAGTTCTGTTCTATATTTTTCCTTCTTATTTCTGGACGGATTTTGAGAGGCTGGCATCAAGGTGGTGTAAACTGGGCCCATCTTCCCGATATATCAAAATGGCTTGAACAGGCCGGGAGTCACTTTCTTAGATCAATCGTGCTTGTTTCAGGCCTTTTTGTGATCAGCTTAGGCTTATTTGCGCTTTCTCAATTAAAATCCAGAAGAAAATTTTGTCAAGTAGTGGGAGTTTTTATCTTGATACCAGGATTATTGGTCCTATGGCATATTATTGTGCGTGGAAGTAACGAGCTTTGGTTATCCAGTCATGGTGCTACTACACTGTTACAGGCAATCTTTGCATTCTTAGGCATTTCTACCATCGGAACTTCCGTTGGCTTGCCTTGGCTTATGCCTGTTTCAGTCTCTTCATGTTCAGCACAACAGAGTAACTTGTCAACTTTAGTTTCTGTTGACACTGAATATAAGTCCTGTTTGGTGGAATTTAGAGATTCTTTATATATGATGGGCCTGGCATATATACTATCTTGGTGTCTCTTGCAGCTCTTACTCCAACAGCCAATCAATGCAATGCCTATCTCTTTGCTTCTCACACAAATCTTATCTACAATGGTCTACAGTTATCATAGTCGGCCACGGCATAAGGAATGGGTTGAGGTTAGATCGTTTATCATGTCCATATGCTTGCATGCAAGATTCATTATTTTCGACTAAATGATAGTATATAGCCTAGTCCACCATTCAAAATCAGCAGTTGAAACTTCCAATTTGACACCTAGATAAGGATTCCAGGACTGCTTAATTTCCCATTAAGCAGCCGAGAAGTCCAATTGCATTTGCAAATGGTGGTATAATGATACATGCCGCATTGGCTTACAATTTCAACTGATGCAAAATCCAATTCTGCAAGTGAAGATTTATTACATGTTAGTTTACCCACTTTATTAGATTGTTTTGACAATGTAATTTTATCTTGTCATTTAGTTTAAATGTGGGAGCTGAGGCTTCCTGCTGTGAAAGGAATTGATTGCTAGAAAAACATAAAATACATATTTGATTTCTTTTGCTTTTTCTAGCAGAGTCTCAATATACTTCATTACATGTTTTTGTTTTTTTAACTTTTCCTGTCCCATTGTTACCTTTGTTGGCTATTTGAGTGTAACATTTGAAGTTAAGATCTCTGTCATCGCTGACTACATTGTTATGATTTCAGCTTATTCCCCTACCTACTATTCCTATTTCCTGTGAGATAGATTATCAATTTCTTTTATAGGTGTTACATAGTCAACTTTTTGCCATATTTGACAATGAAGAGAAATAAGTTAAGTTGATTCCTTTAATATTGTATTTTTTAAAAAAAGAATGAGCTTTCCAAAATTATCAAAACATTGTTTAACCTTTATTTTGAATTGCTTTCTGTCCAAGCATGTGAGATATTTCATGCAAATGTTTGAAATAATTAACTGGAATGGCTGATGAAGAATTGCCATGTCCTAATAGCAGTGATTTGAAAGTATGTTGGATTTATGTTCACTTGCGGGTCGACTTATGACCTTCCTTCATGTTCAAATTTTCAGTTTTGATGACTCTAGAGCTAACTTCATCTCAGTCACTGATATTGGGAGCTTATTTTTCTGTCTTAGGTTGCTTTGTTGTACTACACAGGAATGGCAGGCCATTTTGCCCTTGGGAACAGCAATACTCTTGCGACTATTGATGTTGCCGGGGCCTTTATTGTACGTACTTCCGATTTTGTGTGTGCATTTTGTTCTCCCCTTGGATATATCATTTAGATTGTAATTTGATCCTATAACATTCCCATCCATTTCTCCTAACGATTTTACTTATTTCCAGGGCCTTTCGAGTTACTCATCCTTGCTTTCTGGCATTCTGATGTTCCTTATTACCTATGCTTCCCCCATGTTAGTTCTTCTTAGCCTGGTGATTTACATCTCCTTGAAGGATGACACCTATCTTGCTTCTCCCAAAAATGTAGAGTTTGGGAATCTTCTCAAGCTGATGCTTGGTTTTCCCTGTCTGATTCCACTCGGCTTGAATTCAATTCTCTTGACTGCATACACCATTGTTTTGTTGTTAATGAGGAACCATTTGTTCATCTGGAGTGTCTTCTCCCCAAAGTAAGTCTTACCAAAGTTGCACTTTACTACTAGTAGCTCACAGTACGTGTAAGCACGTTATATTCGTCTTCTATTAGCATCAGAAAGAAATTTATACATGCATCTATGCTGAGAGGTTGCTGGAGATTAACAGTCGATACTGTGCATTGATTTCAGGTACTTGTATGTTTGCGCTACTACTGTTTGCGTCTACGTTGGAGTGTTTGTGGTGGCTGCAACTGGGATGTATACATATGCAGCACTCATGTTTCGAAGAAAGGTACTTGCCACTAATCGCATTAGATAGAACTGGACATGGCAAGACAAGGAGTTTTAATTCTTTAGACCAAGCTAGCACTGACCGGTCTTTCATATGAAACATTGCAGATCTCTTTGTTTTTGCTTTCTTTTATTTCTTCTTACAGCTAAATTTGGGTCTATTCTAGGACTTGAAACTGGTAAGAAGAGGATGTTTTTGCTTGTTCTTTTCTGCCACTTGTTCTTTTCATTCTAAGCACTTTCATTCATAATGAATGAAATGAGTTTAGTTATCTTCCCAATTTAGGCTAACAAACAAATACTTACCTTGTCAAATGATGTTAAAAGTTCTGCACTTAGTGCTTGTTGATTTTTTTTTTCTTTATTACAGCCTGTGGAGCATGAGGGGTCTTTGTCTCTCATGCTTCTTAAATTTTAGTTCATGATGGATGGTTATCATTTATAATGACTGAATTTTAATGTCCTTTGCTTCTTGTAAGGAACCTTTCTAGCTCGAGCGGGGATTAGTCTGGGTGTGAATGACTTAAAAATGTCTTCTTATAATTGGGGTCCTCCTAAGACACCTCGTGGGTAACCAAAAAAAAAAATCAATATCCTTTAGTCCTGTGGAGGACAACTAGAGATGTCAATAGGTTAGACCTACTTAGGCTGAGTCTATGTCCTTAAAAATGTGGCTTGAGGTCAAAACGTCTTTTTGTCCAATTGGTTCTTGACATGTTGGACCGGCCTCCTAAGTCCAAATTGACTTATGGCTGGACCCAATTCCCCAACCCTAAACCCTACATGTCTTGTAAAATCTTCTCTTTTGCAACATAAAAGTGAAGGAATGAGAGAAAAAGGAAGATCATAGATGCAAGTCATTTCTCATCCAAATCACTAGGTGTTGGAACTTCATTTTAAGATGGCAAGCAGATGACTACATGCCTCTAGGGTGATATATAGTCCGAGACATAAGCGTCAAAGTTGGGAAATATTATGTAATGTAGCTTCTTACAACGCTTAGACTCTTTCGAAACATCATTGAAATCTAGTTTGCAAGGTAAGAATTACAACTTTGTATATGATCATGCGACAAAAATCTCACGAGATAAACAATTCACTAGACACAATTATCCACAGTAGATTATGATAAATCAAAATAAGTAATATTATGCATAATTTTAGTATCAAAAAAGGAAAAAGAAAAAGGATAGCCAAATTAACTAGCTAATTTAGGGTTCGGCACAAATCATAAAGCTGTTTAGATCTAGTATTTTCTATAATATGACCTGTTACATTCAATTAATGTATTTTTCAAAATGAATGGTAAAATTACAAAGAATAAATCTTTATAGACTTTGACCAGAGGTGGTCATATACTGAGTTTTCTTAGACCTAAAAATTTTATAGGTTCATCTCGAAGCTCAATGTAGCCCTAAACTTTCAACAGAGTCTAATTAAATATGTTTTTAATTTAAAAAATAAAAAAATGTAATTTTTTAATTTGGATTTCGAGTTAATCTAAACTTTGATTGGAACTGAAATTTAAAAAAAAGTTCAAGCTTGATAAACACGAACCGGGTTAAGCTAGGCTGGGCTAATCAAACCCTAATTTTGATTGATATGATTATTTTAGAAAAATGTGTATCTATCTTATAACATTTATAGCAAAGAAATGATATTTTTAAGTTATATAGAAATGATACTTTTCTTCATTATGCTATAACCTAAAGATCGCAAATTTCATAATGAATAGTGTACATGCTTTTTATTTCTAATTTAGTTTCATTTTACTCTAAACAATAATTAGACTAATTTCCACACAAAAAATTGTTAATTTCATTATTAAAATAAAATTCATTGTATGAAATGAAAATTAAATCATATTGTAAGGAATTACAAAAAATAAAGGAGTATTAGAAATAGATTTAGTGATGTAATGGCCAAATTTTGAGAGAAACTCCAAAGGTTATTATAGTATAAAATCTCATCTCCACACCATTGTCTAAAGTCCAAACCACCATTCTTTCATCATTTCACTTGTTTTCCTTTCAAAGATTAAAAAGGAAATTTTTAATTTTAATTTTAGTTTTATTTTATTTGAGATTTTAAATTAATCGGAATATTCTAAATTGTAATTGAGTATTATTTGCAATTTAAAATTTTGCTTAAGAACATAATTTATTTATTGTTTGATAGTGCTATCGAGACATGGGTTTGAAAGGTTTTGTTGAAGGAGGCACAGCTTCCATTGTTGCTGGTTGCTCCACACATCCTCTTGACCTCATCAAGGTTCGCATGCAACTTCAAGGAGAAACTCCGGCGACGACCAAACCTTCACTGTCTGTCCAAAACTTACGTCCGCCGCTTTCTATCCACACCACCACCGCCACAACCAACGTCCACGTGCCTCAAACATCACCGCCACCCTCTACCACAGTACAACGTGTAGGTTTCACCACCGTCGGTGTCCGTATAGTCCAACAAGAAGGCGTTGCTGCCCTTTTCTCTGGCTTGTCCGCCACCGTACTCCGGCAGACCCTTTACTCCACCACACGTATGGGCCTCTACGACATGATGAAACAAAAATGGACGAACCCGAACACAAAGGTCATGCCTTTATCGAGCAAGATTGCCGCAGGATTCATCGCTGGTGGCATCGGGGCTGCCGCCGGGAACCCAGCAGACGTAGCGATGGTTCGTATGCAGGCCGACGGTCGCCTCCCTCTAGCACAACGCCGGAACTACAAGAGCGTAGTCGACGCCATCAAACAAATGACGAAGGAAGAAGGTGTGACAAGTCTATGGAGAGGCTCATCGCTTACAATAAACCGAGCCATGCTTGTCACGGCGTCACAGCTCGCATCATACGATCACTTGAAAGAAATGATCTTGGGAAACAAATTGATGCGTGATGGGTTTGTCACCCACGTGACGGCGAGCTTCGCCGCCGGGATTGTTACGGCAGTTGCATCGAACCCGGTAGACGTGATCAAGACAAGGGTCATGAACATGAAGGTGGATGCAGGCGCGGCGGGGCCGTATAGTGGGGCGTTGGATTGTGCTGTGAAGACGGTGAGAGCTGAAGGTCCGATGGCTCTTTACAAAGGGTTTATTCCGACGATTTCAAGACAAGGGCCGTATACGATTGTGCTGTTTGTGACTCTTGAACAGGTCAGGAAGTTGCTTAAAGATTTCTAGTTTGAACAATGATGACGGCAAAACTGAAACTTAAACTATGACCAGGTTTAGTTTATGTTAAGGTTCATAGATTGAGATCAACTTATGTAATCTTTGATTTGATATGAATTTAGTTCCTTAAGGTCGGGAAGAACACCAAACGTGTAGGTCGTGATGTTGTTGTATGGTCGTCTACTAATAATTTGCAATGTTTAAAAAATTTAACAAAATTTATTCCGTAAAATAAAAGATTTAATTTTACCATAATAAAATTAAAAAAGTTTAAATATGATTTAAAAAATTAAAATCAAATAAAAAATCATTAAATTTAAAATTTTCATAATTGAAAGATCAATTAAATTTTTTAATCTTTAATAATTCGATAACATTTTATAGCTAAATTAGGGTAATCACTTTCAATTTCAAGAGCTCTATTTTAATGTTAATAATTTAAAAAATAATAGATCAAAAGTGAAAATATA
Source organism: Erythroxylum divaricatum (assembly GCA_025434745.1). NCBI lineage: Eukaryota > Viridiplantae > Streptophyta > Magnoliopsida > Malpighiales > Erythroxylaceae > Erythroxylum > Erythroxylum divaricatum. The sequence continues at coordinate 35,527,884 of JANTPM010000244.1, forward strand.
CTAATTTATAAGTGTTAATTTAATCAAATCTATATTTAATGTTAAATAAATAACTCCAATTTTTAATACAATAATAATCAATTATATATTTTAAATAAATTATTTAAAGTTAAGAGAATTTAGTAGAGAATTGATTTAAAGTAACGTTTCGTACTATTGAAACTCCACGAGTCTCTTGTGTAGAATTTCTAGTGCTGTTCTTGTTGACGAATTTAATCGACTTTTAAACTAGATTTAGTGTCTCGTTAGATGGCTTTATATTAGGAGAGTTTTTGTCGGCAGAATTTTTTTTTAGAAGAGTAAGAAATCAGTTGATTATTTGATTGTCAATTAAAAAATAACTTTTTTCGAAAGAGCTTCATACATTAGATTATTTGATAATATAAAAATAAAAAATATTTTTATTAATTTTAACTATATTTTATTTTATAATAAAATTATTTATGCATATAAATATTATTTAAAGTATATTAAACAATATGCAAAGCACAATATATTAATTATTATATAATTTTAAATCGTATGAAACATAAATAAAAATATATTTAATCAAATCTTTTATGTGGATTATAACATAAGTAAAACTAATATCAAAATAAATATTAAAACATATAAAAAAGTCAAATAATATTATATAAATCCCAAAATAAACGTGAAGATAAGTTTGTGGGTATTATAGAAATTTATGTGTAAAACGTAAGGACAAAAGAAACTAAAAGATAGGCTCATTAATTAATATGAAAAATCTACCTGAAAAAGTGCTTTTTTAAGAAGCTCCAACTTTGAGTTTTTTAAAAAGCTGTATTTTAGCTGCCAAAAAAGCTAGATCTACTAACAAAGTGCTTTTTTATTTTAGAGTCAAACACTCATTTATCTTAAAAATAGCTTTTGCGGTGAAAAAAAGTGCTTATTCACCTTCCAAAAGCTCAACCAAATAGGTACCAAATTGAGTTATTGTTGATTAGAATTGAGAATATCTTGATGTATTGACTATAAATGAGGGTATATGGGTTAAAAATTGGTATACTTGAATTGTGAATTGGATTATTATAGATTTTGCGATGGAATGAAGTGAGAATAGACATATAGTTTGGAGACCCAAATTAAGTTATGGTTATTGGTCGATATAGAAGTGTATTTTTATTGTAGGATTGACCCTTCTTTCAAAAGGGAGATGTCCATTTTATAGGAGATACTCTACCAAATTTTTAATAGGGTCCTCGTAAAAATGTGACATCACCGTTTTTAAATAAAAAAAGGTCTTTAGTATTAAGTGATGATCTTATTCTCGAGGAGACTTATAATTATGCAAATTATTGAGGACAACACCTGATGGTTGAATTATTTTAGTATAGCTAATGACCTTGATTGAATATAATATTTCATGGCAATTGTTTTAATATATCCCACTTTCTAAACTGTGAACGAATTTGTTCTTAGTTGTAGGAACACATTTGATGCCAGTATTTATATTTTTAAGGAGACTGAAGAGAAGCTTTAGCAGGTATTCAAATGGCATTCATTTTCTTATATGGTATGACAATGTCAATAATGAATTTTCATATATTTTAATGACATATGTATCAGTTTCTATATTTTTCATTCTAGCTCCATCATCATCATCATCATCTTCCTTCACATACTTTAGGAAGATCCTTCTGCGTGCCGGTTGAGGTAAGTGAATTTGTTTTTTATTACATTTTTGTGAACTTGGTTTAATTTGGGTATTTGTTTGCGGTTTGAACTTCCCATTTGAACTTCCTGCATTGTTAATTGAAATGTCCTACACAATGTGAAACTTGTTTGTGGTACGAATTTCGATTTATCATTAAATTAATCTAAG
>JANTPM010000244.1:35567228-35582165 GCA_025434745.1 Erythroxylum divaricatum
TTAATTACCTTAGAAGCTAGGTCTCCTCAGTACCTGAAAATCAACATTACAATTTTGATGAGTTTTGCGAATTCAATAAGTAAGCTATCATCGATGTGCTTACTAAAAACATAACACAAATATTACAAGTATATAACACAGTTCAATCAGTATCTCACATCATTCAGAATTAAATCTCATATATCACATCATTCAGAATTTAGTACATGATCACAGTATACATCATATTTCAACAAGCCCGTTATGAATATCATATAATCATTTTATAATATTTCAATCATTCATATCATCAACATGTACATAAAAATTGCATACTATTATATCAACTCAATTTTTGTCATTCTTTACAATCATTCACATGATACATGTAAAGATATATATATAAATGCGCATGAGACCCCACTTTTATTTTTATTTTGTTGTGACCGAGCACCTATTTAACTGTCTCGTATCGCTTGTGCATACCAGGCTCATTTCAGATACTATCTCATACCCGTTATGGATATTGGACTCATTAATCGTTGAGCATGTGACTTTTTGTACACATTTCCTACGTTTTAAGCTCTTTTTACGTCGGTCATTCCGGTCACAACTTCTTTATCTGATCATGCATATCAATATCATAGAATGTATCATTTCACATATTACGCTATCAATAATTTTCATTCAATGTGTACAGTCATTTAGCATATTCGTCGGATCTGAGTCTGACATTCAACATACAGTTGAAAACACAATTCATATTGCATATTAAATTTGAAAACACATCCAATACAATCTTGAATATCAAACTCCTTGAAACAATAATATCCAAAATATCACAATCATGTCAATAACAGGCAATATCTGAAAGTTAATCAAAAACAATTCAAATATAATGAGAAAACATCTAGGTTAACCACATAATTCAAACATAAACACATATATAATTGAGATTACACATCTAGGTCAACTCATGTTACACTCCAGATAGCTATTGCTTTGACGATTCAGCAATATCTGGATGATTTTGGTCTATTTATGCTTCTATATCATGCAATACACATATAACTACACATTAGTAACTTTTAATCAAATGAGTACTCAGTCATACACATGTATACGTGTTATGTTCAATACATGCTCAATTGACTATCCTAAGTATGTATCCTTATTCACAAGTCTTTATCATTCATTCGTCATAGCTTGTATATATCTAGTTTGCAATTAGGATTATGCCTTAAGTAAGTTTGTTTACCCTCAATTCATCAACCATACATTCATCAATCATTTCTCAGCATTATATATTTACACAATTTCTCGATTCTCATTTAATCATATCTATTTCATTACTTATATCCTTTGAATTACATTTTCATTCATAAGAACATATTTATACTATTAACAACTTATACTTCACAAATTCATATATATTGATATCAAACAATCCATTCCTTAATTTGTAACATCAATTAACAACTTAAATTTATCAAACACTTAATAGGTTCATTTCAAGCCCCAGTAATGTCCTAATGCACCAAGGTAAAGCAACTTAGCCTTATATGATTTAACCATCACACTAAACACATTTTTTCACTTCAAAGCATTGCTCATAATCGTAGGAAGGAGCTTATGTAGCTCCCACGATTGTGGGATAGGTAAACCGAAGGTACTCCTTCATTTTCCTTCAAAATTATTTTCCAGTTTTTAACATCTTCATACCAAATTCATAGTCCATTACTTATACCTCAATTATAACTTAATTATACTTCAAATCCTCATCAATTCCATATCTAATTCCAATTTAAATCATTCATTTGGTAGCACACAAAATATGATCTTTTATGCATCAAAATCAAAAACAGAAACTATAATTCATTGATCGTACATGTAGTCCTAGTTATTTCCCATTTCAAGATCACTATATTAGCACTTTTCTTTAGCATAATTTCACCTTCATTATACCTCAAAATCCAATATAATTCATCCATAAAACAACCTATAACTTTTGGTTTTTTATACATTAAGAAACAAACATAAAAATGTCCAAGTTTATACATCACAAGTGTCTAAGTTTATATACCATATTCCAGCACACTTCATCATCAACATCATATAGAATCCATCTCAATTCAATCATCATAAACTTTATATTACCACTTGTCATAAAGATCAATATTTTACTTATTTCTCTAGCTCAAATTCCAGCTCAAAGATTAAGCCAATACAACTCCCCATGCATGCAAAATCATCATAAATTCAAGGTAACAAGAGGTTGGTTATGTGTCCACTTATCTTACCACTTGACATTTTTCTTATACTAAATGTACATTTAAATGCATCAATTTTTCAATAGTAGCAATTAATTCCAAGGTTACTACTTATAATCCGCCAAACTAAAATTAAAGGCATAAATAATACACAATTCACATCATGATCATTTTAAATCTTTCATACCCTGAAATATATAATTCAATTGAGTGCATATATTATCTTTGCAATGTGCACTAATTCATAATTCATGTATGCATGCTAATGATATGCATGTGAATGAAATGTATTTCATGAATTCTTAATGACATGACTTATATGCAATAGTCTAAGATTCTAATCCTCCAGTATGAAAAATCGACTATTACAATTTATCTTAAATTATTAATTAAATTTATATTTAATTAACTCAAATCATATTTAAATTTTGAGATAATTCGCCATATCATTAACATTTGGTCCACATGTGTTGTCCATTTTACACGTCTTTCATTTTATTATTTTAAGGGTAAAAGACAGATCTTTCCTCTGGTTCAAATAATCTTTAAAAAAACTCCGTGATCTTTAAAAAAATTAAAACATTTTTTAATTTTCTGTTTTTTAATCTATTCTTTTAGATTTTGATTAAAAATAATAATAAAACACACGCAATATGAACATCATACATAAATAGAGACGTCAATAAGTCAGGCCAAGATGGGTCAGCCCATGGCCTAACCTGGCCCATCATATTTTTAAAAAAACATAAAAAATGATGTTATTTTTGAAGTAACGATCAGGCCATGAGCCAGTTAGTTTTGACATCTCTATACATAAACTAATTAATTAAAATCAAATGTCACTAATATGATAAATCTAACTCAATTCTTAAACTTGATATGAACCATTTAAATTAAAATTAAATTAATAATTTAAGATGATTATAATAAATTATTAGTTTGAGTCATATTTAATAACATAAATCATAGAATTTTCCGAAATTTCTTAAACTACAAAAGAGGTTTATGTCTTTTACTGACAATCAAAAAAAGGAGTTTTATAAACATTTGAAAATAATTTCAGTACAAATATATTAATTTTGTAGTATTTTTAATACTAATACTACAATTAGTTAACAGATTTGGAACTTTCTTACATTTTCACTTATTTATAAAATGTTTATTGTTTTAAAATCCAATATTTTACATTTTTAAGAGTAATTTTAAAATAAATGAAATAAGATAAAAATCAACGCCTTTTATAATATTGTAAGAATAAGAAGTGACTAACATCGAAAGCATTCATCTTATATCCTTAATTAATTGGACATGGAACACGAGAGAGACCCGATGAACAGATAAAACTGAAGGATGTGCGAGTAAAAGTAGAACTGTGATGAAAGTGGAACTGTGATGTTGGGAGAGTGGAAGCCAAACGGTGGTCTGTGTCATTACCAGCGTTAAAGGGAGGAGAAAGACAAGCAGAGGTTTGACGTGTGGGGGACGGGACAAGGGAATTTATTCAGAACCTTGTACAAAAAGCAGTACAACCATTAATAACTAGTTGCAGAGATAGAGAGAATTGCGGAGAAAAAGATGAAGCAGATGGTGACAAGACAAGTAAAGAGCGGCAGTGTGGGATGATCTTCATGTCAGCTTTTTTTTTTTTATAACTCAGGGTTCGAGCTTGGTTCGACTACCTGAGACCTATGAGTCACTTACTCAGACTCATAGATAGGTAAATTCGGGTCTAATCCTAGTCAATATCAGAGGTACCTACATCAAGGATAGGTCGTCATTACCAGGGGGATAACATCACTTCAAATAAAAGCTGCTCCACCCAAAGTTCGATCCCACAACCTCTCACAATCCTCTCCCCCTTTCTACCGCTAGGCTATCCCGTGAATGGGTTCATGTCAGCTTTTTTTCTTTCTTTATTTTGTCCATTTCTATGTCACTTTTGATCCCATTTCAAGCTCAAAAAAAAAAATATTCATCCCCATCTTTTTTTGATGGAACAAATCATCTGTTTATCTTAATCAGTATGTTTTATTAAATTTTAATTATATATTTATATGGGTCTAAATAAATATGTAGATAAAATTAATTAAATAACACAAATTTGGAACTCTCGTTTTCCTTTTTGCTCATGTACAAAATCTTTAATCATTATTTTAAGAAAAAACAAGGAAAAGATATTCTTTTTCATATTCAAAGAAAATATTACATGATTTTTATATTTGCCCAATTGTTGAATTATGAAAAGAAACAATTTTGCAACAATGACAGTAAAAGTCTAGTTAATATGCAAAGTCTAAAGAGATCTAATAATACGCAGTTTTATTCGTAATTATAGAGATATTATTTTTAATAGACACACATAAAAAATAAATGAAATAAAAATAAAAATAAACTTCGTAACATGAATATATAATAAAATAATACTAATTAAACATAAAAATAAAAGAGACATAAAAGTAAATGTTATTTTATTGTTTCGTGTTTGAAGAAAAAATTTTAAAATTTGAAAACTGAATGTTCGAAGAAAACATTACAAAATTTTATCTTTACCCTTTTGAAATCATGAAAAGAAATAATTTTGAAACAAGAAAAAAGAACAAAAAAATGTAGTTAAAGGTCATAATCAAAGGGTTTTTTTTTTAAGTATCAATAAGGTTATAATGAGATCCACTTTGAATGTGATAGAGGAAACAAAGGGTAAAGGACACTTGGGATTGTACAAACCCCACCTCCAATGGCTTGGCTGACATTTTGGTATGAGAACAAAGAGAGGTCCTTCCTTTCTTTCCCAAAACTCTCATATTCATCATTCCTTTTGTTTACCCCTTTCCCACCTCATAAGTCACTCCACTTATGTAAAAAAAAACTTATAAATAATAAGATCAAATCTTGATATGTCCAATTCAAGATCAAGAATCATTGATTAATAATCCAATATATATACAATTTAGTACATTCATTAAGGTGAATAAGTAAGCAATAGGCAAGTATGTATGACTATAGGCCTATAGAAGAAAGAAATTTAAGCGGGTTGGAGAAAAAAATGTTAATTATCATTTATACAACAATTTAAGCAGTCTGAAAATATTTTAAAATTTTATATTTAGCATGTCGAATTTTTCACTTAAATTTGAATTATTAATTTGAATAATAATTTCTTAAAATTACATAATTTTATTCAAAGATTAGTTTTGTATGTTCTTAAAAATAATAATTATTACATGTTCCCTTTAGAAGAAAAAGAAAAAAGTAAAGGGGTAATTTCAAAAGCTAAGGTAAAGAAGGGAATCAACTGCTAAAATTGGCCTGACAAAGTCAAATGCTTCCTCAGCTAGCATCAAGCTATCACTGAAATGGAAGATACTCTCTTCAGTACAAGTACTACTTCATAAATTGGTTTAAAAAAAACCTTTTTTCCTGCTATGATCATGCTTTTTTTTGGAATTTAATTATAAAAAATTGTTTTTAACTTCATCAACTTGTCCATCTCAAGTATCTGAGCATTGTACTTTTCATCTATCTGTCATGAGTTTGATTCCGAAATTTGTGTACTTTCATGTTTATGGATTTTGTGACGATGAAGTTTATGATGTGATACTTTCATCATACTATGTTGTTTGATAGCCCTTAAGTTGAAATCTGATATGATGGAGAGGATTGAAATTTTTACTAAATTATTTTTAAGTTTTGTTAACTTTTTACCGTTCTCCAAATTATTTCTAGATGAATTAATATGCAATTATAAATTAATAAATATTTGAAACAATATTTCATCAATAATAATATATGTTAATGTTAATATCATACAACATCAGAGATAATAAATTACTTTGTGTTCGAGTTTAATTATTCCGACTAATTTTAAAATTAATAAATTAAGATAGATTTGATTAGTTCAAACTTAAATTTTAGAAAGTTCATATTCAAAATATGCTAATGACCAACCGATTATGCTGCTAATCTTACGTGAGATTATTACTTCAGTTACTCTTAAGTAAGATTTTGCAAATGTGATATTCAACAAATATACTTAGGGAACATATGCAAGCAATAGTGTGATCTTGAGAAATGACAATCTAAAGATGTTTGTGGGTCATCTAAATCTCCTTTGGAGATCCAATCTTAAGCATGGTTTATGAACAGTTTAAGGGCAGAGATAACTTTGACATTGTTGTAGAATTTTAGTTTGCATAATCTTTGATTAGGTTAGTGCAAGTCACTTAATCAAGACCGAAAGTTGAAAGGCACATTTTCTACTTCGATTGATGTAAATATCATTGGATAGTAAACTCCTATATAATTAAAATTTTATGCTTGCCATTTGAGGGATTCACTCATCTTAATAAGTATTAAACTTTTATGTACTACCCTTAATAAATCATAGAGACTAAAGCTTAGGGTAATGCAAAAAAGCTAATTAGAATATGTATTCATTAATATGAAAATCATTTGTTATTATTCGAGTATTATCGGACCTCCCCAGACCCTGCTTTTATTGTGAAATTTCAGACTAAGCGATGATGATGATGATGATTTGTTATTATTCGAGTATTTAACACTAAATTTAATATTTGGGACCAACTTGATCGAGTTTGAGAAAAAAATCAAGACAATTTCTACCAATTACTATAAATAAAATTAGGATTTGATTCAATTGATGAAATGAATTTTTAAAAATTTTATAATTTAAGAAATTTCAAGCTTGACATAAGATTCCTCGAACTTATTATCGTAGATAATTTATTCTAATTTATTCTAATTTATACTTTAAATAGTGGAAATTATTAAAAAAAAGTCAAGCGGTTCAAAAGTGTAATCATACAACTATGATGTGTAGGCTCAACACAAATCATCTACCAAGCTACTATATTTTATAGTGTTGTCCTACGTCCAATCCACCGGCCTACAAGAGATGGATTGCACATCTTTGTCACCATAGCAATCTAATATTAGTCAAAAAGAGATACAAAAACTCACTTAATGTAATGACTATGAAATGGGAATTTTTCACTATGTCAATTTGGTGGTAGCATGAAGGAAATTTTCATTATAAGGCTAATATTTTTCAGAAATCCTCTCGTTATCATGAGTTACGACTCGAAAAATTTTGACATTAGGATGAATTAATCATAAAACAATTCAAAATTTACTCAATTTTATAATCTATGTTTGAATTTTAAAAAATAGTACCTAAATATTACATTAAATTTTCCGTTAATGTAAATAACGAGACAAGTTACTTGTCACGCAATTACTAATTTATTGTTTAATAAAAATAAAAAAATGTGTTAAATTAATACAAAATTTTCTGCAACAAGCCTTAAGATTCAATCAAACCGATCTTCTTTTTTTCTTCTCCAAGTCTTTGTTTAGTTAAAGGCTAGTGATTAGGCAAATCATGGCAAAGAGGTTTTAAGGTAAGCAATGAACTTTCTATATTAAATGGAAAAAAAGGAATGATGGGTTACAGATCATACACTAATTAATCAATGATAAAGGAGTCTTAGTGGCAATGACAATTATGAAACTCCAAAGAAAGTAAGCGATCAATCCACTTGAACACCATCTATGGAAGCTATTCTGTAGTAAAACTGACGTCAATAGTATTGATTTTTAATGCTTTAAGATGATTATGAGACCCAGACTTAGGCTTAGGCCTAGGAAAGTGAGTAATACGTGTTAAGGGTTCGAAATTCTTAACAGGAAACTTATAATTCAAGGTAATTATGATCTTTGGAGATTTTCTCTCCCTCTCTCTCTCGTGATTTATAAGAACCTATCATTAGAGTGATCACATATTTTCAAAATTGAATAGAAAATTAAACTAATAAGATAAGAGGTATAAAGTTTAAAATTTTTAATTAGAATTAGATCGTCATAAAATATGTTAACGATAGAATAAAATTAAAAATTTTGAAATATGATTAGAAGAGATTGTTCTTATTTTATTCATTGAAAAATTTGAAGTTTAATTGAAAAAAGAGGTTGGAAAATAAAAATCAATTAATTTATTTTAATTTATAAAAATTGATTAATTTACGAAACTAATCAATTAATTAATAAACTGATTGATTTTTAACAATAATAGTTAATAAAATAAATCGAATCGAAATATGAAAAATCAAACAAAAAAGTTAACTAATTAAAAAATTTTATGTTTAAATCAACCATAATATTTAGGTTTTTTTTGTTACAAGTGAGAGAAAACTAAAATTATCTAATAAAAGAAATACCACAGATATTAGCTCAGATAATCAAGAAGAGGGTGTCAGGAATCTGCTCCCAATCTTAAAAAGTTGAACGAAATGTCATGACCTAATTTAGCCAGACAATCTACTGCAAAATTACCTTTACGAAGCAGATGCCTAATAGAACAAATTCAATTTCTTGCAATTAAAGCTTGAATATTCACAACCAAAACAGATAGGGATTGTGAAGAGATAACACCACAAATCACCGTCCTCACTACCTCCATGTTATCCGATTCTACCACGACTTGCTGAAAACTATGATCCCACACAAAAATCAAACAATCTTGAATGGACCATAATTTTTCCACCAAGATAGTCGAAACACTAATTTGAAACGAATACCTTCTAGTCAACTTCCAAATGAATCACGCAACAACCCTCCACCTCTAATCAGCCCAAGATTAACAATAAAATTGCTGTCACAATTCAACTTTAATCATTTACATTTACATATGGGTGCATTTTTTTCTTCCTAGAGTGTGGGTACTACTTTCACTTATAGGAAAGCAGTAAAAGGAAACTTGAAAATTGCAAATCAATAATTACCGTACCTCGTGTTCTAAGTCTAGTGAGTCCTACTGTCCCTATTCGTTGGTGTGTCGTAAAAATATAGTAGAATGAAGCTTACGTTTCAAGGAAGTAATAGGTATAGTGTAATGAGTATTACATAAATGATTGATTTAATCTCACATGTATTAAAAAATTTATAAAAAGATTAATCGATTTTTAATTAATTATTTTAATTTATTACTCCTTTGAAATTAAAATTGAAATTATTGTTGGGTGAGCATAGAAAGTTTGGTATAATTTGGTTCCACATTAGGAGACAAGAAGTTTTAGATTGTGACTTTAGGAACATCTAAGAAGAAGAGATTGGTATTTATATTGAAAGGAGAGGAAAATTTCAAAGTTTTGTAAACCTATTAATTAACTCCGGCTTAAATCCTAATTAAAATTGTTGATAAACCAACCTATACAAGACCCATTATATGTCATTTGTTATTAAAAAAAAAGAACCGATATCTAAAAATTAATGTTTAAAAAATCAGACCAAAAATTAAACCAATAAGATAAAAAATTTAAAGTTTAAAATATTTAACTAGTATTAAATTATCATAAAACTGATTAAACAATCAACAAAATTTAAGAACTTAAAATATGATTTTAAAAAAAGACCGATATTAATTTAATATTTAATTGAAAAAGAAAACTAATAAATAAAAATTAATTAGTTCATTTTAATTTATAAAAACTGATTAATTTACAAAAATTAACCGATTAATAAATAAATTGATCATTTTTTAAAAACAAGAATTATTAAATAAATCAAATAAACAATTAAAAACCGAATTAAAAAATTAGTCAGTTTAAAATTTTCACAATTAAATCAATCGAACCAATTCAATTTTTCATTCATAACCTGAAATACATTTCTTAAAATTTAGCAAACCAAATTAAGGAATGAATGGTGCATTATGTTACACCAATAGATCACCATAAGATGAAGGTCAATTTCCTTATTGGCCATGAATTGGTTAAAGATAAATGTTGAATTAAAATATAGATAACTTCTTAATACCTTTTTGTTAGATCAAATTAAAAAAAAAAAGAGAGTATAATTTATGTAATAATCCACTACTTAAAATGGTTATCCCAGGGTCTGATCAGCTGCTTATCAGTTACAAAGTTGTCGATAAGCTTATTTGATAAGAAAAAGATGCAGATCACAATCATTTCAAGATCACCAAAAGAACTAATCTACAAGGTGGAACCATTTATAATAGTTCATACTCCAAAAAAACTCAAAGAGCAGAAGTTAAAAGTTCGTGTAAACAAAGATGGAACAAAGACACTACGAGTAATGCGTCATCAGAGGACTTCACTGCGATCAAGTTTTGGGATGAGATAAATCATGAATCTTCCGATGTATAAAACAAAAATTGCAACGGCTTTTGCTACCATAATCTTCCTAACCACGATTTTTTTAGGCATTTCGCCCGGAAAAGGACTACAAGTGGAAAATATAATCGTACTGACTAAAATTGAAAATTTGATAGTATATTTCGCCTAAATATACTGTAAAAAATATATCCATAAACTCTACAATTTGTTTTCAGACAGACTTACCAAAGAATTGCAGCACGCATTGACATCTTCCTTGGCAGAACAAGCTGAAAAGTAGTATCCAGAACGTAGAAAGAAAATTTGACTTAATCATACAGTTTCAGATTCATAGGCTCGCATGGCATCTTGCAGATATTGCACAGCACCATTGTAATTCAGGAAGCCCATGAACCAAAATTCATGATTATCAGCTGAGATAACTTGGATGTATTTCTCAGCAGGATTTGCTCTGCTCGAAGAAGGATTGATTGCTTTGAGTTGATGTAATGGGATGACAACCTATTTCATAGAAAAAGTAACAGTAAGAATACCGAAGGGAATTACAGAGACATGCATCAAGGGGTTGCCAAGTAAATATATACTGCAGAACGAGCGCGGAATAACACAATACACCAAAGTGTTGGAAACCTATGATTATAAAGGTCCAACAAGTTATTGGCAGAACTGTCACACCCAAGAACAGTTCGATGAAGAATATCACCAATTCATTTTTTATTGATATATTAAATCTCGAATGGAAATTTGTCTTATACCTATATCTCTCAGTGACCAGTAAAAGCATTAAAATATGACACAATTTTAAAGATAGCTCTGTACTTCGCTGCCTATATATGTGTAGGTGCGTAACTATAAACAAATATAATTTTAAACATCTATTAAGTACATAGACCTGTAATGACTTTTCAGGCCCAATTAAGTTTCCTCGCAACCCTACAAATACCTTTATCCAATTTCCTAACATTTTGCAAACAGAAGATACAACAGAATTACGTTCCTGTGTTGAAAATGAAGAACATACTACCCTACAAGACATGGTGTGGTGAAAGATATTAAACCATAATGATGCATAGAGCACACAGTATCAATGATAGGTTTTGAGTAGATTTTCCACCGTTTAAGCCCACCCACCCTCCTTCTTTCATGCAAAACAGAAAAACTTCTCTTTATGATTCTTAATATTTTTGTCACAGAATCTATTCCAATATTTGTACTCAAAGCATCACCTAAATCAAATCCCATATTGCCACCTCCCCTACCCAGAACAAAAGGTTATGTTGGAATATTGGAAATACAGGATATCAAACTGCAAGAGAAAAAAGAGGTTCCAAAACACATAACAAGTTTTCACAGTTTAGTATACAATAAATTAATGCGAATAGCTTATAGGTCATCCATATCGCATTATGAAATATTAACCTCATGGCTGTATGCTTGATCTCCAAAATAGGGTTTGCCCTATCATATGAGACAGCAGTGCATCTATGATAACATACCTTATAATAGCTCCATTCAGTTTGTTCGCCGGATTCGTATGACAGGGGATTATCACTACAAAATGCAAGCTTCGCTGTAGATACATATAAAACCCCCATAACAGGACCAGCCGATGTGGACAGATAACAAGCATATGAATTTTGGAGAATCTCTTCAGGGACTGTCTCAAATGTCTGTCTAAAGATCTTCTCATAACCGCCTTCAGCTAGAACTTTTGTTCCTTGGGCGAGTCTTCCCAGAGCAGCCTCAGTAAAGCTAGGTGACGTTTTCACTAATTGGAGGTAAAGCAAAGACAATTCAGTGACATTCTCAACTCATCTTGGAGTGCAGTCCACTGAAGCCTAATCTATTTCATGATTTTATAATACATACAATAATAAACATGTTAAAAAAAGAGACAAGATTTTCTAACAAAATAAAATCACATTTACTTCGGTACCAAGCGAGGATTCCAAAACTATAGAACATATTGAAAATAAATCAGCAAGAATTTCACATCAAGGGTCAATCACACATCTTCTCTTTCAAAACTTTCACTGAGAACTTAAAGAAATATTACCAGAAAATTGGATGTAAAATCCCCATATTCATACAGTGATAATTAGTGAATCCCAGACACAAGATATCTCAACAACCATATTCCTTAGTTGGGGGCAAAGCTGGGGAGAAAAAACCTGTTCTCTTAAACTCTTACTTTATCGGTTTCAAATTCCACAATATTATGTACCAGAAAATTGTGGAAAATATGCCAATGCACACTAAAAAAGCTACCAAAAATTCCACAATTCATTACAGTCCAAAACCACAACCATTGATCAGATCTCCTCAATCTACCATTCTTCAGCTATTACATACTCCTAAAATGTTATTGATAAACAAATTTCCGATCATCGAACACTTGAAACAATAGATAAAACTCAGTTCCCTACCAGTTCATATAGTCGTTGAAGTTCCCTCACAACATCAAAACCAGACTGAATGAATTTCACAAGCATGCTATCTCCTAAGTAAAAATCAGATGTAATGATCATATAATTAGATCAACAGTCAATATCGGAATTAGATCAACTGTCAATCATCCCACCTAACGAAAAACAGAGTGAAATGCAAATTAGTTATATCTGACGGTTAATTAATTACTGACAGTGCTGCCACGTGTTCCCAGCGAGATCTTCAGCTTTCCTACTTGCTTCTCCAACCTTCTTTCCCCATCTTCCTAGCACGTTCTTCACGGTCCCCATCCTCTCTGCTCAAACAATGACACAAATAATATTTGAAAAACCAAACAATAAAAATAACTCAAAATTTCATATATTTTCATTCACCTTTGAACGATAAGGAAGGTGAAGAAGACGCCGTGGAAGAAGAAGTGTAGGGATTAGATCCATCGAAGTAAACATCTCTGCTGTTATTATAACTATTGCTCTGGTTCCGAGAGTCGCTCACCAAATCGGGACTCCAGCGGACCGACTTTCTAGTAGATCCATTACGGTTAGTGGCTTGTAACTGCTCGCTTTCCGCGGCCGGAGTCTGCGATTCCGATCCGGCGACAGAGGGAACTTTGTTCGCCTCTACATTTAGAACATCGTCGGCTTTCAGATCCTTAAGAGTCTGATTACGCTGCGGATCCAGACCGTCCGGTTCGGGTTTCCGCTCCGTCTCCGGCTTTGGGTGGGGTTCCATGTTCTAAATGATCGAGTCACGGTGGCGCGTGAAATTGAAGGAGTGTTAACGTTGTCTTATTTTATACATATAATTTTGCTTTTGTTGTTTTAACTTTTTATATTTTATTTTTCTTTGCAGAAAGGGAAGGCGTTGCCTGGACAAGTAGTATTTGTTGGATTGCAGGACTAAACGGGATGTCGTTTTTCGGGGCGTTTCAACGGAGTACCAAGTCCAACACAAGGCCTAAACAAATAGTGTTTATTACTTTATTTACGGCTGATATGCTTGAAAATTGTGAAAATTAATTATTATTTTTAATTATATTAATAAATGATGACATGAATTTTCTCTATAATTAGAATTTTCAAAAATGATTAATTATAATAACCTAGGATTTAAAAATAACTTTTCTTATAATACAAAATTCAAAATTATTATTCTTTCGGGAGCATACCAAATACATTAATAATATATGATCATTTATTAATCACATATTCTAATTAAGTAATTCAAAATTCAAAATTAAGCAATTAACTTAATTTGATTAAATCAAAGGCCTTGTTGTGAATCCATTAGTAGGATGGTAATGGGCTGACCTATGGACTCATATTAAGATGTTTTTAATAGGTCAACTTATGGATAAGATCTAAGCTTAACTAAATTAATTAAAAAAAGTCGTTGTTTTACGCTTTTATTTTATAGAAATTGACGTAGCTGACCCATAGGCCGGTCTATTGTCATCTATTGTCATCTTTGAAAATTTTGATTTGTTATAATGTAAAACAAATTTATTTTAATAAAATTTCATAGCATCATTGTTATTAGTTACTATTTCTTTAAAGATAAATAACTTGATATTGAATTATGTAAAAAATAATTAAATTATTAATGATTAAAAAACTCTAAATTGATTTAAAAATCTTGAGTAATTATTGAATTTATTTTGTGCAAGTCATAATTTTCTATATTTGTTAACTATATAATATCAAAAATGAACAGGATGGACAAACACGAAAATCCATCTCATCTTTCAAATGATCAAACGATTATTTTTTTACCGATATTTATTTTCTGTTAACCAGACATGATTTTTTTTATTCTTATTCTTACTCGCATCTAAGTCACAGACTTTATTTATTTTATGTTATTCATTCAGTAGGATGTTTTTTTTGTTTTTTACTGAATATTTTTATCCTATAATTTAAATATACTTATACTTAAATAATAGTTAATGAATTAAGTTTTATATAATTAATGGTTATTATAATATAATCAATTAATTATATAAAAAAATATAATGTTGTTATTATACATATTTAGTATATGATAATGAATAATAATAACAATTAAAATTAATACATACTATTTAAATA
>JANTPM010000244.1:35595830-35608031 GCA_025434745.1 Erythroxylum divaricatum
TTATTCAAAATTATGCTCAATTTAATCAAACTAAGTCATAGACACATAATTATCGAAATTCATGCTTAATGACATCATAAAAAAATTCGGGGTCTAACAAAAATTCCTTAAAACCTCAGCTCAATCTAAAGTTGTTAAAAACCCTCAAAGGATAAAGACACTCTTCGTTTCCGTGACTAAATCAAGGAAATAATGATTTGTCTCATTGTTGGTCGGCCTTCGATTACTGAAGAGCTTACCTTGTTGGTAGCTCTTTACACCACACCTTCTTAGGTCTCTACTTCTCATAGTTAATGGAGAAATTAAAACACCAATAGCATAACCTTTTGTCTTTGCTTTTCGAATCTATATTTACAATATAGTTTAGTCAATAGGACAAGGTTCATAAATTGTTGAAAATGGTATCTTAAAGCGCAATTGTATGCTTCTGATTGTCATTCTAATTAGAATAATTTAAGTTGGAGACTTTGCCTTGACAATAGTATACCTAATTATTTTTAAAATCCTTTTTAGGTTAAATCATAAGGGAGAATATAGAATCATCTTCTATTTGTGGTAAGTCCAATCCGACAATGAATTATTTTTCGTCTTCTCAAGCATCTGATAGGAATATCCAATATAACTGTATGTTTTGAGATAGAATATTTTAAGGGGAAGGAATTTATAGAATAAAAGAACATCTTGTAGTGTTAAGGGTAGTATTGCTTCTTACAAAAAAGTACCACTTGATGTGTGTAATACAATTAGAAAATATTTGCAGCAAGAAATAAAAAAATAAATAAATAAATAAAGAGGCTCATGATATATCTTTTGGAGATGATGAAGCACCATAAGCATTAGATAAAAGAAAAAGGAAAGCTACTATTAACATAGATTTTTATTTTGCTCCAAGAACTACTCCTAGTTCTCAACCTATTTTTAAAAGTGTTTTGGTTGATAAGGATGCTATTTTGTGATGTAAAAGAATATGGACTAGATGGTTATATCATTAATGTATTCCTTTAAATGCTTTAAATTCACCGTTTTTCAAAAAGTAATAGATGCTACAACAGCAATAAGTCCAAGATTTAAGGTACCATTTTATTATGAGCTATGTATGCCTTTGTTTTAAGATTTAAAAAATGAATGTCAACAAATTGTGGATACATATAAGTCTAATTGGGAATCAACTGGATGCACTATTATGACAGATGGGTGGACTGATCAAAGATAAAGAATGTTCATTAATTTCTTGGTTTATTGTAATATTAGAACAACTTTTATCTAGTCTATTGATGTTTCTGACATGGTAAAAAGTGTTAATGCTTTATCACAATTATTCTTTGAAATTGTTAAGTGGGTTGGACCAAAGAATATTGTGCATTTTGTTACAGATAATGAAACTAATTATGTATCAGCTGGGTATTTATTACAATCAAAGTAAGGGCATATGTATTGATCTCCATGTGCTGCTGCTTATTGTATAAATCTTATTTTAAAAGATATCGATAGTATGGACCATATTTCTAGCCTTGCTTCATGCACATCTAAGATCACAATTTTTATGTATAATCATGTCACATTTTTTCTTGGTTAAGAAAGCTAGAAGATTAGGTTGTGATTGTGTGCCCCACTGCTATCAGATTTGTAGCTACATTTATTACTTTGAAAAGTATTTATGAGCATAAGCAACTACTTCAAAATTTAGTGGCAAGTAAATACTTTTTAAGTCATAAATTATTAAAGAGAGAAAAAGGAAAAGAAATTTGTGTTATTATTCTAGATAATAAATTTTGGGATGCTTACTTAATCATTGTAAAGATTGTGGCTCCGTTTATAAGACTGTTGAGGATTGTTGACTCGAATGAGAAGCCCTATAGAGCTCACAAAATAATTATAAATCTTTTTAAATGAAATGATAAATTGTACAAGCCTTATATAGATGTTATATAAAGCTCACAAAACAATTACTCAAAAGATCCACTTAGCAACTTATTATCTTAATCCTGATTGCTTATATAGTGAAGAAACACGTACAATTAATATTATGGGTAGTTTGTTTGATGTGATTGAATGCAAAGGTATTTTCTTTATTAAAGAGCAATCACAAGTGATAAATGGAATTAAATTATATCATGAAGGTTTAGAAAGTTTTGCTAGGTCATCAGCAAAGAGAGAACTTATGATGAAAAAATGCAGTCAAGTAAATTTTATACTTTTAGTTCATTATTTACTTCTTAATAATATATATTTTATCATAACTATTAATTTAAAATACAAATGAGTGGTGGAAAGTATTCAGTGATAGTGCTCCAACACTAAGAATACTCACTATTAGGTTACTTAGTCAAACAGTTTCTACATTAGGTTATAAATATAATTAGAGTGTTTTTGAATATAGTCATACAAAGAAATGAAATCATTTGGAGCATCAAAGACTTAACGACTTTGTTTACGTTATTTATAATCTGAGAATGAAAAGTAGGTATTTTATGGTTTTGTTTTTATTTCAATAATTTTATTTTATCATTAATTTTATAATTTTTCTATTATGTATTAAGTGCTTAGTAAGAAGAGAATATATGACCCAGTTGATATTAATTGTATCGAACATATTGATTTTTGGATTAAAAAAGAAGAACTATCGCCTGATCTTGATTATAATGAACTTGAAAAGATAATTTACGAAGAAAATGTATTTGTCACAACGAATGAATTAAGAACATCTATTGATGGTTAGTTCGTATCTTATTTTGAACATATTTAAGTTAAAATTATAATATATTACAAGTTTACAATTAAGAATAATTTCATACACTATTAATTTGTAATTTATTTTAATGCAGTAGAAGAAATTGATGCAAATACTTTAGATGAAAGCATGTTTTGTGAATGTTTAAATAGCGTTGGAGAATTTGAAGCTTTTGATAATGATAAAATACAACCTTCTTCAGAAGTACAATTTTAATTTTTATTGTTATTTTAGGCTTTATATTATATTCATATTTATTTATTATTAGTTCATAATATAATAATAGACATTGGTGTATTTTTTTATTTCAATAAAATATTTTATTTTTACTCATTCTTATAAGTTTTACTTCTTATTTATCATATATCGGCTTTATAGTGATTCATTACCAGTTGAACCTCTAAACATTAAATATTTTCTTCGACTAGTTTGATGTCTGGTCCAATTTTTAAAACATTAGTTGTAACGTTTATAAACTTTAATGATTCATTTGCTCTTTTTCATTAATATTTATTTTGGATTTAAAAAATTAAATAAATATATCTAGCAGGTACTTATATAAATTAGTTAACACCAAGTTTCGTTGAAATATTTTAAAAAATTGAGAATTTTTTTTGGTAAATATAAAAATGAGAAATTATTCATAAAAGCAACATTACATATATGAAAGCTACATCATCAAAGTAAAAATACTCATAATGTTGAAAAGAAGTAATACAAAACTTGAAGTTTCCCATAAACATTGGGAGCCAACAAGCTCGAACACAATGCTGAGATCAGGCCTAATCAAGTTTCGAATCAGATTCGAGCTCAACAGATAAAATTTCAGGTTGATAAACTCAGATATAGTATCGAAATCGGACCTAGAGTCTTAAGCCTGGTCAAGATTCACACAAACCCGAATTCAACCATAAAATTTTAAGTTGCGAACTCAAGCATGATCTCGAGATCAGGTCGAGAGTCTCAAGCCTAATTAAGTTTCAACCCAGACCTGAGTCGACCACAAAATTTCAGGTTGTGATTCTGAACGGAGATTGACCCATTACCATCACTACCTCTAAGTCATTTGAACCTAAAATGTTGGTTACTATAAATTATTATTTCTATTCTTAATTTCTTGTAATGAAAACTCGCAATTGCTATCATATACATGATAGTTAACCAATTATATGTTTTTAATTATTCTATTCAATGAATGTATTTAGACTAAGTGATAAGTGCAAATTAAATGATAGATAATAAATTCGAATATAATGAAAAATGGTGTAAATTCTTAAAGGGTATAAAATACCCAATCTAAAATTTCAAGTGTTATGCTAAAGTGCTTTCATATTACTTTTGGCCAGCCTCAAAAAATTAATACAAGCTGGGGGGGAGTTCAATAATTTAATAGATATTAATAATCATTACATTAATATAATTTTATTTTAATAAATTATATTCTAGAGATAATGGAAATTACTATAACATATAAATAATATATTTTTAAATAATTTTTGTAAATAAAATTTCAGTTTATAATAAAGTCATTAGCCATCAACTTAACCAAAGTTTATTGTAAGAAATAACGAACCAAATATTTAATTAAGTTTGAGATGCGTGACTCAAATTTATTTAGATCACCTTAAAATAATCAAATAATGTTATTTTATAATAAAAAACATCATTTTAATATTAAAAGCTTTTAATATATAAATTAAGATGCGTCATTCGAATAATTTTATTATATAAAAATAATTTTTGAGTTATTGAATCTTTAAAAATAAGTTTAAAATTGACTCTCCAATTCTAAATTCAACTCTAAGCTGGATCAATCTAAATTGATCCCCGAATTTTAGATCAAATCGACCAAAATCGAAGTGCCTTCCCTACTTAATATACTCTAATATCGTAGAGACAGCCTTTAGGTCCTTAGAAATTGCGTATCTATTCATTTTACAAGTTCTTGACCACGCATACAGTTGTCCAAGATTTCATAATGTTTCCTTTTATTAACTACAACTTACAATCTGCCAGTAAGAATCGATGTGATCAGTCATGAATTATCGGTAGCGTTTGATTGGACATTGGTCCCAGTCGCATGCTGAAGACAAAGAATTGAAGATCCATGGCTATTAACAAATGAAATGATCTGTTCCCGGCTATTAAGGGACTAAAGATCATGGGTAAAATTCACGGTGTGCCCACCATTCATATTGAAGTATCTAATTAATAATGAGATATTGAAATAAGAGAAGGAATTAAGTATATATTTGATATATTTAATATCTTTCCTTTAAAAAAAAAGAAGATGGAAGAAGTAAATTTTGGTTTAAGATCCCATTATGTAATTTTTATTTATACTATAGTGACTGGCTCATACAATGCATTTATTCATATTCCATAATTTCATGGTTATTTATTTTCTTATTATGGCACAAAAATTTAAAAAAAAAACATATGCTCATCCTATTAATATGATTCTCAAGAGTTGAGAGTAGGTAAAATTACTAACACAACTAATCAAAACATGTCAATTTTTCATTAAATATAGGGTGTGGCAAATTTTGATAAATGCATACCAACTTATGGGAAATAAATAGATAGTAAAATATTTACATTAATATGAAGGATAAAAGATATAAATTTCTTTTGTATTTTAAAAAATTTCATAAAATTTTCTTAATTTTTAGAATTCTAGAAATTTATTCAGTTTTTACTTAAAAACATTTCTTAAATTTTGGTTAAAAATAGTGACAAAAAATACACAATATGTACTTCAAAGGTGGTTAATTATCATATGATTACACCAACCCCATCTAATTAAATTAGTTTAAATTAATAATTTTAAATAATTATAATAAATTATTAGTTTGATTCAAATTTAATTAATTTAATTCAAATTTAAGAGTTAGTTTGAATTGTCATGTTAACATTTGATTAGTACAATTGTCATATTTATATATGTATTTTATATTTATTTTTTAGTAACATTTAAGAGAAAGAATTTTATAAATTTTTGGAAAATAAAATTTTAAAATTTTTAAAAATTAAAGGAGTTTTAATTATGAATTTTACTTTTATCTAGTTGAAGAAATAAGCAAATCCAACTCTATATATATAAATTGATAGAGACGGTAATAGTTAAACCCTTAGCTTTCTAGGACTAATTTCCAAAGCTGGTCTCTAAAAAATGAAAAGTAAAGAAACAAAATGAGACATAATACTTAATGAAATAATGCCCATAACGTAGTTTCCAGACAACTTTCATGATAGTAACAAAATTGAGGTGCGGTGTGCAGTGACCTCATCCTCAGGCAAGTATAAAACCTCTTGAGTGAGCTGTAGGAAAGACCGATTTAGCCCGAGTTCAGCTTTTCTGTTTATTTTTATAATATTTTATTATATCTAATGAATCTCAGTAATTTATTTATATAAATTTTGCGTAAATGCGTGGATATCGTATAAATGAACATGAGTCTTCTATAAATTGAGATTTATAGGATTAAATAAGACATTATAAAATAAAATTAAAGAGAGAATCCTGTCCGACTCAACTCAATCCAACCCCAGGTGGGTTCTTGTGCTTCCTGTAAGGAAAGATAAGGGTTGCCCTCAAATGGTGTGGGTAAAAGCCGTGACCAATCCAACATCTTTTGCTTATTCTAACTGCGTTTTTATTATATATGTGACGCCATATCTACGCATCAAGTTTAGACCGAGATAGAGACTTTGAGACAACTCTATCTCCGTCTCTTCCATCTCTTCTTCGTGTTCTTGGTTGGTCCGAGGAAACATGCCCAGTGCGTTAGAGGAAGCCAAGGTTTCGTTGCTTGAAGATTTGGTTCAAGATGATCATCAAGATCAAAAGCTTTCCAGGAGAGTTTGGATAGAGTCGAAGAAGCTGTGGCACATAGTTGGGCCTGCAATTTTTAGCCGTATTGCTTCTTACTCTATGCTCGTCATAACTCAAGCCTTCGCTGGTCATTTGGGGGATCTTGAACTCGCTGCGATCTCCATTGCTAATAATGTTATTGTTGGGTTAGACTTTGGTCTCTTGGTATGTTCATCAGGGTTTGTTTCTCCATATGCATA
Organism: Erythroxylum divaricatum; assembly: GCA_025434745.1. Taxonomy (NCBI): domain Eukaryota; kingdom Viridiplantae; phylum Streptophyta; class Magnoliopsida; order Malpighiales; family Erythroxylaceae; genus Erythroxylum; species Erythroxylum divaricatum. The sequence goes on from JANTPM010000244.1 coordinate 35,602,636, forward strand.
CTGATTTGTACTTTTGTTCGTGTTGATAAGTCTTTTTGTGTGTGTGATCAGTTGGGGATGGCCAGTGCATTGGAAACGCTCTGTGGGCAAGCTTTTGGGGCTAAGAAGTACTACATGTTGGGTGTGTACATGCAACGTTCATGGATCGTCTTGTTTATTTGTTGTGTTCTGCTCCTGCCTCTATACCTCTTCGCATCTCCGTTGCTTAAGCTCTTGGGACAGCCTGACGATATTGCAGAGCTCTCAGGGCGTGTTGCCGTTTACATGATACCTCTCCATTTCAGCTTCGCTTTCCAGTTCCCTTTGCAAAGGTTCTTACAGAGTCAGCTAAAGAACATGGTGATTGCATGGGTGTCTCTAGTTGCTCTCCTGGTTCACGTGTTTGTTAGTTGGTTGTTCGTGTACATCCTTCAATGGGGTGTCACAGGCATCGCCATGACCCTTAACTTTTCTTGGTGGGTTCTGGTTATTGGTCATCTGGGTTATACCTTATGTGGTGGGTGTCCTCTAACATGGACGGGATTCTCCATTGAAGCATTTTCTGGTCTTTGGGAATTCACCAAACTTTCTGCTGCTTCTGGGCTCATGCTCTGGTACTGTAGTCTCTTATCAAATTAATCATAATTCAGTTTTCAAATCATGTGAGCTCATCGCTGTTCTTGTTCTTTTCTCCATTTGTTGTGTAGCTTGGAGAATTGGTACTACAGAATACTCATTCTGTTGACAGGGAATCTGCAGAATGCAGAAATCGCGTTGGATGCTTTGTCAATTTGGTAGAGAACCGAATCTTTTCCACATACACAAACATTTATAAGCACATGTATACATAATATAATCACTACAAACTAAGAATAACTTGATTGGTCTAATAATGGTGATCTGTAAACTGATCTCATTTATGATTTTCTTAACGTTGGCAGCATGACCATCAATGGGTGGGAGCTGATGATTCCTTTTGCATTCTTTGCCGGAATCGGGTACGATTCTCTCATCACCTTCCTTGTTCTCTCGCTATCTTCTTGTTGCGAGTAACCCTAATTCAGAATTTAAAAAAAAAAGATTGTAACCAATTTTTAGTGATGATTAATAGTTATCAATATTATAAATGATAAAATATAATTAATTAAAAACTATATTTAGATACCCCCCTTAATTATTTTAAAAATATAATAATATTTATTTATAATAATCACATATTTATTTAAAAAATTGACACAAATCTTAATTAATCGGACAAGATTTTCTGTTCAATTTTATGATATCTTATTCTGTCTTATAAATTTCAGTCATTCATTTATACGAGTTCGCATTCATTAATGTGAGATCCATGTTATATTTATATAAATAAATGACTGAGATTTATGAGACAGAATAAAATACTATAAAATTAAGCAAAGGATCTATCATCTAATCAAAGCTGCAGTGTTATGATTGAGATGTTCTCAATTTCTCACCGCATTTTTGGAGAATCTAAGAAGTGGTCGGGCCGTCGATGACTCTCCATCCAGCCTCTGAATGGTCTGTATTCTCTCAAAACTTCAGCAGACAAACACAATTTCCCTCCTTCAATCCTATTCACAACTGGTCCTATGACAGCATAAGCACAATACAGCTAGTTTCCGAAAGTTAAGTACGTTCCATTATTGCTAAAAGGACAAAAGGATCAGACTCGTCCGGTTCAAATACACGCACGTAGTACAAAACTATGCAGTCATACTAATACCTACTTTGCAAAAAGTTACATAATTTTCTCTTTCGTAAATTTTAGTTATTTATTTATTTAAAATTTATACAGAATTTATATAAATAAATAGCTAAGATTTATAAGATACAATAAGATACCATATAAATAGAAAATCTGATCTCAACCAAAAGAGCCAAATTCAGTTAAAAGTTAATATCAATCTTATTTACATAGAGTTTATATAGAAAAAATTAAGAACACAGGTATAGAATAGCTAAGCCAGAGCTTTCTTATCTTTAGTTGATCTATTGCATATAGACTGTTTTGACTTTATCGATTGTTATACCAATCAATGATTCATTAAAGATTATAAGGACAAAACGTGTTTCAAGATGTCCATTTCATGCTTACAGACGTATTCAATTTGTGAACTTGGACGTTTTAATATTTTATTTCGTGTCTGTTCATAGCTATGAAGCAACACTAGTCTTCTAGGGACAACATATTTAGACATGAACTTGTACACTACTTGAGCTTTGATGGTGACAATCTTTTGATAAATTAAGAGTCGAAATCGTGTGGAAGAGTCCAAAGAAAGCAATGAGTTTGTGTTTATTTTTGATTTTGTATCTTAATATAGATATTAGTGCCACCAAATCGTATGTAAATCTTCTTTTAACCTTTAGTGATTCCTTCTTTCTTGCTACGAGTCACTTCATCCTCTAAAGTCGACTCTTCATATCACGAGTTAGTCTTTAGGTCTTGTTTTGTGTTAGGTGAGTAACATTGGACCAATAGCAACTTTAAAAAAATTAAAAAATAACTATAAAGTTAAAAAATAGTTAGCTTTTTGTTTAATTATAAAGAATTTTATTTTTTTCTCTTTTTTAATTAAAATTTTAATACACCCATCATATATAGGATGTTATAATTTATTTAGTATTTGATATTTAAATTAAAAATTAATTTACAATTTATAATTTCAATTCGACTTAATAAATTTTTGTTTTGATACTTTCAGTGACATTTTAAATTATAAAAAATTTAAAAGAATCACACAAAATAATTAATTTTAAGTTGATTGATAATTTTTTTATCGTATGAAATTTGACAATCTACACTAAGATGACTAAATTTTCTTATCAACTACAAAAGCAAATGATGATGATTGATTACTTAAATTATTAGTATATGTCACAAAAGCTAGTTAGGACAAATTGGATTTGTAACTTAGCAATCATTTGTTTTCATTTTTCCTGGAGACTGATCCTCTGGTCCAGGTGCTCGGCTGAGATCCTCTGGCACAGGGTAGGGCCAGAGCACCTGTACCAAAGGATCCGAAGGCTTTTTCCTGTAACCTATGCTTGACAAGGACCACTCTGGTTATTGATTATCTCATCATTTGTTCGTTCATGGTACTTGGACAAATGTACATTAAGAAAGATAAACATCTGACAGGCACTTAACTATGGATAATGTTTTATCCTGAAATGTGTTTTCAGAGTCAGAGTCGCAAATGAGCTTGGAGCTGGAAATGGTAAAGGAGCCAAGTTTGCTACAACAGTTGCAGTAATGACATCATTGACCATTGGCGTTTTCTTTTGGCTCCTGATCCTTGCATTCAACGATCAGCTTGCCTGGATTTTCTCATCAAGTGACGCCGTCCTTCAAGCAGTGAACAGACTATCAATACTCTTAGCATTTACTGTTTTACTCAACAGTGTTCAACCAGTTCTTTCAGGTGGCCATTTCTTGTTTTTGATGTTTCAGCAGCTTTTCTTCTGACACCAATTACTTCATTTTTTGATGGGTTGCTGATCTTTTTTTTCTGTTTTTCTCATTGTTTTGTTCCTGAAGGTGTGGCTGTGGGATCTGGTTGGCAAAAGTATGTGGCATACATAAACTTGGCCTGCTACTATTTGCTTGGAGTTCCACTTGGATTCTTGATGGGATGGGTCTTTAACCTAGGAGTTATGGTAAGTCACTTTTCACTTAATTGCCTTTTTTTTAATGTCATTATTGCGATCTTTCAAAATGAATATGATTATCCTAAGGAAAGATTTAAAACAAGAAGTCATGCTTTTACTGATATGATGATCAATTTGGAAAGTTAAATATGTTAAAGATTATTCTATAGTTACCGTAGAAATATATATCGATTAAAATTGGTAATTAATCGGGTCAAAATTTGCTTAAATTCTTTTAATATTCAAACTTAGTCGGAATAGTGAAGAAGGTTGAGGACAAAGAAATTGTTGGAGTTAACTTAACATTTTTGTCCAATACCAACATGCTTAATGTTAAGAAAAGATCTTTTTGTAAGAAAGTTGGCCTGTATTAAGAGCTAAATTGGTTAAAGGAATAGGTCATAATTATTATGGAGAACCCGCATGGGACTCCTTACAAATGTTGTTTCTATCTACTATTATCTAAAAATAATCAAGTTATTAATGACTGGACGAAACCAGACGAGCGACGGGAATTGAATCCGCGCATCGTGGATTCACAATCCACCCACATTAGGATTACTCTTAAATAAAATGTTATGGGTTAATTAAAATTTAATATTTAATCCAAACATGCTTTTTTTCAATTTATGTTCATTTTGAACAAATCAATATCTTTAATCAAACCGTTAGCCATTTTTAATCAATTTCTTCAAATTAAATGTTTTGCTGATGCATGATCTAACATGGGTCAATGGGATGAACAAAATCAGGGAATTTGGGCTGGCATGATCTTTGGAGGCACAGCAATGCAGACCTTGATCCTGGCCATAATCACTATCCGATGTGATTGGGACAAAGAGGTACCCAATTTTCCAACGTTTTTCTACTTGTTTGTGTTTCTGCATGACCTCGGCTCACCGGTTCACCTGAATTTTGTCTTCTGCAGGCGGAGAAAGCAAACTTACATGTCAACAAGTGGTCAGAAGTGAAATAAGAACAGAAGATTACCAGCAAGCATAGACAATTAATTAAGCATATACTCGAATGAAGATGGATTTATCACTAATCGGCTCCATCTACTCACTTCCCATTATATATTGATGTTGCAAATCAAAATTTGTGTTGATATAGTCACCACAACATTTGATGAATCAAGAAGTAATTGATCATTTTTATTGCTCAAATTTTCATTTTCTTAAATGAGCTAATATGTTTTTTTGGTTAAATGTATATTTTGAACCTTAATATTTACAATAAAATATAACTTGAATCTTAACATTTTAAAATATTCAAATTGAAATATAAAATTTTCAAAACGTTCATAACAAATTATAAATAAACAGAAAATTTGATATTGATAACTCTCTGTTACTTAAATATCATGTTAGCATTTTTTTTAAAGTAGCTTATATGTCCACATAGCAGGAGGCACATTATTATACATTTTATACGGTGAATCTTACTTGTCATGTGATAAGTGTGACCTACTGTTATATATTTCAAATGGTGAATCTTACTTGTCATGATTGTAGAACTTAATTTTTATTTAAAAATAAAAAATAGTATCACGTCAATATTGACGTAACATTTAACTGATGGAAAGTTAGGGGCTCTTTGGTTCTACTTCTTTTTTTCTGTTGCAGTTTTGATTTTTTTTCTATTTTTTAAATAAAAACAAAAACTTGTTTGGTTGTTAATATTTATGTAGTTGTATTTTTATCACTAATAATAATTACATTTTAGATAAAACTTAAAGATAAATT
>JANTPM010000244.1:35642015-35654661 GCA_025434745.1 Erythroxylum divaricatum
TCCAATTCCATCAATCTAAGCAATAAATCCTCCAATCATTGACATGCTAATTAAACTTTAAACAAAATAATTTATCTAGAAAAACCACATATTCAAATCAATTCATACTTAATAAAATCAATAAAAAAATTTGGGGCCTGACAATCAACATACAAACACACAATAAGCAATGAACCATTATCTCCAAGCTTTGTAAAAAAAGTATGTTCATGAGGACATTTAAGAAAACCTTCTCTAGCAAAGTAAGCATTTATACGGCTATACCAAGCCCTTGGAGCCTATTTTAATCCGTATAAAGCCTTTTTTAATTTAAATACCTTTTTCTCATTACCTTTCATCACATATCCAAGTGGTTGATCAATATACACTTCTTCTTTCAACTCACCATTTAAAAAAGGCAACTTTACATCTAATTGATAGATGGACTAGGAATTTTGGGTAGGCATAGATAATACCAATCTAACAATATCCATCTTAGCAACCAGAGCAAACACCTCTTTGAGATCCTTTAACTTCATCGCTTCAGTCTCAACCCTATGTTGATCTAATGTTGTTACGCCTTTTGGCCGTTATGGTGTTCTTTCGATCTCAAAAAATTATCCATCAACATGCTCCAATGATCATAGTGACCATCGAAGTGAGGAATTGCTAGTTGAACAAAATTGTCAGAGGCCATTCACACCTGTCGACGTAGCAAAAAAGCTACTGCTTTTATTTTAAATATTAGATCTGATACCACTGATAGAAACTAAAAGAACTTGCTAGAAAAATAAATTGATAGAAGAGGATGTACTGGAAACTTTTATGACTTATAATTCAAATACAGAATAGCCTTAATATAGGCATTACATTAACCGAAATTAGCTAATATAAAGGAAACCATTTCCATTAACTTCAAACGTGGTCAACCCTACTTCTACATGAATTTAACTAAACAAATACTCATAAGTCCTAAAAGACCAAGTCAAATAGAATCTCCCACTTTATTTTAGATAAATGTAAAACATAAATATTAAAATAATTTCAACATTAACACGTCACAAAATAATGTAATTAAGACTTGAGTGATACATGTACTTAAAATATGATATGTTTAAATTTATTAAAAATATAATTTTATCATATTATTTAATCTTACATTAATAGTTTTAAAAATTTTAAATGTAAAAAACGACACTAACAAGTCTCAGTAGAATGCAAAGAATGTTGAAATTCGGTAACACATAACTTTACTCATATTTAATAAAAAGGTTGTTTTAAAATAAAAAATTTAAATGTAACTACTCACTAGACTAGAATAGAAATAAAAATAAAGGTTTTTTTAAAATAACCTAATTGTGTTAACAAGGTTCGATTTTTTTGTGTCTTCGTGTTCAGGAGCCAAAACGAAATGTGACATTTGCGCCAGAACAGAGCAATCTCATTGGTCAGACCTTAGTACCACGGATCGCGATCCGTGTGCCTTTCATTTTGCAGTTCTCAACCGTAGATTTTCAATTAATCTAATGGCTGGGAGTCCTTCCTTCCTAATATTCAAACTTTCTCTTCCCGCCTTTCGCTATAAATGCATCCCCGCATTTCGACTCCCTCACAGCAACAAAATTTCCTTTTCTCGCTAACGAAACAAGCCTTTCCGCCTAAGTTTCTCATCTCCAAATGGCTCGTACGAAGCAAACTGCTAGGAAATCCACAGGAGGCAAGGCTCCAAGGAAGCAACTGGCCACCAAGGCGGCGAGGAAGTCTGCCCCTGCGACGGGAGGCGTCAAGAAGCCCCACAGGTTCAGGCCGGGTACGGTGGCTTTGAGAGAAATCAGGAAGTATCAGAAGAGCACTGAGCTCTTGATCAGGAAGCTGCCATTCCAGAGATTGGTGAGAGAAATCGCTCAAGATTTCAAGACTGATCTGAGGTTCCAGAGCAGCGCCGTCGCGGCCCTCCAAGAGGCAGCCGAGGCATACCTTGTTGGGTTGTTTGAGGACACCAACTTGTGTGCTATTCATGCCAAGAGGGTCACCATTATGCCTAAGGACATACAGCTTGCTCGCAGAATTAGAGGAGAAAGGGCTTAGCTTTGATTGTCTATGGGTCTCCCTTCTAAATCTCTGCTACGTATTTCTCGTGTTTTCAGATAGTTATTTGTAGGGAAATTTATATGCTGTGTAACGGGAATGGAGATTGAATTGAAAATGTCACTGTAACTGATGGGTTAGGTAATGCAATTTACATGTTTGTGAAAAGGTCTCTGTGGGAAGCAAATGAATCTTTCTCCAATTATAACGACAACAATCGAATTTCGAACTCGAACTGGCCCAATACATGTATTCTCCAGAAATCGACACGGCCCATAAATCCAACTATAACGGGTCATCTTTTCGAATTAAATTCTAATTCAAGTGGAGGCCTCATGAATTGTTACTTTGGAGACAGGTGGAGCAGGTACGTAACTATCCGTCCAATCTTTATTCTTCATGATTGATTCCTTAGCTGTCTGGTTTAGTCTATCTACCCTGATTAGCTAGTTAATTTATATGTTCTTTTGAGATTTCTGGGTGTTGAAGATTATTATGAATCTCAAAGTTGAAACTTAAATCAAAAGCACCAGACTGAAATTGGCAGTGGTTTTGTCCCAGCAGCAGGATTCTGACAATGAGATGGCACGCATTGTTTTGTCTCAGCTGCCTATGTAAGATTAGAGCTATATCCAAAAGTTGCCAGGCAGAAAATCAATGTGCTTATATCTTGTGGACTCTTTAGTGAAAAGTGCACATTTTTATGTGATGGTGGTCCCTTCTATAATTGCTGCCCAAAAGATACCCTGAAAGAAACATCCACTGCTTTGAAATTCCATCTTTTGTTGATACCCACATTGAGAAATTCCATTTTCTTCCAGTATCTTAAACAATTTTAGTAATTAGATGTCATGTTGGGTTTGGTAATCAGTTAGATTCGTAGTGGTCGGCTTTTGGAAGAATAAAATCAAGTGAAAGATGAGGAGGTATTGAACCACCTAAGGAGTAGCTCAAGTTGCAGGGGATTCCTTAAATAGCAAGTGTTTCAGCTGAAGGTAATAAATAAAATTTAATTTAATTAGAATTTAGGTTTTGGTGATTCTATTAAAGTTCTAAATTTAAAATTAATCTGAACTTATTCAGTTTAGTTTAAATTTGTTTGCATCTACTTGAATTCAGAATTTTTATGATTCTGATTTAATTTGATTTTAGTTTAATCGTGTTTTGAGTTAAAAGTTTGAATCTTTTTATGTTTTTGAAATATATGATTGGTAAGCTATTATCAAATTTAGGAAGTTATTTACTTTGTGCATATTTAAGAGAAAAAGGTGGAGGTTTCTCTTGGGATAATGGAGTCTTAAGGGGGTGGTGAACTCAAGAACAAGCTTTCAATTTTGAGGCAATGTTGTGTTTATGCACGCATGGAAAGGGAAAAGGCAAAGCGACATGAGTGGAGAAAACCAGGCTAGAAAGCACAATCACCCCTCTAATTCACTCACACCATGTACACTTTTTGCCTCTTAACGACAAAGTCCTTGTCCCTCTTGTCACATGGAGGTGGTCTTCATATTCTTCAGAACAATCCAAGAAGATGAAATCTAGTGTTTAGTGCTGTTGGAGTCTTGCTTTTGTGTCCTACATTACCAGTGAAAAGTAGGGTCTCCAAGTGGCATAAGTGTTGAAACTTGCGGACTCCTATTTGAACTTGCACAGTAGTTTGTTTTGCAGATTTTCGAGCTGTATGTTAATGTATGTATGTGCTGTCTTCGGCTGAACAATCTCCAAAGGGCTACTAATCATTTAAAGATTGGCTTGTCGACCAGTTCATAATTGTACGGAAGTATCAGGTCGTGTCTTTGATTAAGTCTTCAATGATTTCTTTAACTTTTTACCAAATCAATGAATTGATTCATAGAAAATGTAAGGGTTAGTTATTAATTATACCATAAAGTTTCCTCCAAAATTTGAATATTAATTAAAAAAGTATAAGAAATAGACTTTTGTGGTACTTTATAAAACTTTAGAAAAATTCTTTAATTTTTTAAAAAATTTCTTTTAAATTTCAGTTAAAAGCTAACAATGAAAATAAATGTTATGAATGGACTATTCAAATATTATTATTATTGTAATTTAATTTAACTTTTAAATTTAACTCAAATTAATTAAATTTGACTTAAATTAATAATTAAAAATATTATAATAAATTATTAGTTTTACTCAAAATTAATTAGTTCAATTATAGTTTAAAATTTTGATTGAATTATTATATAAATAGAATTTGAATAATAAAAGTGTGATCTTTATGACAAGTGTATTTCATTATAATTTTTAACTAAAGTTTAAGAGAAATGATTTTTATAAAAAACTAAAAACTAAGATTTTTTCTAAACTTTTGGAGATTAAGGAATTTTTTAAAAAATTCTTAAACTACAAAACTCAAATTGAAAATATTCAAGATTTTGAATTATATACTATAAATTATATAGTAATTAACAGTATAATTACAATAAATCCTAATATTGATTCAGAATATAGCAAATGTAATTTAAAACTATAAAAATACCAAAAAATTGAATAAGGGCCAATTGATTTCAATCCTTGGCGTTATTGAAGTGAGAGATCGGCTAAATCTCACCACATTAACCTCCTAAATCCTGTTTTAAAAGTCAAGTTTGTGTTTGAAAAAGAACCGAACGGGTGATCCTTTCTAAAAAATTTCTATTTGATTGCAGTTACTTGTAATTGTATTTGCCGGTTGCTAGATATAAATTAATTGTTTATTTTTTAGTATAAACGAAAAATAATAAAATTAAATGAATCAATAACAAAATTTAGTAATACAGTTCGACACACCTTATTTATGTCTGCAAGACCTTCACACATCTTAATTCTTTCAATAATGACAACAGTTTTATACAAAGTTTTATTAAGTTAACACCATTCAATCATTTGATACTATTCATTGTCCTCATTATTTGTGAAAGAATTTCACAGTCAATAATACACCATCGTTTTTACACAACCGTACAGTACATAGGAAAATCAAGAACCTAGCAGCAGTGTGACACACTAAAAGAGATTAACAACTTGATTCACTCCAAAGGATCAAAAGACACAGTCATAAGTTATTCCAAGCCATAGACAAAAAGGTTTTCACGCCCATGTCCAAAAATCAATCAACTAATTAAAGGAACGGCAACACCAAGATGAAATTCTCATTCTTCCATCAAATTGACAAATAACGAATAGGTATGCTCACAGCCATAATCATTAAAACAAATAGACCATGACCTTACTTGACACACGCCAAAGCAGCCAACACCCACAAAGCAATCACTAGATAACCCACCTGAGGAGTCTAAACAAGCAGTTTACGCACATACCTCCAACAAAACTAAGAACTTAGCAAGCCTATACGTGTAGTTCAGTTGGTTATTGATAAGGTTAATTTGAGACAAAGATCAGGGTTCGAATCCTAGCAACAAGAAGAGTGGGCCGCCTTGTTGAAAAGCTGGCTGAGATCAAATTGTGATTTACTCCCTCACTATTCTGTCGGGTCTAAGTGTGAGAGCACCTGAAATGAGCTATTTCGCCTTTTGGAACAAAGAACCTAGCAATCACCATGTCACTCACATAAGGAGTCAAGAACTAGGAAAAATTTCTAATTTCACTTCAATTTTTATATCGAAGTCCAACTTAAATAAGAAGTGTTACTTATTTTTTAATTTTTTAATATTATCTTAAAAATTTAATAATAAAAATATCAAAATTAAATAATAAGATATATAATAAATATCTTAATAGAGAAATCCAAATGCCATTCTGCCTCCTCTGTCGTGCATCCCATGCTTTAGCGTGTAAGAAAGAAAGGTTCTTAGACCGTTTTAATGTCCTTTTCAATAAACGCCAAGGGTCATGCAATAACAACAAAAGCAATATGAAGGCATCGGCAGGACGATTGGATACTTTTTGAGTGGTCCTAAATTCTAAAACTAATCACATGTAAGTCAGAGTTAACGATCATCATTGTATATTTAATCAACCACATCATCCAAATTTAATATCATAAGCATGCTTGCAAGCTTGCCTTCTTGACTATGTTCATTGCACGATTAGTGTAAAATAAATATTTCCATAAACTTATCAAAATTACGCACAAAACCAACTACATAGTCAACAATGGATGATAATAAATGTTTTTAAGTTACTATTGTTAAATAAAAAATGGTTAATCATTACTTTATTTGATAATAGTAATTCGAAATTAAAAAGCTATGCTGAAATGCCCTAATTTCAAAATTTAACAAAAATAGCACATTGTTAAGTTTTTCATTAACGTGGATGATATAACTATCACAAATTGTATTTATTATGTATGAATTATATTTTTAATTAATTAAAAATATGAAAAAAACCTAAAATAATTATATGCACTTTCATATGTTTTATTTCATAATTGTTTTAAAATTTTTGATATTTTTAATTTATAAAATAATATAATTTATACGTGACGCAAATACAATATGTGATAGTTACGTGGCAAATATATTAATCTAATATGATTCATCATGTCATTCATATGAACTTAATGTTAGAATATTTTTGTTAAAAATTAAAATTTGCAACATTTTAGAAGTAATTTTTTAAAATTCAGACTACTATTATAAAATTAAGGAAGGTTTATAATTATTTCATAATTAATCCAATAAAATTATATTTTTAATATTTACAATATAAGTAATTATTCATATCAATCAATACTTAAGACACATAAAATTTCTTGTTACACATCTTGAATATTTTTGTGATGATAGTATAGTTGAATATAATATTGAATGCTTAATTTTTAAATTTTTTCCTAATTTGGTTTGGTTTTTTTTAGGGTTAGAAGTTGACCTTAAACATATTTTAAGAATGCCTTTTTTACTCAAATGACTTCACGTTGTTTTCATTTTTAAAATAGTATAAATAGCGACACCTATTTGAGATATATTATTAAAAAAAGGTTGTTTCTCTAATCTTTCCTATATAATAAACCTTTCACCTTCTTCACCTACCTCCATAGCCTCCATTTCTATTACCAGAAGACACCATGTCTTATGCAGCTATAGATGCAGCAACTACCATCTCCAATGGCGTCACCACCGTGGACTGTCAGAAGCAAGTTCGGTCATGGAGGCTTCTCCGGTCACTCGTATCGCTTCTTATTCCAACATGCTACAGTTCATTCACGGAAGAACAAGAGACCAAGCAAAGAAAACGAACCACCCTCCAAAGACCTGCCTTTAACGCTCATAAACCCACCTCCCTCATCACCTCTTCCACTATAGTCACCGGCACTATCTTCGGGTTCCGACGAGGGAAAGTTAGCTTATGCTTCCAACCAAACACCAAGTCGACCAACTCGGTTGTCCACCTCGAGCTTCCTGTGTCCACGGCAACCTTAGCTCGAGAAATGAACGGTGGTTTTCTACGAATAGCACTAGACTGCGCAAGTCATGGAGCCAACAGTTCATATTCTCAATCGAGTTCGCTTCTGTCGATGCCGACATGGACTATATACTTCAACGGAAGGAGAGTTGGGTACGCAGTGAAGCGCAAGTCATCAAAAACTGATCTTGAAGCTTTAAAGCTGATGAATTCAGTAGTTACAGGTGCTGGGATTATCAGCGGCAAGGAATTTGATAGTGAAGATGAGCTCATGTACCTTAGAGGAAGGTTTGAGAGAGTTCGTGGATCATCTGAAGCTGAATCCTTTCATTTGATAGACCCAGAAGGGAACATCGGTCAGGAGCTTAGCGTTTTCTTTTACAGATCAAGATGATGACTTTCACAAACTCTTTTCTTTTTTCCATGGATGTTGGAGATTTCAAGTCCAGTTCAGGTATTCTTTAGAACCACTGTGTTCTTTTTGAAGCTGTGTTGATCATTTAACATGGCTTTTAGTGACCTGTACGCCAATCACATCTACGGCTGTTTTGGTCGAAAAGTAGGATTTTTTCAGTCCGTTACTCGTTAGAGATAAGCTCCTGACTCTCCCGAGATTTTTACTAAGTTATTGTTCGTAAAGTAGTCTGTGTTCATGTATAGCTAAAATAGCGAATCCTCTCTACTATCTGTTATTACATTCTAATCTTGTTTTATTTCATTTTAATCATATATTTATATAAATTTCACGTAAATATATAGTTGGAATGAAATAAAACAAGATTGAAATAGAAAATCTTAAGGCTAAATTAGACATGTTTTCTTTCATCGGGCAAGCTAGTTACATGTTAAGGACATTGGTACATCAAAGATTCAAAGTCCTTGGGCAGGTATAGATGGTAAGGAGGCAACACCTTAGTTGTTTACCTAACTATTAATATTTAGAGTCTTATTATAAATTGCAATTAAATTACCATTGTGTGATTTAATAGATTTTTATTGAAATTTTAATCACATAATCCTTAAAGAGAAGATATTGTAAATCTAAAAGAAAAAATTAAATTAATTTCTATAATTTTAAGTTCAATTATACATAAATTTTCAAAATTTTATTTTAGTTAATTTAATCTTATTTTTAAAATATTCTCTTAAAACCTTCGTTTCAACAATATAATTTTGATAGATTAGGTTCAAATAAAAATAAACAATTTTATGATAAAAGATGGGTAAAATTACATTTAATTAGATAATATATTTTAAATAAAAGGAATAGATGAACCGGGCCTACCAGTGTTTCTAAGCCCAAGGACAACTGAGTTACGATCCAACATATCTCTATGAACCTAATAATTAATCCAAGACCTTGATTATTGGGCCGGACATATCTTATTCCAGTTTAGTCCTAAAGCAACGATCTGTTTTAGGGTTTCAAAGTATGAAGAATGTTTGGTCTAATACATTTTATGGTAGTCCACAATTTCCATTAGATGTTTACTTTTACTTGGGTCGTTCGTATAGCCCAAATCACAAGCAACAACTCTTGTTTAGTGCCATTTTTTCCAATAATACCAAACAACCGAAATCAAAACATAAAATAAAGGGTGAATGAGAAATTTTAAAAAACTTTATAATCTTAAAAATTATTAATTTTTTTAAGTTTTGAATTTTTCAGAATTAAGTTTTGATTAAAAAATAACAATAAACAAATACAATATAAACAGTAATATATACGAATCAAATACTAATTCCATCATAATTCATTATAGCTCTTAACATTGAATTAAAATAATTAAATTCAACTAAAACTAATAATTTATTATAATTAATTTAAATTATTAATTTAAATGATTCTATGCAAGTTTAAAAATTGAGTTGGATTATTATATTAGTAACATTGGATTAGTTTGTTCTTAATATTTATAGTTTTAATTGAAATTTAAGAGAGCGAGAGTTTTTTTTTAAATTGAAAATTAAAAAGACTTTTTCAAAGTTTTCTTAAACTAAGGAAGTTTATATCTTTTACCCTAAAAAAAGTTTTATGTCCAATTGTATTTAATTGATACATTCTAATTCTACTTATTGGACTAGACCAAAAATTTGAGATTCATATTTGAACCTTTGTGCTTTGTAGTTATGACTTGTTCTGTTCTCGTATGTCACTTCACAGCATTGAGACGCAATCTTAAAATACTATTAAGATGCTTAAGCCGTCCTGATTATATGTAATTGTTTTAGATATTTACTATGCCAATGTTGAAAAAGTATTTGTGTTCGATTTGGTATCGACACGGAGTAAGGTGTACAAATTTAGACCTAAAATTTCAAATAATTATATAAAAAAGAATATAAGGAAATACTTTTAAAATTGAACTATTATATTCCTTTGATATTTAAAATGAAAATTTATTGCTACTTTGTATAAGAAAAATTTATATTAATTTTCATTCTAAGTAGGGATGTCAAAAAGGACTCAGTTTGGCCCGATTCGAATTTGACATGACCCGACCGTTACTTCAAAAATGAGTAGGCCACGCGGGCCCAAGCTCAGGCCAGGAGCAACCTGAGCCTTACCCGACTTATTGATATATCTAATTCTAAGAAATAAATAACTGTAAATGAAATACAATTTAGATTGACATCCTTACAGTGCCGATAGGGCACCTGCCTTGAGCCCATTCTTATTAGGGCTCATCTTCAATCCATTTCAACAGTATTTTTTTGTTTTTTTCAATTAGAAGGATAGTAAATTCTTAGTTGTCAGTCAGAAGAGAAGAGAAAGTTAACATTAACTAATAAATAACGAGAAAGTTAACGTTATTTAATCTTGGAAGTTAAATAGTTTCCTTTATTAACTATATAACGCTAACTTGTTAAATTTATAAACATCTTTAAAGGATTTGAGTATATTTCTTATACTCTATTTTTTTTAAATTTTTATCAACATATGAATCTAAGATACTTCAACTCAAAAATTGACTGTAAAATTTTTTCACGATTTTGTTTTATGAGTTCTAAGTGATAATTTAAAGGTAAATATTTTTTTATTTTAATGTATTTTTAGCTTATTAAATATTTGAGTATATTATAATTAATTTGTAATTTGTTATTAACGTGGACATTATATTAACATTTTAAATCATAACATTAATATCAGATGATAATGTCTTTATTTGTATTTCTCTTTTTTTTTTTAATTTTATTTTTAGATTACTTATTATTTATAAAATATAATTAAACATTAATAAATAATTTAATTTATGTAATTATAATTTTCATTATACCTTGCCACAAGTAATGTAATAATTATTGGATTTGCTTTCTTATAAAAGTTCACATAAGTTTAGTGACAATATAATTAAATCAAATAATTTAAGTTATTCAATTTAAATATTACATAAACGGTTTCATATATTATAAAAAGTTTTATGATTCTATTAAACATATTATGATTTATAAGACCGTATATAGTTGGATGCATTGATAATTAAATAAAAATTATTTGATAATTAAATAAGACCGTAATAGGATGAAGGACTTAGCTATTTTATTTATCGAGAAGGATGTGTTGAACATTATTGATTTTGATAATATTATTAATGATTTTGCATCTAAAAATGTACAGAAAAATTATTTTTCATAAATCATTATCATCTTTGTGTTTGTTAATGTTATTCTCTTAGTATTTTGCTTATCGATTGCTGCTATTGCTATTTTGTTGTTATTGTTACTATTTTTAATGATTTTGTTGATACTGAATTTTGTAAGATATTATTAGCTAATGTTATAATTATTTAATATTTTGTTGAACATGTGAATTTATAAATTGAATCATTTATGTACAGATATTAAATTTAATAATAAAAATGTGCATTTAAATTTACACGTGTGTGTATTGTTGATTTATTGGGGCCTTTTTTTTACTTCACCCAGACCTACGTTAGGAACAGCTCTACATCCTTAATATATCATATGTATTATATTCTAAATTCACTAGTATTCATAGATAAATCATTCACTCAAAATATTACCTATTATTGGTTCTTCATGGTCCATCATGATGTTACAAGAACTTGCAATATAATATAAACGATTTGTAACTTTCACTTAGTAAACAACACGAAGATGATCTTTAAATGGAAACGATATATGTTTACATCGTAGATACAAAGACCAGATAAAAAATGCATTGTCATTTTCGCCATTGCTGTAAATTAACCGGTTTTTGACATATATAATATTGTCTGTTACGATTACTCCAACAATGTCATCTTCTGATCTTGAAACTAAACAATGCTCTTGTCCATCGTGATGAGACGGGAACGTTTAATGCTCTTGTTCATTACTTCTAACGTTACTGCAGGATCAGTGGAGATCAAGTTAGATATACCATTTCATGGCTTGGGTTACAATTGCTCTGTCCTTGATAGGACTAGCTTTGATCTTTCAAGCATGGGCTGGAAAGAGCAATAGCAAGGTTAAGAAACTACCTCCTGGTCCGAAAGGGTTGCCAATTATCGGTTGCCTTCACCTGTTGGGAAAGCACCCTCAGCGAGCTTTGCATGACCTAGCCAAAAAACATGGTCCGCTCATGCACATGAGGTTAGGTTTCGTTCCAACCATTGTCGTGTCGTCTCCTAAGATGGCGGAGTTGTTCCTCAAGACACATGATCTTGTGTTTGCTAGCAGACCGCCAGTTGAGGCTGCAAAGTACATAGGTTACGACCAAACGACAACCGCCTTTTCTCCTTATGGATCTTACTGGCGAAATATGCGCAAGCTTTGCACTCTTGAGTTGCTTAGCAACCTTAAAGTCAATTCCTTCAAGTCCTTTAGAAAGGAAGAGATAGACCTCTTGACTGATTACATTAAACAGGCTTCTTATGAACGAGTTGCTGTTAATCTTAGTGCAAAGGTCTCGTCTCTT
Source organism: Erythroxylum divaricatum (assembly GCA_025434745.1). Classification (NCBI taxonomy): domain Eukaryota; kingdom Viridiplantae; phylum Streptophyta; class Magnoliopsida; order Malpighiales; family Erythroxylaceae; genus Erythroxylum; species Erythroxylum divaricatum. The sequence goes on from JANTPM010000244.1 coordinate 35,654,374, forward strand.
GGTGCTGATATCACCTGCAGGATGGTTTTTGGCAAGAAATACACAGACAAGGAGTTCGGTGGTAGAGGTTTTACAGCTGTGATTCACGACGGCATGCAAGTAACAGCACTTCCCAACTTGGCTGATTACATCCCGCCGATTGCTCCGTTTGATCTTCAGGGTCTGAGAAAGCGAATGAGGGCTATTAGCAAGGTGTTTGATGGTTTCTTTGAGAAGATAATCGATGACCATATACAAAACAAGGATGAGAACAGAACCAAAGACTTTGTTGATATCTTGTTGGGTTTC
>JANTPM010000244.1:35744982-35762651 GCA_025434745.1 Erythroxylum divaricatum
AATATTTAAAAATTATTGTTATTTCAAATTAATTGTCATTATTATTTATTATTAAGATTTTTTAAAGTATGGTTGATATAAACAGTAAACTAGTAAAGTATACAGTACAGTTGTATAATATATCAATACGGACTATTTTGCAATTTTTAAAAAATTTAGGGACTATTTTATAAATTTAAAAAATATATCGAAACGGTACCCGGTACCGACCGGTACCGGTACAGTTCCGTTCCAGAACTCAATCCCGTACTGAGTCCGGTACGGTATTCATAATATTGCCCATGAGTTCTGACTTCTGAACAACGACTTGACAGGTTCTTACGTGGTTGGATCACAGTTCTAATCAAAATGCACAAATTCAGTTGTTGCGATGTCCAGGTAGAAAATATAAACTGTTTCATTACTTTATGTTTATATTATTTAGTTACAGAAATTGAATAAATGGATGCTTATAAAATAGAGTAACTCATAATAATAAGAACAGATGATCTCAGCCTTACGTAGGGTCGTTTTCAGGTCGGGTCAAATCGGTTTGGGCAGGGTCAAAGGACTGGCTCGGGTCGGGTTAGATGGGCCGGTTAGTGATTTTTCGTTTGCTGCAGAGTTCTCACCCAGTGTTTCAATTAGTATAAAAGAGCGGGCCACGGGTCGGGATGGGAAAAATCAAATCGGATGGAGTCGGGTCGAACGGGTATTTGAGTCCTTCTCCTCTAACAAACTCCGAGGAAGGAATCAAATTTCTTCCTTCTGCTTCTTCGCCGCGCTCAATTCAGTTGAATACATTGTCGGCGGTAATGCCTTGGGAATCACATACAGTTCCTTCTGTACCGAGTGAGGATCGCTTCTTCTCTACTCACGTAATCATTCTATTTAAAATCTAGTAAGATGATTATGGTCTTTATCTCTCTTATTATGTCATGCGAAAAGATTAATCAATTTATAGACTAATGCAGAGTGGATTTGGTAGATGATTCACCATTACTTTCATCAGCATCGACATCAGCCCTTGTCTTCTCTTTGGTGTTTAGAATAAAAATGTATATTTTCATCTTCTACTTTTGCAGTTATCCTGTAAGAAAGTAAACTCTCTGCAAATCCATAGTCGCAGTCGCAGTCGCATTCACATTCATGGAACATGATAGTCATGGGTCTAAACCAAGGCCAAGTGGTTCTTTTGGTGGGGGTAGCAGTGGAAGGCATTCTGTGAATTTTTCACGACGTTTGTCCTTCCAAAGTGATGATGAAAAGGAAAGTGAAATTGTTTCAGAGGCGGGTGATATTGGCGATAGGGCTTTATGCAGTAGCCTTCATAGTGATGGTAGCAACATTAGACTTTCTTTTGATAATTCACTGGAGAATGGGGCCTTTCTTGCTTCACCGGCAAGCAATTTGTCTCATGCGAATAGGTTCAGAGCTAATGCTTCAGCAGCAACTTTGCATCCTTTATCCACTGAAGCAATGGTCGACTCCAAGGAAAATGTCCAAGTGAGCTTTAGACTATCTGTTTTTAATGTTGTCTTTTTGATAACGTGGGAATTCTTTTACTTTTCTTTTTTTGATCTATTCATTACATGGGTAAACCTTAATTATTTGTTTCTTACTTTTATGGTCAGGAGAAGAGGGAAAAAGCTCTGACATTGCCGCCATTTGTAGATTATGTCACATGTCTTGTTTATCTGGCTGTTTTTGGAATTCTTGGGGTAAGTTTCGTCACCGTTTTATATACACTGATTCTTAAATGTTATACCCCTAAATTTTTCCTGGATTCTTGGCTCACCTTCTTTGATTTTGTAAGTACATTATATCCGGATACCGTTTTCCCCCCTTTAACCTTGATAATACCTTTATGGTCACGTCTTGTAAGTGTCTAAATTGTTATTGACAATGATGACCTCTGAAAAATTTAGTCATCACATAATATTTTCACAAATACGTTAAGAACTTGTAAGTACCAGTGCTTTTAGTTCTTGGTGACTTGATGATGACCTGTTGACGTCAATAGTATGGAAGTTTAGTCGAAATTATGAGGTCATGAAATTACTTGACGTTTTAGCCAAATTAAAGAATCTGTCTTGCTTCATGTTATAGGTTGGGAGAGCTCTTTACCCTTAGTTACCATAATCGTTCAGGTGCTTGGAAGACGATGTTTGGTTTCTTCTACTATTCTGCATAAACTAATGTTTGAAACGTCATGGTGGTGCAGGTTCTGACAAGGTACTTGCTACAAAAACTTTTTGGCCCTGGGATTGCCGGTGTTACAAGTGATCACTCCCCATTATACGGTGATCTTCCTTCTAACATGGTATTTATATATCTCTCTCTTTTCTACAAAAACATTTATAAGCGCAGCCCTTGTTCTTTCACACAAGTTTACTCTATTGCAATGTATATTAGCAAGTAACATTATCACATGAGTTTGCCATGCATATCTCTCCTGTTCAACCACCTTCATACTTGATTGTAAAGGGTGAAGCAACTTATTTTGTGCTGAAGGTATGCATGAATTAAGTCTGTTAAGAATGCAACTAGTGATTTTCATATGGTTAGTGCTTTCATTCTAGTTTCTTTATGTATTACAAGGCTTTGATTTGGCAGAGCCATCAAGTTATGTACCCTCAATTGTTAGATTCCAATTTTTTTAATGCTTCGAATTTAAGTGTTTGGCTTTTCATTGTGTGTAATTTAAAGACTGTGTAAGCAACTTTTCCCTTCATAATTCACGACCTCTGCGACCTTGGGCGCTGGAGGGGACTAAGATGCTAAAATATGTTCTGAGAGTGTTAGATGAAAATGGACTTATCTTACTATCAACTACTCTTGATTCTTAAAAGAAACAAATATATTCTCTTTTGTTCCTTGATCAAAATTTTGTTGTTTGTTTTCCTTGATGAATTGCTTTAGCCTCTTCTATTAATTAGGTCGGATCTTTTTTAATGGGATGGTGGGGTATCGTTTTCAAAGGAGATATATCCTATGTGTCTACTCATCTGGCCATTGGGTTAACGACAGGCTATTTGGGAAGTCTCACAACATTCAGTGGTTGGAATCAGAAAATGCTTGATCTCAGTGTTAATGGTCAGTGGGTATTTTCTGTGGTTGGAATTTTGATAGGTAATGTGGCACTTTGCATGATATGTTTGTAGTAAGGGGCAAGAGCTGTTTATCAGTAGGTGTCATTCATCTGCCCAATTTCTGTTTCATTTTAGCAGGATTGTTCTTGGCAGCCTACTCCATCAAATTTGGCGTTGAAACTGCCAAGTGTTTCAGGTTACTTATCGAAAAGCTAAATAGAAGTGGAAACTGCAACACCTGGAGGGTGGACAGCTGGAAGCGTCATTTACTAGTTATGGTGGTGTTGTTGCTGATACTGGCTCTGTTATTGACTGTGAGTGGCACACAGCTTAAAGAGGACTATAACACTAATGCCAGTGACGCCCAACTATGGGCCGCATGCATAGTTGCAGCTCCAGGGGTTTGGATTAGGTGGTTCTTAGCACGACTCAACGGACGTGGGCTGGGAAAGTCAGGACATTTCAAATGGTTACCATTTGGTACTCTAGCTGCCAACGTCTCTGCGGCTTCCATCATGGCAGCAATCTCTACTTTGAGAAAAGCAGTAAGTTCTTTTCTTTCTCTCCTAAAACCCACTAAATCAATAGGGCCCGTGCTTTTAACTTTCTGAAATTTTAACCCTTAACTGCCTACTAAATTCCGGGTTATATGAGTGTGCATTTACGAATCATTGAGAATGTGATGAATATGCAGGTGCATACTAAGTCTTGGAACATCATTTCATCCGGCATACAGTTTGGATTTTTGGGTTGTTTAAGCACAGTTTCAACATTCATGGCTGAGTACTACGCAATGGAGGAAAGTACAAGAAGTTGGAGAGCCTATGCGTATGCCCTGACAACCATTATCCTCTCATTTGTTCTGGGGACCCTAATCTACTCTGTGCCTGTTTGGATAAAGGGATACAAGTAGGTTTCCTTCCGATACAATTTCTGTTAGTTTGAAATGATGCACATGTGAATACTAAAACCCCAATTCTGGTACTCTGCCTTCGACATGAGCAAAATTTGTCTGCCCTTGACTAGAGTAAGGTACTTGCAGTTCTTTTGGCGCACTGTTGGAAAATCCCTTAGGTTGCAAATTCTTATGAAATAAATGGTCAAATTAATCAGATCTTAAGTAAATTTGATAATAATATTTAGTGCTTGATTTTAGGAATAAGTTTAGAGATATTATTGTGTTCTTTAGCAAATGTCTAAGATTTTTTGTTACATTTTAGCTCTATATAATGAGCTTGTTGCTATCAATAATAAGATGGTGTTCTATGACAAAACCTTCTCTTTTATTCACTTACAACGCTTCCGCTCTATAAAAACAACATGAACACTCCCATTATGTCGAATGAAACTTGTGTAGGATGAGATTACGGAGAAGAACGAATTTCTTATGTTGTTACATCATTATGTTACAGATCAAGATATCTCCTTATTTCTGAAGGAGTGGGCCTTAAACTTTGGTTTTAAGGAACGTACTGGAAGTTAACATGGAAAATCTCAAAAGTGGTGGTGGAATTGGAAATTCAAGGTATTCTTAATGTTGTTCTAAGCCTACTGGCTGAAATAAACGAAACTATTCAAAGAACACACCTTACTTATCTCCAGCATTCTTTAGATTACCGTCTGTCTATCGTCCTGATAACGATATTCTAACATGCTAGCTAGGCTTGAAACATCTGAAAATTTGTGAAGCTACTCAGATTAGTCCATCACCTAACCATCAACAACGGTGGTCCTTGTTTTGGAAAAGATACTGACATACAACTCAAAGAGTTATGTTTGTTGCTCTTATCTTTTTATGAACATCTAAGCAGGATGGCTTAAAGGATAGAGTAATCTTTAGTGAAAAGTGAAAAGCAATTTGCATAAGATGTGGGAAGGACTTGTTCCAAGATTTCGATGTGCAAATGTGACAAGGGTGCATGCCAGTGGAGAAGGAATGTCTGGCTGAGCAAGAGACGACTAGGATTCACGAATTTCTATTGGGTCTAGAAATTCGTGAAAATATTCTCAGCGTAGACCCTTTCATGAGCTGTGTGTATTCTATGATAATTCAGGAGACACATCACAAACAAGTGGTCCTGGCATGAGAAGACTGAAGAGAGATCAGAAGCTAAGGCTTTGTTGTTTAAGCCACAACTCGAGTGAAGAATAATGTTGGCAGTGAGGAAGTGATATCCGAAGTGGTGGACTTCAGGAAGAGGAGGCAGGAATGCTACTGACAAGAGGCTGTGGAATTGTGGCCGAGGTCGGGAAATTGCAGCTATAACAAACGCTACACAAGCCAGTTCCAGCGGTACCTCGACGCAAGGAGAAATTGTCTTGACTGATACTGACCGAAAAGGATATCCTTCATTTCGAGTGAAGATTGGGCAACGCTTATTGCAATGATACAGTCATTGGTTGTTAGATACTGGCGCCTCTTAACACATGACCAGAAACAAAGCTCTTCTGATAAATTTGAGTGACTTCAATAAGGTTGACTAATGGGCAATCGGCAGAAGCTGTCCAAGAGGGAATGGTTGATTTTTGAATCATGTTTTGTTTGTCCCATAGCTATAATCTTATCTCAGTTGCTCGTTTGATAGAAGCTTCGACCTGTATAGTCACGTTTACTAATAAGCCGTGTGATAGTATTGCACTTCAAGGATACTAATTGATGCTGGTGAGCAATGAGATGAGTTCTATCTCTTTCGAGAAGTTCCTTCCTTATTCCATTCTATTCTAAAGAGTACTTGGACAAATTCAGGCACATTTTTATATTTCAACTGAACATTTTTCTTTTTTTATTATTCTCAAAGAGAAGATTCTTCGTATACACTCATATTTTTATATATGTTTAGGACTTAATTTAGAGTCATTATATTCATTTTATGTTCATCTATGACTGGTTTATCATGTTTTAGCATTATTAGAGGTTCGTTGATGTAAAATATATAAATGAAATAAATAGATTTGAATTGCACTGTTTTTGAGTTTCTAGCAGACTTGATCTTTAGTTGTTGTGAGATTTTTATCTTGAGATTGGTTTATTTAAAAATTTTAAATTTTCATACTTAAATTCTTGACTCATTGATAGATTTTTTGGGACTAATTGCAGATTTTTCTGAGTTAGAATTTATGAAAAATAAATTTTCGAAATTCGCGTCAAATTTTGGATTGTTAGAATGACTTTTCAATGATGTTTCGGTCATAATTTTTGACTCAAATGACAAAATTTTGTGATTCAAGTCTCATATTAAAACTAATTCAAGACGAAGATATTGATAAAATTTGAGCTCCTAAATGTCGCCGTTTAGTTTTTATGTACTGTACAAATTGATCTAAAAAATTCATTCCATAGGTAGCATCCAAGAAAAAACAAATAACTGTCTCCATTTTATTCCAGGGATGCAGCAGCCTTTATTGACCAGCCACTCACGCAATAAAATGCTGCCTCACTTGGTTCCTACCTTTATTTCATTTCAAAATTGCCTTTCATGCCTTCAATCACTGGCACTTGGTTCCCACCTTTATTTCACTCCAAAATTGCCTTTCATGCCTCCAATTACGCCAATGCAAAGACAACACCCCGTTACAAGACAAAGCAGCCTTCACACACTTGATCACGCTCACAGCCTTGACACCTACCTTATCCTTATTTCTATGTAGTAGCCTCCATGCAAAACCCGCAAGCTCACTGTTCACTAAAAAGCCAAGCAGTCTTTATTAAGTCAAAGCTAACCTCCAATAATACCTCTCCAATCATGCATGCAAACCACGCCACTTACAAGCTCAATATTTAAACAAAACACATGCAGAAAGGTGGAGGATGATTTTTACAACTCACATACATGCAGTCAGCCTTTAAAGAATAGACGCAGACCCTCCGTCCCATGTTTCACGCACAAAAGCAGCAGCTTTCCACTTGAAGGTTCCAATTTTTATTCTCAGTCAATCCATCTATTTCTTGGTCGACTGATTGATGATAGACTAACACTCGACATCTTCACAAGACATCACTTGTATAAATCTTTATGCAGGACCAAGTTAGCTAAACCATTTCATGGCTTTGGTTACAATAGCTCTGTCCTTAATAGGACTAGCTTTGATCTTTCAAGCATGGGTTGGAAAGAGCAATAGCAAGGTTAAGAAACTACCTCCTGGTCCAAAAGGGTTGCCAATTATCGGCTGCCTTCACTTGTTGGGAAAGTACCCTCACCAAGCTCTACATGGCCTAGCCAAAAAATATGGTCCGATCATGCACATGAGGTTAGGCTTCGTCCCAAGCATTGTTGTGTCTTCTCCTAAGGCGGCGGAGTTGTTCCTCAAGACGCATGATCTTGTGTTTGCAAGCAGACCTCCAGTTGAGGCTGTAAAGTATATTGGTTACGAGCAGACGAGCATTCCTTTTTCTCCTTATGGACCTTATTGGCGAAATATGCGCAAGCTTTGCACGCTAGAGTTGCTTAGCAACTTTAAAGTCAATTCCTTCAGGTCCTTAAGAAAAGAAGAGATTGACCTCTTGGTTGATTCCATTAAACAGGCTTCTTATGAACGAGTTTCTGTTAATCTCAGTGCAAAGGTCTCGTCTCTTGGTGCTGATATCACTTGCAGAATGGTTTTTGGCAAGAAGTATACAGACAAGGAGTTCGGTAATAGAGGGTTTACAGCTGTGATTCACGACTCCATGCAATTAATAGCTGCTCCCAACTTGGCTGATTACATTCCGCTGATTGCCCAGCTTGACCTTCAGGGACTTAGGAAGCGTATGAAGGCCGTTAGCAAGGTGTTTGATGGTTTCTTAGAGAAGATTGTCGATGACCATATACAAAACAAGAATGAGAACCGAACCAAGGACTTTGTTGATATCTTGTTGGGTTTCTTAGCATCCCAAGAAACTGAGTATAGTATTGTTCGGGACAACATTAAAGCCGTAATGTTGGTAAGTCAATCTTTACCTGTGATTAAGATATATGAGATATCCCATCAGTTAGTTTCTTGCAATATCAGTAGGTAGCAATCGAATGATTCATCTGTCTTTTAGTCTTTTAGTTTTTTTTTTTTGGGTAAATCAGTAAATTTATAAAAAAAAATAAAAGTTAAGTACAAAAAAAGAGATACTGTAGGTAATCTCTTAACACTCAAAATACATGATGTAGTGCAAAACTACTGCCCATCAAACTCCTCTCCTATGGCCTACATTACACTTTAAACCAGTAGCTTCAACATTTGTGCACAATCAGATATAAGCAACAGAAGCCATAACATGTCAGCATATATATATACATAAAGAACCAAACTTGCAGTCCATTCACAGAACAGATCAAGAATTCATCTTAAAACTACTAAATTGTCTTCTTAAACTCAGTCATTCCAGCAGGAGCTTCCATAGGCAATGATTTTCTGTGCCAAACCATTGCCTATCAAAGCTCTATGTTACCTGAGGTGCCTTTGGATAGCTTGCTGTGCCCTTTAGTATCTGCCCATCTGTGAAAAAGGTGTTGGAAGGAGACTAGTACCCCATCTGAATAGCAACCTGCATCACAATGTTAATGCATAATTGATCTAATTACCTATCAGTGTGTTTAGGCTGAGATGCTCTAGAACTTGGAAGATTACCCTAACTTGTAAGCTCTCCACCTCCATAGCTACATCCTTGAAGGTTCTTCAAAACCTTTTGGACCAACCTGTGGACGTGTTTGGCGAAACCAAGTTAGGATAGATTGGAGGCTTAATGAGTTGGGAATGGGGATTTGAAAGTAGCTGAGGCAATGTACCCATACGGAATTAAAGAAGGAGCAATTAAAAAACAGATGCTCATTGGATTCAAAGTCCGAATTACAAAGGGAACAATGGTTAGGAGTATATAAAAAGTGAAGTTTATCCCTTGTTTGAAGTTTGTTGCGGACTGCTAACCAAAAAATGAATGAACACCTTGGGCTGTTATTTTTATACCAAACCAGGTTGTACCAAGCTACTTGTTAGGTTGAGGGTCTCAAGAGTTTATAAGCTAAACCATTGACATATGTTTTTGAAGGGCTAGGTAACCATTCGAAATAATCCGGAGAACTATTCGGTTGGTACTGAATGGGTTCAAAATCACCAATAAGCTCTATAGGAAAATCCTGCTACCTCCACACATTATTTCTGATAATATCATAACTTTTGTTGTCATAGAAAAGTCCGACCCATTTATCTCTCTTGGTGATAAGAAGTTTCTTAAGATTCCCCTCGGATACCAAAGATCTTACCATAAGAGTGTGGACTGTCTATTACCTATCCTAAATATGAATTGATTCCCTAATTTATCCCTAACACTTAAGATTTCCTCTAACTCCAGGAACTATTATTGGTAGGTTATGTACTCCAAAAATTTTTCCTTCTTAAAATGATTGTGTGCACCCATTTAACCCACATAGCCTCTCTATCGTAGAATAGGTACCAAATCCTCTTTCCTAACAATACTGTGTTCCAGGTTGGCAAATGCTTAATCCCTAACCCCCCTCCTTTTTCGGTCTAGTAAGATCACTTATTTAACTTTGGATTGAGAGTGACTATCCACCCTCCCAGCCCATAGAAAATTCCTAAGTGTGGCTTCTATTTCCTTGAGGAGAAGGGAAAATAAAGTGAGAAGCCCAATATACTTAGAGAGAAGAAAGAACAGAACTCACTAGTTGTACTATAACCGCATAAGAAAGGTTTTTGTGGGTCCATTTATTAACTCTCACATCAATTTTGTCCAATAAGGGTAGACACTCTCTCCCTAATAACCTACCTGTAATGAGGGGAACTCCTAAATACTTTATGGGGAGATATCCTTTCCTAAGACTAGATATTTGTTCCATTTGGTTGATCAAATGATCCATGTTAAGAGAAAGGAAATTTGACTTTTGGAAGGATTCATATCCATTCCTAAAAATCTAGAGGAGTTTAGACAATTAAGCAATATTTGAGTTGAACTGATGTCAGCATTATAAAACATCAGTAGGTCATCAGCAAACAAGAGATGGATGAGTTTAACTATTTTGCATCTCCAGTGGGATTTGAAGGAAGGATTTCTATCTATGTAATCATTCAAGCTCCTAGAAAAAACTTCCATACAAATAATAGAAAGGAAAGGGGATAAGGGCTCTCCTTGTCTCAGTCCAGATTTTCCTTTGAAGAAATTGGAAGGTGGTCTATTAATGAAAATGGAATATAAAGGCGAAGAAATGCACACTTGGATCCAAGCTATGAATTTAGGAGGAAGGCCTATAGCTTCTAAAGAATTAATGAGGAAATCCCAATGAATGGAATCATAACTTTTTGGAGGTCAATTTTAAAAACATGTCTCTTCTTATTATTAGAAAGGTGGTAGTTTTGAAAATTTTTTGGGCTAACAAGATGTTATCTCCAATTCTCATATCCTTAATAAAAGCACTTTGGTTAGGACTAATAATGTGAGGAAGAATTTCTCTAATCCTATTTGCAATGATCTTAGCTATCACCTTGTACAACATGTTACAACAAGAGATAGGCCTATAATCTACCATTGTGAATGGGTGAGCTTTTTTAGGAATTAGAGTAATAAAGGTGGAATTAAACTCTTTGAGAAGTTTTTCACGCTAAAAAAAATCTTGAATGGCCCTAGTGATATCCACCCTTGCCATGTTTGATTAAAGAAAAAAACCACTAAACCCATCTAGGCCAGGAGCCTTATTAGGATCAAAAGAGTGGAACAACTCTCTAATCTCTTGACCAAAAACTTCAGCTGTAAGGGAGTTAGAAAGGTTTTCAGGTAAGGCCTGAGTAAAAAGTTGATCCACAAAGTCCTTTGAAGAATGAAGGGATTTTTGACTACCAATAGAACTTTGAAAGCATTCAACAAACTGATCTTTTATCTCTTCATGGCCTACTATCCTTCACCCATTACCCACTTCTAGAGAATTGACAGTGTTTCAGCTTCTATTGGCTATGAGTGAATTATTAAAAAACCTGGTGTTCCTATCCCCTTCCTTTAACCACTTAATCCTGGATGCCTATTTAAAGAAAGACTCTTAATCATCTAAGGCTCTAATTACGTCATTGATGGCCTCTGATTCTTTCGCAAGTAACACGTTCGACTTGGGCAAATGCCTCAATTGATCTTAAATGGCATTAAGAATTTCTTGGCAATTCTTGACTTTATCATTAACGTCTCCAATCTGTCTTGAATTAAGATCTTTGAGAGCTCTTTTAACAATTTTTAGTTTGGACACTACACAAAACATAGGAGACCCCTAAATTTGAGAGGACCAGGCTTCCTCCACTAATTGAAGACAATTTGGCTGAGTGGAAAGGAAGTTAGAGAACCTAAAAGGAGATGCTCTTCTCTGTATGGAGCAGAAAAATTTAACCTCTATTGGAGAATGATCTAAAATGTTCGAATATTGAATGACACTATAAGCTCTAGGAAAAGTTGAGCTCCAAGCTGAATTAATGAGAGTCTATCTAAATTCCTAGCAATATAACAATCTCCACTTTGTTTGTTGGTCCAAGTGAAACAAGGACCACTGGAGTTGAGATCATACATTGTATTACTATCAACCATTGCCTAAAGTCACTCATACTTTGGAAAGCTGAGTGACTAATAGGATCTGCCTCGTGTGGGTATAGAATAGCGTTAAAGTCACTAGCAATTATCCAAGGCATAGTGGACATGGAGAGTCTAAGATTTGACAGGTCATTCCAAAGGGACTTCCTATGATTTAGGTTGTTGGACCCATATACACAAGTCATTAGGAAAGGAAGGGCACTGCTCCCCGGAGTCAACTCTAAATGCACTACTTGATTAGTAAAGCTTAGGATTTGACAAGCGTAGCTATTTAAATTCTATTCTAACACTATTCTTGCATTAGAGGAACATTTTAAATTGCTATAAAAAGGTCACCTAGGGAGCAGGGAGGAGCAAACATTATTCAAATAAAAGGGAGAATTAACCCTAGATTCTGGCAAACATATAAAATCCATAGATAGTCTCTTTAGCCAAGCATGCACAACTAATTACTTTTTGGGGTTATTAAGCCCCCTAACATTCCAAAAGACTAAAACTATTATTCCATAACTAGATGCAACACCTACTTGATTTATGGAAGGGACCTGCAGATCCTCAAGGTTTCCATCTGGAACTTCTTAGTCTAACTTTGCCTTGCAATGTGTGGCGGGACTTCTAATAGCAGTAGTGAATTGTTCCATCAATTGGTTCATCCCCACTATGTGTTCCATCAGCAATGGTCCTAATCCTTTGGAGTGTGCTTTAGGTTCAAAGGTCTCCTTTTCCTTTTGGGTGAATTTGCTTGTGGATTGTAACTCCACTCCTTGTTGTTCTTGGTTAACTATTTGCACCTCTTCACCTTTACCCAACTCATGGTATTTTACAGTTTTAAATACTCTCCCTATTGGTGCCCATTCTTTTTCTGTGTACTTAGTTCAGGCCTCCATTCATAATCTATTCTTATAAATTTAAAAGTTCTCTCCCCATCCTCATTATACGTTGCTAGTTGGAATGAGGTAGGGCAACTATTTTGTAATTCTATCTCAACACACATCTTAGCATAAAGAATCTGTGTCATCCTAGCAATTGGTAAATCAATTAGGAGTGGGTGTCCAACCGCGCTCGCAATTTAACCCAGCCCTTCGGTGGTCCAATACTCAATAGGGATAAATTTTTTTGCCCACACTGGAGCTCTCCTTACTACCTCCTGTTCTCCCTCATTCAAATTCCATTTCTTCAAAAATAAGGATTTACCTTGGATGTGCCAAGGGCCCCTTTCCAGAACAGACATTACTCTTAATTCAGATTCAAACTTAAACAGAAAGTTATCGGATCTGATGATCAAAATTTCCTTCAATCTAAACTCAGACTAGGATTTATTCAAAGCACGTTGAACAACTGGAAATCAAGTCTCTTACCTATGAAGAATCCAATCAGTGTTAACCTGAAGTTTGCAGCTCCTTGCTTCGCTAGCCCTAGAGAGGGTATAAAGAAGATTTGATTATCCTTGGTCTCCGGTAGGTAGTAAGTTAAATTTGTGTCTGCAAAGTCTCTGACCCATTTGCAACCACAAATTTCCACGATCTGATATACCCATTTGCATCAGGGTTTACAGCATTGGTAATTTCGTGTACGATGTTCCTATTTCTTCAACTCCTAGGGATTTTGGTTCAGGTTGAGCTGGTTTAGAGGGGGATTTTGGGAGGGGTTTTTTAGTCGAGGATGTTGCGAGGATTGGGTCGGTGTTCTGATCTTGAATTAGGGTTTGGTTTAGGATGTCGATTGTGGGTTTAAGGTGTGGCTACGATGCAAGGGTAGCTTCAGAAGACAGAGAGGATAGGGGTTAGGGGGTGGGGTGAAGTCATGGAGAGGTGAGTCATTGCCTTGAATCTTCGAAGTTCTGGACAATCTGTCGCCTTTATCACTTGCTCTCAGACATCTCTTGATCCCTCAATAATTCCATTGCTTTGAAATTGAGAGAATGAAGAAAATTGTAATATCAATTTTATTTTTGGTTTATATAATTGTAGGTTAAAATAATTAACCTACAAAAATTTTCGTCTCTTCTCTTATTTTCGATACAAAAGTATAATTATCTTTACATTTTAATGTCCTTATTATGTTTAATCCATAATTTATATTCTTCTTTTTTTATATAAAATTAAATTAAAAAGGGTTAAAAACTATAATTCTAAAACTAATTTATTATAAAATTAATTAATAATTTTTATGTACTTATAAAATTTTTCACCTCTCCTTTCACTTTTAATGTGAAATTGTGATATTCACTTTAGATCTCATAATATCACTTCTTTAAATTCTTAATGTGCTCGTTAATGAATAATTCACAATTTAGAATCTCTTTTCTTCTTCTCGATATAAAATCGAGTTGGATATTTAGAAAAAAATCACCCATTACTTATGATCTTATTGTCGGCCAATATAAGTATTATAATGATTTATGTTTAATATATTATACATAGATTAAAATTACACAATTAACTTTTACTTGATTGCAGTATTAACTACATCTTTATAACAATATAGGTTAATCCATATTTGGTTGTTTTTCCTATTAAGAAAAAATGTTTAAAGAATCTATATGCACACTTCAAGAGGATACTTCGGTGTCTATTAAATTGAAGCTTTTGCTTTTATAGCTTCAAAATTGATACCCACGCTAATGTCGCGATGAACTGTGAGCAGTATTTAACTGTTCAGAATTTCAGTTTTTATATTTTAAAGTTGGCTAGGAACTAATATTTTTTATATAGTTAAGTCATATTTACCTTAATGTCTCATTCTGATTTAATAATAATAAGTTTAATTTTGATACACACTTGTTGCATGCATGACTTGGCCCCCTCAAGAATATTGGCTGCATGTTATAAGTCAAAAAGGGATGCACCTTTAGAATTTGTATTTTTAGCCTTATTAGGCTAAAATCTTCAAGATCTTTAAGCGTGGATTTGATTAGCGACAATTGCGCACAGATTGTAGGGATTTCAGCTATAAATATCAGAAATGGTTGCAGGCTTATTAAAAATATCTCACCATTTCTTTCCTACAAATCTTCCTATCCTCTCATCTGTATACTTATGGGTTTTGAAATTTTTTTATTTTAACTTTTGTACTTGTATACATTCTCCACATATTAGTAAAATTGCTCACCCTCCGGCCGTGGACGTATGTCACATTGATCGAATAACGTAAATCTTTATGTTCTTTCTCATTTTATTTTGTCTACTTTTATTTTCGTTACTATTTTTCGGACTATTAAATTCAACCGGTATCAGATCCGAGAGTATTTTATCATAACAACACTACCTAAGGTGAGTTAGTATCATTCACTTCGAAAGTTTAATTTGTGATTAGCTTGTTTTTAATTAGCAAAAATTACATTACTTGTCTTTCATTATTTTAATCCATTAACGCATAACCATATAATACTTGAGGAGATTAACTAGTTCATACTCTTAAAGTGTCTTCGGTGATTCCAAGACTTCCTATTTTTCATTTCTTGAGATAGCGTCCTTGCTCGGACTTTGATCCATCTTATTACGGTTTCCTCATTCGGATTTCATTGCAGGACATGCTTGTAGCTTCAATGGATACTTCAACGACAGTAGTCGAGTGGGCACTATCAGAGCTCGTGAAGAACCCTCAAATAATGAAGAAACTTCAAAAAGAATTGGACGAAAAGGTAACCCTGAACAGAATGGTAGAAGAATCAGACCTCGAAGGTTTGAACTACTTAGACATGGTTATCAAAGAAACTTTCAGGCTCCACCCAGTTGGACCATTGTTGATTCCTCACATGTCAACTGAAGATATCACCATCGAAGGCTTTCACATACCCAAAAACTCTCGCGTGTTCATCAACACTTGGGCCATTGGGAGAGATCCAACCGTCTGGTCAGATGCAGAAACGTTCATTCCTGAGAGGTTTGTTGGGAGTAACATAGACTTCAGAGGACAGGACTTTGAGTTACTTCCATTTGGTTCTGGTCGCAGAAGCTGTCCTGGAATGCAAATGGGCATGATCAACGTGCGTCTAATCCTGGCGAGATTGGTGCATAGCTTCGATTGGGAACTTCCTGATGGTAAGTTGCCAAGTGAGTTGGATATGACTGAGGTGTTCAGCTTGGTAACACCTAGAGCAACACCTTTACTCGCCATTCCCACTTATCGCCTCACCATTTGATGCCTTGAACCTTGAAATGCAAGTCATTGCAGTGCAATCCGCAATTTGAAACTAGGTAATTCCATTTCATGGTCTATTAGAGGATGACCTTTGGCAATGACACCTTATCTTTAGATGAAGTTTGATTGCGTTGAACACAGCCAATGTTTACCCTATACTGGCCTTATATACATTGCCTGATACAATTTATAATTGGTGATCCAATAATTTTCTGTCAAGTATAACTCAAGTTCTTGGCTATATTCATTTTGGAATTGGTTCATTTTTGTTATAGTTGCATTGCAGATTTCAGAATCTTGAAGACTTATTAAAGTTATATTACTTACCGATTTTCGTTTTTAGAAACAAATACAAGTATAATTTTGTTTCCTACTGAACTGCCCCTAAATTTAAAAGAATGCTTCAAAAATATTGTAAATCTTTTATAAAAAAATTTCTAGTTAGTTATAAGCTCAATCTTTAGAGAAAAAAATTATATAATAATGAATTTGTTTTAATTATTGTGTTAATTAAGATGTTTTTTTCCAAGATTCTTTAGTCATTTTTTATTAAAAAAATAAGGGTAAACTATAAGAAAAATCTATTTTCAAGAAAAGAAAGAGGTAGACGAGAATTATTTATATTTCTTAATCCAAGGTCCACATAGTTACTAATCCAACTTAGTTTCACAAACCTATTACTAATCCAACCTAGTTTTACAAACCTAATCATTAACCTAAAATGTAGTGTTTTGTCTTGGGTTAGATTGGATTTATTGCACAGATCACTTAATGATAAGGTTCAATTTCTTAAATCTCACCAATAGCTTAAAGTTTATGCACTACAAGAAATAAGTAATTTGCCGACGGAAATTACCGTCGGTAAACATAAGATTTCCGTCGGTGAAATTAATCACCGACGGAATATGGTGGAAATAAATTCGGTCGGTGAAATGCCCGAAGCTAAAATTACCGACCGAATTTTTCCGTCGTAATTTCACGATGGAATTACCGACCGAAACATTGTTGTCGGTATTTATTTTACGACGGAATGGCAATCACGATTTCGTCGGAGAAATATTGCTACGGTCATTGGACCGTCGGCGAGGCGGACGACATTTACCGACGGAATAGTCAACCGTCGGTGATTAAGTGGAACATTTCCGACGGAAATTTTTCCGTCGGTAATTATTGATAAAATTTTGTTTTTGCTTTTGTTGTGATAATAATCATTATATTATATATTCACTTTATTAATTTGTGTTGCGTTAAAATAATGTGAAAATTAGTAATTAGTAAAATATAAAATAAAATTAATATAATTTTTAAAAATAAGAAATAACAAATCTTTGATATTTTTTAATAAAAAACACATGACAATGTTATAGTAATTATTGTCGTAATGATCATGAATGCTCTGAACTGTTTCCCCCCCTCTTTAACATTTCCATCTCCTGCCTAAGCTTAGCCATCTCCTCCGCATGCTGTTTGTCCTTGGCCATCTGCTCCATCTCCGCTCTCATCTTAGTCAGCCGCTCCATCTCCTCTCTCATCCTAGCTGCTTGCTCCATCTGCTCCAGCGACTCTTTGATCTTTGAAACTTGCTGCAGCTCCGCTCTCAGTTGTTCTGTCATCTGCAGACTAATCTCCTCCCTCACCTTAGCTATGTCCTCCATATGCTGGTGATGTTGAGTAATCAGCTGCTCGTTTTGATTAGCCAGCTGCTCGTTTTGATTAGCTATCTGTTCCTTTAATGAGTCCACTGTGGCCCGGAGCTCCGATACATCATGAGATTGAGATGGCCGAGCAGATGCTGCTGTACTAGAAAGGGAAGAGCGCGAATAACAAGTGTTTGCATATGAGCCCAGGCCGAATATTCTTCCACGACGGTCCCAACCACCCACGACATCAAGATATGTCTGAGT
>JANTPM010000244.1:35768636-35783203 GCA_025434745.1 Erythroxylum divaricatum
CAATTCCAATGGTTCCAATTTCAAGCCCGAAATAATATACCCAGTAAGACAGTGCCATTGGGTAGCAATTTTTGCTACCGAAAATCGACCGGTTCACCAATTGGTGATTTTTTTCCGGTCAGGGAATTTTCTCCGAAAAAATTCATAAAAATTCCTAAAAATCCTTTAAAATAGAAAAAAATTTATGGCGTACTCAGAATAATTTTCCAAATCCACTAACCACGTTAATCACAGTAGAATTGTCTTAGGCATGCAAACCGTGAATGTCATGTATGCATGTACAGTAATTTCCTGTGCATAATTACTACTGTGTATCAATCCTATTATGCATGAACAATATGAATAAATCCTTATTAATCTCATTCTATGTCAATTTACGACTTTACCCTTCCAGTCGGGGGTGGGATGTTACAGGTGGTCATAAGATAGAACAGAGGAGAGGGTGTACGGAGAGGTATGTGAAATGGTAGGACAGTGATAATCTCTAAGATGTGATGGAGGGTTGGATTGTTTTATAGAGTGACGCAACAATGGATTTTGGTCAGGTTAAGTTGGAGAAGTCAGTGAAGTGATAGGTAGTGTAAGTAAAGGTTTCTGGTTTGTGGAAAATGATGGAATGAGTCATTAGAAGGTGAAGTTGAGTAAATGGGTAGTATAGGAGAAGGTAGGTCTGAGATGATGAATGAGGTAAGGTAGGGAAACATATTTTCATAGAATTGGACTTCTTTAGTCAACAAGTTTTGGTTTGTGCTAAGGTCAAAAACCTTGTATCCTTTAGTGCTTCTAGAAAAACCGACCAAAGACACATTTCTTTGCCCTTGCATTAAATTTCTCTCTATTCGCCTCTTTTGTGTAAGCAAAACAAAGGCAATCGAATACCTTTAGAGCTGTCAAATCTGGACGAGTACCAAATAAGACAGAATATAGAGTTTGATTAGATAATAAAGGAGAAGGAATGCGATTGATTAAGTAAACAGAATGAATGATACATTTGTCCAGAATTTTATAAATCGGTTGGCTTGCATTTTTAGAGCTCATGCTATATTCAGAATGTGTTGATGCTTCCTTTCAACTCTTCTATTCTGTTGTAGTGTTTCAACACATGTAGTTTCATGTAATATTCCCTTCTCTTTGTAAAAATTTGTCACGTAGAATTCCATACCATTATCACTGCGAATGCGTTTAATATGTTTCTCAAATTGTTTTTCAACATAAGAGCATAATCCTTTTATTAGATCTTTGGTTTCGGATTTGTGACTCATCATGTATATCGATGTCATTCTGCTATGGCCATCTACAATAGTTAGAAAGAACTGATAACTAAGAATAGAAGGAGTATGATAGGGACCCTAGATATCAATGTTTATCAAATCTAAACAAGCTTCTGCAATTGAAATACTAGGATGGAAAGGCAATCTTCTTTTTTAACAAAATGAAAAATATCACATTGGTCTATGTTTTGAAAAATAACACTAGAATCTATTCTAGAAAAATTGTGTAGCCTTTGATTAGAAATATGCCCTAGTCTTTTATGCGATAGATTTTCTTGAGGTAAGGAAACATGATAGAGAAGTCAACTGTGATCTGGGAATGATGCAAATTGGTGATAGAGTCTGTTGACTTGTTTAGCAAAACCAATCATCTTCATAGTGTTGTTGTCCTAAATTTCACATGAATGAGGTGTAAAGATTAGTTGACATGGATAAGAACTAGTAAGTTTGTTGATTGAAATTAAGTTAAATGAAAATATAGGCACAAAAAGCACATTGGTGAGAGTAATCGAAGAAATATTGACTGTTCCAATGTGTTTGACAGGGACAAAGTTTCCATTTGGCAAATTGAAAGTTAAGGAATCCACTGTTTTATCGGCTGAGAAGAAATCTAAGGAACAAATAATGTGGTCAGTGGTGCTAGAATCGAGGATCCATGTGAATGATCATAAACCAGAAGGCATATGAGGTTTGGATGTACCTTTTTGATCAATCGAAAGTGTATTGATCTGGGGTGTGCTTACTGATGTTTTTCCTTTTGTATCTCATTCTTTGTGTAGAATCTGCATCAGTTGTGAGTACTGCATTGAAGTGAGGCTAAAGTTTGCATTGTCTTGTCCTAATTCTTTGAAGAGTGAAGAACTTTCAATGTCTGAGGAGAGGCAGTCCTAATAAGTCTTAACTTGATTGATTGCCTTGAATTTGTTCTGATTGCTATCTTTGCTTGAATAAAATGGTTTGACGTTTGAAAAATTTAGGAGGAAACCATGTTTTTTATAATGTTTATTTTCCACATGACTGATGTTTCCACAAAAGGTACAAATGGATTTTTTGTCCTGTTGATAATTTCTCTTGGTGTTAGTTTTCCTAAAGAATGCTTGTGGTTCAATGATTGATGAAGATAAAGTCTGATGGGTATTTAATTATCTTTCATGCTGTGCTATCATAGCAAAAGCTCTTTTGATGTCAAGCAATGGATCCATAAGCATACTGTGAGACTTGAAAGTAGTATAAGAATCATTTAACCCTTTAAAAATATGATAACATAGTCCCCTTTTTGATAATGTTTGAATGTAGTTAAAACATCATAGTTACATTGAGGCTCACACTTACATTTAAGCAAAGGTCTTAAGTTAAACAATTCATCCCATAGTGTTTTAAGATATGTGTAATAGTCAGACATTGAAAGATTACCTTGTTTGTGACTATATATTTCTTCTTGGAGATCAGATATTCTAAAGGAATTTGTTTGTAAAAACCTACCTTCCAAATCTTTCCAAACTTCAACTGTAGAGTCAAACCAGATTACACTTTGTGCAATTGAATCTGTTACAGATCTTAATAACCATGATAAGACCATTGTATTGGATCTTTCCCAATACATGAACAAAGGATCTTCTCTCTGTTGTGTTGTGATAGATCCATCAATAAATTTATGTTTGTTTTTTGAAAGCAGAGCCATCCAGATAGATCTTGCCCATGAGTGATAATTAGTACCTGTCAAGAGAGAAGAGACAATAACTAAGGAAGGATTTTCATTGGGATGAAGATAAAAGGGACTAATTGGATGATCCTCTGGTCGAATCACATTTTAAGGGTGTGATTGATGATGTGTTTGGTCGGTAGCAACACTAGCATATGAGAGATTAAAAGCTCCTGACATGAGGAAGATGACGGAAACAAAACGTAGTAGAGAAAAGAAAGAAAATGGAGCCAGCAGAGAGGAAAGAGTATCGAGCTACTCAATACTCTGATACCATGATAAAAGATGTAATAAGAGACAATATTGGCTAAACTTTTGTTACATGAATTTCAACCCTTTATATAGGTTGTTCTATTTACAAGTTGTAGATTCAATACTAGAATAAAATAAGAAATAGAAAAAGAATGTGGGTCAAAAGTAATAAGGCTGTACTAAGGTAAATGGATTGGACTATTCGTCCAGAGACATTGTCTTAAGCCCGAAAAATGTTCTGACCCATCAGTCATTGTGTTTTGTCTCCTAGGTTTCCTTCACACTCCGTTTCTCTTCACACGCTGCCACAAGCTCGAGGTTTGTTGACAAAATTGTGCCTAAGAATAAAAATATTTACATATGTATTTCAACTTACTTCTATGCATATTTTTGTATATCCTATCCTATCTATACGTGATGTCCGTGCATCCATGCTCAATAGTTTACCTAAAGAACTAGCAATAACACTTAACTCTTCCACTTTCCACAATTCTAAGTGGTAGATTATAAAAATGTACCCAAATTGGAAAAACTTCAACACACTTCCTATTAAATGTAATCTTTGACTTCCACTTCTCTCAGAGCATGAGTTGTTGTTAGAAAACAACAAACAAGACAATAGAGAGAAGAAGAACACTCTAGCTTTGGAAGAGAGGAACTCACTTTATTTTGCTTGATACAAAATGGCTATAACATACATCTATTTATACTAGAGCTAGGAATACTCTAGAACTCTACCATAAATCTTGAATTAAAGACTCAAATTAACTCCCCTAGACCCTCCAAGAACCTCCAAGATTATTCTAGAATCTTATAGCTAGAACCTCCAAGATTATTCTAGAATCAAGCTTAATTTATTTTTATTAATTTTAACAGTTGTCCCCTGATATGTCATTGGCCCATTCCAATTATTTAATTCAAATTATCATTCAAAGAAAATTTGAAAATAATCATGCCACTATCAATGAGTAGAGTTTTCTTCAAACCTTGTTTACTTCACCGTGCACTAGCCCATGCATTAATAATTGAAACTGCAGGATATTTGCTCTAGAGTGATCCCACCAATGCATTCAACCACGCTCTTTCCTCCGCTTATAGGAGTTCAAGTGGGGACAAACGATGTAATCCTTCGTGACATTAGGGTAATGCTTCATCTGTAAGTTGCGATGTAGAAATTGAAGTTTTTTGTTCCATGCACTCGGAGAAGACCCACGGGACTTAGATACTCTAGATACGCCAATACCAACGCCATCTCCAAGTTTAGTTCTTTGTGCGACTTTACACGAGAGAGTAGAGAACTCCTCTACAACTTGAGTAGCGGCTCAAGAGAGCGCCTCAGTCTTGGACTGTCCAGTCAAGCCAAACGCCAAAGTCCCTGAATTTAAAGTCTAGTTACCGACTAAAACTTTTAGTAGATGCGTTAATATCATTAGCATTGTGGATAGTAAACCCTTTAATTATAAATTCTCATCTGAATTCCTTAGCAGACAAGCTTTCAGCTTCAATGGACACTTTAACAACATAAAAGCTGACATTTGTACACTGGAACCTAACAGCTGACGTTTTTGCACTGGAAACTCAGCCTGTTATATGCAAACATGTTTTCAGCTTGTTCAATTACAAGGAATTAGTGATTAGATTGTTAATTAGTAATTTCAAAGTGGGTGGAATTTGATAGTGATCTCAACTAGCGTCAAACCTGATCTTAAGACGTCTCTATCGAGATGCTAATAATGTGAATACGATAATGCTATAATAACTAAACTGTAATGATAATTTTTTTAATTAAAAAAGATAGACATTGCCATTTCTATGAAGAATGTGACAAAGTGAATCGGGAATATTTGCCTTGGAAAGGTTAATGCTCTTGTAAATCACTTATAAATCTCTATATATGCAGGACCAAGTTAGCTAAACCATTTCATGGCTTGGGTTACAATAGCTCTGTCCTTGATAGGAATAGCTTTGATCTTTCAAGCATGGGTTGGAAAGAGCAATAGCAAGGTTAAGAAACTACCCCCTGGTCCAAAAGGGTTGCCAATTATCGGTTGCCTTCACTTGCTGGGAAAGTACCCTCAGCGAGCTTTGCACGACCTAGCCAAAAAACATGGTCCGCTCATGCACATGAGGTTAGGTTTCGTCCCAACCATTGTGGTGTCGTCTCCTAAGGTGGCGGAGTTGTTCCTCAAGACACATGATCTTGTGTTTGCTAGCAGACCACCAGTTGAGGGTGCGAAGTACATAGGTTACGAGCAAACAACAACTGCCTTTTCTCCTTATGGACCTTACTGGCGAAATATGCGCAAGCTTTGCACTCTTGAGCTGCTTAGCAACCTTAAAGTCAATTCCTTTAAATCCTTCAGAAAGGAAGAGATAGACCTCTTGACTGATTACATTAAACAGGCTTCTTCTGAACGAGTTGCTGTTAATCTTAGTGAAAAGATCTCGTCTCTTGGCGCTGATATCAGTTGCAGAATGGTTTTTGGAAAGAAGTATACGGACAAGGAGTTCGGTGATAGAGGTTTTACAGCTGTGATTCACGACAGCATGCAAGTAACAGCAGTTCCGAACTTGGCTGATTACATTCCGCAGATTGCTCCGTTTGATCTTCAGGGTCTGAGAAAGCGAATGAAGGCTATTGGCAAGGCGTTTGATGTTTTCTTCGAGAAGATAATCGATGACCGTATAGAAAACAAGGATGAGAACAGAACCAAGGACTTTGTTGATATCTTGTTGGGTTTCGTAGGATCCCAAGAAACTGAGTACAGTATTTCTCGGGACAACATGAAAGCCGTAATGATGGTAAGTTGATCTTGTCCACTCCTTTGATTAAGATTTACCCATCAGTTAATTTCTTGCAGTATAGTAGCTAGCCATTGCAGTATACTATTATTATTATACAAAGATAAAAATTTCACAATTAACTTGTACTTAATTGGAATATTAATTACTTCATTATACCAATATAGGTTAACTCATTTATGATAATTATTTCCGCTAAGAAAAATTGTGTTAAGGAAGAGTCTATAATGCACAACACTTCAAAAGGATGGAAAGTTTTTACTCTGACATCACGTCTCACACTTTGGCTAATATACCATCTTTTGATTTTCCTACTTTCTTGGTAGACCTAATACTTCAGTTGTCCACGAATGGTTCTCCGTGGATCTCAAGATTCACTACTTTGATGTGTGATTCAATTGTGTATGTTACCTTGTGAGTGCTAGTCTAAGTATTTCAGGCACTATGGTACCATCGAATCCAAAGCTTATGAATCCGTTGAGTCCTAAAACCGAAACTTAATTTAGTGGAAATGAGTGTAAGAGAGATTCTGCGATTACTCATTAGTGACAAAAGTCCTACAACTGCTCCTTTATTGACGCGTTGGCTTCTGCTTTAAAACATAGTGAAGACAATCAGATTTTACTTGTCGCACAAAGCAGAGGCCTATATAATGGGTTGAATGATGTTGATTCCATTGCAGCAAGCATTTTAACGACGTGTTTGGTTTCATTGCATGAGAGACGTAAAAACGCATTGAAAACCAGCTGGGAGGAGAAGAAAGCTTGTTAGTTTTTTCAATATTTTAACATATTTTTTATTGAATGACAAATAGTTTACGTAAAGCACTGTTTTACGTGACAGCAGCAGTTGATATGCACCGTAAGCAATATTTAATGTTGAAGTATTTTTATCAAAAGATTGAAAAATTGAATTACTGTTTAAATTTTAAACTAGCATTTTAATATTGAGTAAAGTTAAAACTTTTTTTACAGTGAACCCTTTTAAGTATATACTGTTCAATTCTTTATATAAATTTTATATTATTATTGTTTTAAAAGTACCTGTTAGCATGTAGTATTTTATATAATTGAGTTATATTCTCATGTTGATTTAATAATAATAAGTTCAATTTGACATACACCACTTTAGGTCATACAAGCATATACTTAGTAGTTCATACTCTTAAAGTGTCTTTGGTGATTCAAGACTGTCTACTTTTCCTTTCTTGGAATAGCATCCTGACTCGGACTTTGATCCATCTAATTATGGTTTCCTCATTCGGATTTCATTAATTGGAGGACATGTTTGAAGCGTCAGCGGAAACCTCAACGACAGCAGTTGAGTGGGCACTGTCAGAGATCATGAAGAACCCTCAAATAATGAAGAAACTTCGAAAAGAATTGGACGAAAAGATAACGCTGAACAGAATGGTAGAAGAATCGGACCTGGAAGGCTTGAACTACCTAGACATGGTTATCAAAGAAACTTTCAGGCTCCACCCGGTTGTACCATTGTTGCTTCCTCACATGTCAACTGAAGATATCACCATCGAAGGCTTTCATATACCCAAAAACTCTCGCGTGTTCATCAACACTTGGGCAATTGGGAGAGATCCAACAGTCTGGTCAGATGCAGAAACGTTCTTTCCAGAGAGGTTTGTGGGGAGTAACATAGACTTCCGAGGAAAGGACTTTGAGTTACTTCCATTTGGTTCTGGTCGCAGAAGCTGTCCTGGAATGCAAATGGGCATGACCACCGTGCGTCTAATCCTGGCAAGGTTGGTCCATAGTTTTGATTGGGAACTTCCTGATGGTATGTTGCCGAGTGAGTTGGATATGACTGAGGTGTTCAGTTTGGTGACACGAAGAGCAACACCTTTACTTGCCACCCCCACTTATCGCCTCACAGTTTGATACCTTCGAAACTTTAAATGCAATCCATTGCAGTGTAATGGAAGTTTGAAACTTTTCAATAAGGTGAGTCCAGTTCATGGTCTATTAGTGGGAAACCATGACAATGGTACCAACTACCAAGTCGCTATTCGCGTGGAGTATTATTGTGTGGGACATAACCGATGTTAAGTGTATAACCGATGCATCTAATCATTACCATCATATGTAACTCATTTCCTTTTCCTTCTTCATCTCTAGGCTAGGAATAAGGATGTATCTGCATTATTGGGAGACGAACAACTTGAAGTAGTCTCATCTTTGTTTGATGATATATATATCCATTTCATGCTCACAGTAGACTATGTCCATGCTCCTAACAACTTCCTACTTTTTAGGATCATAGTGCCTATAGCCAAACTCCTCGTCACTATATCCAATAAATATAAAAGGAATAATTTTTGAATCTAGCTAATTATATTCATCATTATATCACATGAAATTACATAACATTACTTTTTAAGAGTCTCAAATTCACACAACAACGAGATTCATTCTTACATATATAATGAAGTACCAAACTATAAAAATACATCTAAAATTAATTACCAGTAATTAATGGTATATGCAAACACTCAAAGTACATAGTTCACGTACCTATTGCTACTATATGCCTCATGCACAACATATATAATTTCACATAATCCAACCTTAGGACCATCAAATTGATTAAAAAAAATCTATTCTCACTTATAGCTTCAAATTAAGTTTCTCCATTAACATACTTGTCAAAAAAAATTTAAATATTACAAACTGTCATATAACACGTAATTAATATGCAGATATAATAAAATAATTAACATAAAAAGTTTTATATATGATATACCTATATGAAAAATATCCAAAATCACTTCTCAAATTAAAAATATTTATCTAAACACTTCTTGAAATATATAAAAATAAAGAAAAATATATGAGGATTTTTCATATTTTGGTTTAATACTTATAATGGTCCAACATTATGTAGTTAATGGATATGAATGTCCTGTTTTTGTGGTAATTGTCAATGTATTTGATGAGAGTGCATGGATGTATGTTTTTCCTTGTGGACTTTTAAGGTCCTAAACTCATTTATCTTTGTAGAAAATACGCCATCAATTTAGGAATTGGGAGCTTAGAAGCATTCCAAAAATACATAATCTCCAAGCAAAAACATTAATAGTTGGAGATATGTCGTTTTCTTTTGCATTTAGTTTATATGTTATTCTAACATATATTACTGTTGAATATATATATGTTGAATTGAATTATATTTGGTATCAAGCGGAATAACCTCTGCTTTGTTTTAGTTTTTGGAGAATTTTGAATTTTAAAAAAATTCAAATTCAAAAATTTTCATTTTATAGTTGTTTTTGAAGTTTTTATTTCGACTAAAAGTATAAATCTTCAATTAAGTGTTTTGGAAGTGTTTCTACATTAAAAAATCATTTTTGTGGTGCTTTTATGATCTGGTTTTGTTTGGTATCTGATGAGTTACGAACCAGGTCATTATGACTACTCAGCTAGAGGTTGAAGAAGACCTCTCACCAAACGATATCATTTTGTTTGTTTATTAAAAATATGCACCCACATAGGACGTATGGTGAGCCTCTACCAATTAAACTGAATCTTATAATCTAATTTATTATGCATTAAAATTATATTTGTATAAACGTTCAGAATGAGTCAGATCATCACATAATTATTATGTCTATATTTTACGTTACGAATAGAATTTTGAATAAAATGTTTTAGTGATTAATTATTAGGGCTTAGCCATAACAACTTTAATTATATAAAATTATACATATGTAATTATTCACATAAAGAGTTGGAACATTTAATTATAGTTAATTATTTTACTATAATAAATTTTATCCCAGTAGAATTTTTAATATTATATTTGAATAATTAATTAAGATGAAATGTCAATTTATTTTTTAAAATTTTCCCACATGTATTAGAAATTGGAATTGAGGGGTGACAACTATAAGATTTGGAAGGAGAAAATTTTTCTTCTTCTAGGGTGGATAGACATTGATTAAGCTATTCATAAGACTGAACCACCTAAGGTAACTAAGGTCAACACCATAGTTGAAACTGCTCTTT
Organism: Erythroxylum divaricatum; assembly: GCA_025434745.1. NCBI lineage: Eukaryota > Viridiplantae > Streptophyta > Magnoliopsida > Malpighiales > Erythroxylaceae > Erythroxylum > Erythroxylum divaricatum. The sequence continues at coordinate 35,778,683 of JANTPM010000244.1, forward strand.
ATAAATGTTGGAAGCGATCTAAACACCTAAGTGTGATCAGGGTCATTCTTGATGTTTTATAAAACCAAGGCAAAGTCAAAAAAGGGCCCCTATTCATAAAAAAAACAAAAAGAGGAAAAATAAGGGCCTTTTTATTGCTCTTTATGAGGGGAAAGAGTAGGCTCTTAACCTTTATAAAGAACAAAATGAGGCAAAATAAGGACCCTTTCGTTGTCTATTTTGTCCTTTCTGATAATGGGCTCTGGGCAGGTTGTTGAGTTTTGATCTTGCATCACATGCATCAAAAATAGAAAACAATAACAAAAATGTAAAACAAAACCCAAAAAGCCAAGAACTTTCAAGTAACATTAGATGTAACTTTAATAAAGCATAAACTTAAGATGTGTACCTTACAATCTCCTTCCTTCTTCGTTGTCTTTACCTCTTCGAGTTGTCATAAACCACGACGACTAAAAGAGAACGTCTCTAATAATATCCATATGAAGAGCGAAGATTATGAATACTTCACAAAAAACCGATTAGGAAGAATGACTAGAACACCCACAAAGTGTCAGCTTTGTGGAGAGAGTTTGTAGAGAGTGAGAGAAGATTATGAATACTTCACAAAAAATCCCTTGTTTTCATACAACACTTGCACAAAAATTGATGTTTCTTCTACCTTTTGGTCGTCCTCTAACCCCCAACATCAATGGAGTGCTAGTTGGAATTAAATGGGATTAAGTTGGAATTAAGTAGCTTTTAATCCCACTTAATTTAGCATGAAACTTCCACCCCTTCTTTAAAGGGTAATTTTGTCATCTTGCTTATTAAAAGGTAATTTTGTCATCTTGCTTATTAAAGGGTAATTTTGTCATCTTACCTAATACGTAAGATTCACATGTTTCATATGATTCACAATCAAATGACCTTAAACTACTACACTTGTGTAGCTTAGTCATGCATCTCTCATATCTTAGATCCCCATCCAAAACCATTTTATTCATTCTTTGCATTTTCAATGCAGGTGACCCATTAGGTTCCTGGTTATGCTAGCCATGAGTGGTATGTAGTAACACATCATGACCCTCAATTGACTAAAAAGTTAGTGGTTGACTATGAACCCTTCTATAGACAATGTTCCCATGCAATTCATCATTTCACCATCTATATCCCACTTGGCTTAGATTATGGTTAAAGTGTCAAGTTCCACTAGGCTGACTATGTCACATCTAGCCTAAGTGATGTTAATTCTTGTCCCTAAGGCTCATTACTCAGTTAGATATGTCACTAAAGACTATCTACATGATGTTTCCATTATGGCTAGAGATTCCCAAGTAATGACCCTGATAAGAGGCCGTGGGTATCATCTCCTTCCATCAAAAGTGGTGAATCTTTTATTGGCTACTAAATTACTTTCGAATAGCTCAAGCTATACCCAATCCCTACCCTATGAGCAACCTCCGAGAGACAACAAAGAATGGAGTCAAAGTACAAGATTAGTATCTAAGATATCCTTGAGCACCTCAAGTCTAAGGATATTTGCGCCATTGTTGTAATAAGACTATCATTAACATTATAATAGATTATCCATATTATTGTCTCATGGCAGGTCATCCAATGGACTTACTATTCTTAGCAAGCATCCACATGTTAACTCTAAACAACTCATGCTTATAGCTTATAGGATCCACTACTTGATCTAATCAATGAGAAGAACATGTGTTAGTCTATCCAGACTAATAATGTTCCGTCTCATTAATCCTATGACTAAGGATAATTTAGATAATAACATAATTACACATAAAAGGAATCTTATTATCATGATCTTATTATGATTTCCTTCATGCTATATAATGTATCAAGGACTTCGTTAATCTGATTTAAGATCGCTTTCAATTAATAAAGAACATGAACATCAAATTAACCAAAAATCCTTTTCATTAATTAAAAATTTTTATATAATAAGTGCTAAAGGTGATTGCCTTTAAAGCATTTCTTTAATACAGGTGCCTTTCCTATCCTTGCCTAGGGTTGAGCCTGAATGTGATGTTCATAAGAAATAAAATTTCTACTAACATTTGTGGTTCTATGAAATAACATGTCAATATCCATGCTCTGTTGAAGACTATTGATGAGCAATTAAAAACTTCAAACAAAGCATTTGTAAGCACTCTGATTATGAATTTTTCATTTGTAAGGCTCACTGGTCTTTGAGGAGTGTATGAGCTTATCATAAGGATGAGGGACATTGCAGTTTAGTTAAAGAAACTCAAGGTTGAGATGTCTAATTGTTTCCTCCTGCATTACATTGTTAAAATCTCTTATAATACACATAATAATAATTAGTCAATAAATGAATTAATGATCATGTGTGTTCAAGAGGAAGGGAGATTGTCGATAAAATAAGGAGAGAGTTCATAAAGTGCACATCTGTTGTTCAAAGACAGAAGAAAAATCAAGCTACTCAAGCTGACATTTAGTAGGAATTTAAGTGCTACTTTTGCAGGGAAAAAGGACATACAAAGAAGGATAGTGTCAAACATAAAGAATGACTTAAAAAGATAGGTAATCTAATCTCTCTATTATGCTTTCAATCTAATATGGCTGAAGTTTGTCGTGACATGTGTTTATTGATTTTGGTTGTACAATCCATGTTACAAATAAAATTTGGTTTTATTTTAAAATTAGAAAAGACAATTTATATTTCCAATTTCTCTAGGAAATTGATTTCAGTTTCAAGACTTGTACCTTTTGGATATTAATTTCATTTTTTAGACGAATCTTTTAAGTTAAATTATACAAATGAATTTTTGGGAATAGTACATTATTTAATGGTCTTTTCTGTTTTAATTTACAAGATAATACCTGTTATAATGGAACACATTTTCATATTGGAACAAAACGTTATGTTATGAAAGAAAATTTCTCTATGTTATGGCACTAGAGATCAAGGCATATCTCCATAGAAAGGATTAAAATATTGGTGAATGATGGAGTACTTAGTACTTTAGATTTTACTGATTTTAAAACTCGTATGGTCTGTATAAAGAGATAAACAGTCTAATAAATCAAAGAAAGGTATCAAGAGAAGTTCAAAAATAGTAAAGATCATACATAGAGATATTTGTAATCCAGATATGTACTCATATAGTTAGGAATACTTCATCTCATTTATAGAGGATTACTCACGATATATGTATCTCTACTTGCTTCATAATAAGAATGAAGCACAAGATGCTTTCAAAATACTCAAAGTTGAAGTAAAGAAACAATGTGGTAAGCAAATTAAGATCATAAGTTCTGACAGAGGTGGGGAATATTGTGATAGATATATTGAAAATAGACAAGCACATAGTCTAATTGCAAGATATCTTCAAAAAAATGAGATAGTAGCTCAATAAATTATGCCTAGATCTTCAGACCAAAATGTTGTGGCAAAAAGAAGAAATTGAACATTATTAGACATGGTACGAAGTACATTGAGTAGCTCTAAACTTACTAAGTCCTTATGGACTGAATCTCTTAAGATGGAAAAGTATAAATTAAACCGAGTACCAACCAAGGTTGCTCTCAAGATACCATTTAAGTTATTTAAAGGTTAGAAACTAAGTTTGCAACATATACACGTTTGGAGATGTAACGCCCCCTTACCGTAGGGTACGCACCGGGACGCCCGTAAGTCATTCCGATACATAACCCACGATGAGGGTACACTACGAACGATCAATACTATAATCCATATGACATTAATATAATAAAACCGAAATATCAAAATCACTATCTTTTAAAACCGAAAGATTTTCATTTCATAACCTCAAAACAGAATTTACAAGTTAATCAGTTTCGACTGACTATACACATTACTCCAAAAAGGAACTGATACACAAACTAACTAGGTCATCCATAAAAGAAAATCATCCCGGTTGACTGACCTGTGGGCCATGACTTCTCTTGCCAACGCGCACACACGGCAGGAAAAGTCTAACTCTGGAGTTAGGAGCCTATTATCTCTGTCCTGAAAAATATATGCAATATTGGGTGAGTTTGCGAACTCAGCGAGAAACCATCATCGATGGTTCACTCAACTCATGCATATTCAAACAATTCACATACTATCACATAGTAACACATTCAGAAATATCACATGCACTATCATTTCCCAATTATAAGGCGTTTCGCCTTTCACACAATTCACATTCAATCATTTGTATATGCTATTCACATGTGATACTTTCTATTTTATTACGGTGTTGTAACCGTGCGCCTGATCTGTCCCAGTGACGGGCACATTATACGGTGAGCCTGTGGCTCTGAAACACGTTGGGCCTGAATGCCTTGATACGGTGAGCCTGTGGCTCTGAATAACGTTGGGCTCGAGGCCCTGTTGCATTGAGCTTTAAGCTCTGAAATACGTTGGCTGCTCCGGTCACAACTGTCATTATCTGATCATGCTTTTATGCATGAAATGCATATGTTCCAATTGCTAAATAACGTATGCCCAATTCACATTTGTTTATACACGTACAATACTTCAATAACAAG
>JANTPM010000244.1:35832439-35844656 GCA_025434745.1 Erythroxylum divaricatum
CTAATTGCACAATTTCTAATATTCAATAATGCACATGCAGCGAATGCGATGAGTACTATACATGTTATGACATTCCCAATTCTATAACCGAATCTTCCAATTCAATTATCTTTTCCTCTAAAAGATAGCAATTCCTAACACCATAATTCAATTGACTAAGTTCTGAACTCTCTAAAGTCATACTCCAATCACAAATCACATTCCTTAATAAATCGCCATCCGATTTTGAGAACCATCGAATTCAATTCCGAACTTCTATTCTTATAAATTCACAATTCTTAGTTTCTATAGTTAAAAATCAATTAATAGCCAACTTAATAAGAATTTCACCTCAAATTCATCACTTACACCAATTAATTCAATCTTCGGAAAAATTGGGGTCCTCGTCGCGGTGCAAGATTGATCGTCGTGGCAAGACCTCTCGCCCGCGTCGCGACGTACGCGGAACTCTCCTCGCGGCGTGTTTGCTTCTACTCATCGCGACGTGCCGAAGAAACCTGCTCGTCGTGGCGTAGAATTACACGCTCGTCGCGATGTGCAAGAAGGGAATGGCTCACCGCGGCGTGTTCATCACACGTCGCGACGTCCAAACCCAGAAACACGTCTGAATCCAGAATTTCTCAAATCTGCAGATTTTTAATTCCTCCAACTCTTTACAAAACACTCCCTAACAACTTAAAACACTAACCATAACTCATTTCTAACCTCAATTCCATCAAATATCAATTATTCTTCAAATACCCAAATCAAAATCAACAATTTTCTTAAAACCTACATCATCCGAAAGTCATAAATTCTTAAAAAATTAATAACTCTAATCAATGATCAAATCTAACTATCTCAAGCATAAAGGAGTAAGAACTTACTTAATTCAAGCCTCAAACCTTCAAAAATCACCAAGAAATTCCAATTCCCAATCTCATACACACCCACGAGTTTCACCTCTTCCAACACCAAACATCATCTTCTCCCATAACAAGCTTAAAGGATGGATTAAAGGTGAAGAATGGAACAATTAGCAAGAAGGAAATGGAAGAAATGGGTAAGGAGGGATCCACGATGAAGAGAGAGGAAGAAAAATCCAAATTTTCTTTCAAAACAAAGGAGAATATCGTGGAAGGCAAAAATTCAAAGGGTTTAGGGTTATATACCTAAGGCTTAGGGCATGTTTGGCAAATCTCAAGCCACATGCCTAATTCTTAGGGTCTAAAAATCCGATTCTTATTCTAATTTTCTCCCAATTTCGTAATGACTACAAAAATTTAAATCCTAAAATCATAACTCTAATTATCTCGTGCCAATTGCCAATCAATTTTGAAACCAGAATCCAATTTATCAGTCCTTAGGCCATTTTTTCGGTCCGGACCCATAACTCTAAAAATTCTTATAAATCCTCAAAAATATAAAACACATGATCCTACACTCCAATTTCAATTTCCAACACTCTAGAATTCAATTTTTCACTCCAATTCTATAGTCAAAACATGATCTGTATCATTATTACCTAATTTTCCAATTTACACCATCATGCCGGGAAAATTGTCATACATGCATGTACACTCATATTCTTGTGTAATAACAATCATTTATCAATAATATAGAAGCAAATGCATGTGAAATTCAATAATATGGATGCACTCAATCCTAACCCGTTCCAAATTACCGATATGCCCATCACATCGGTAACGGGATGTTACATAAATGGTAGAGATCCACTTGTCAAAGTTAAACTAATTCCTTTAGTCCCAGATAATTCCTCTAGTCCTAGATAATTCCTCTTCTATCATCTAACCATCTATAGATATACTTCATACTAGATAGCTAAATAAAACAAAACTCTGGTTGGTTGTTTTTTGGACAAACATATCCTTTCCTTTCTATCAAAGCATGGGAATAAGCACTATGGTCTATATTTGGATTGGAGTATGTTTTAATCACATAAGAAGACTACTTTTAATTTGGATTTAGAGACAATGCAAGCCTAATGTAGGTTATAAAACAAGACCTTTAACATTAGAGAGGTGGGCTTATGTTTATCCACAAATCCATAGTATGAATAACCCTAGATAAGGCCTCTATAAAGTCCATTCCATTGTAGATATGTTTCTATGACATACTATTGGAATATTGGGCAATAATAGGGTTAAGTCATTTCATTAGTGCATTTCGAAAACTATTAAGATTGGATAAGCAAACTGTAGGGATAAGAAAGGTAGGATTTTAAAAAATATATGCATAAAAGTTGAGAAGCTTGTAAAATTCCAGATTCCCTGAAGATCCTCAACCTAGGTGAGGATGGAGAGTTTAAACTAATTGATATTCTATTATCCTATTCTTAGAAACCATATTAGCCACCTTAACAAAAAAATATGGATCCTTGAAACCAAAATCCCCAAACTGTACCCTCAACCAAAAGAACCCGCTAAGCCATAACTCTCTAAAAACCCCCCTCAAACTTTAACATGCATGATACCCCTCCTAATCTTATTCCTACAATAGGCCAAGCTCCAAGTATTCCCCTCACTAATCTATCAAAAATACCATCTTTACGTTCAGACAAATCAACTCCTTCACAACTCCCCAACTTCATAAATTCCCCTTTCAATATAGCCGAACCATTAGGATTAAGCTTGGACCTAATCATAACTAAAACTTAAAATCCATCAGAGATAAGTGAGGCAAACATATTTGATAATACTATTCAGGAACATTCCTTTTTATAAAATACCCTAAGGAAATCCACTAGAAAGAAGAAAAGGAAGGATGCAATTAACCTTTACAAACTAGGGTCTTATCTCAATAAAGAACTATGATTCCTAGGAAATAATTAGAAGGTAATGTCCAATCATACTCAACATCACCTTGGAAGGATTATTATGGAATATAACCCAAAGGTGCTTAATGTCCTCTCCTCAAAACACTTGTATCAGTTTCTCTATGTATAGATCAACTTATTACTACTTTTTGGAAAAATTTAAATCACTTTTGTTTGTACCTCAAAATTTTCTTTCCAAAGAAGCCATATTTGAAAGGGCATTCAAGAGTTAGTTAGGAGCATTAAAGAACCTTGGATAGTGTTGGATGATTTTAACTATCTTCTATAATCATATAAAGCTTAAATGTTAGGTAATAAAGTTGAAAAATGGATAAGGAATTCAAAGAATGCCTAGCTAATTATGATATAGGATATCTCAATTATAGAGGTAATTTCTTCACATGGTATAACAAATAGAAAGGGCCTTATCTAATAAGAAAGAATCTTAGTAGAGACTTGGTGAACTTAGAATGGATGGATAAATTTTTCAATAGTTAAGGAATATTCAATCCTCAAGGCATGTTAGACCATTCATCTATTGAAATCTGAATGGACCCTCATGTTAGCTAACTGATAACTCCTTTTAGATTTTTTTAATTTTGTCACTAAGCTAAAGGGGGTATAAGAATGTAATTGAAATGGGACTAGGCCATCTAATATAAAAATATGAGTTTTATAAACTAAATTACAAATTAAAAAGGATCAAGGAAGAAATAAGCTTTATAAACAACACTTCAAAGATGGCTTATTTAAAAAGATAGAGAGAACTGAAGGAGAATTAATGATAGCATAAAGTGTAACTTGAATGGAGAATTGCAACATGATAAAAAAAATCAAGCTCAATTATTACCTTACTGTAACATCCCATCACCGATGGGAAGGGTAAATTGGTAAATTGGGACGAGCTAGGAGTTTGAATGCATATATTTGATTTGCTCATACATTTGGCCTCTCGATATAGAGAGAGATGATACTTTTTGCACATGCACATATATGTACATGCATTCATGATATTTTCCGGCATTTATGTGTGAATATGATTTGTTTGTGAATTAAGAAATAATTGTGTTTGAAATTCTAAATTGGAAATGTTCTAGGAGTGATTCTCAGTTGTTAGTGACTCTTAGAGAATTTTTCTGGAAATCTTGGGAGAAAAAGGCCAGACCGGAGAATTTTATAACTGACGGACTGATTGACCTTTTAGGACTAGAATAACTGCCCAATGGCAATGGGAAAACTAGATACATGATTTCAAAGATTTTTAGGTTGAGCCATTGAAAATTGGGAATAAATTAGATTAGAAATGATTTTGAAAAGAGATTTAAAAGAAATTGAGGATAAGGCAAATAACAAGTTCCTAAGTGTGATAAATTTTTGAGCAACCCTAATGCCTAAGGTTTTCGGCATTTCTAAAGAGAAAAGGCATTAAAATTTCTTTAGCAGTAAACCCTTTTTCCTCCACTTTAGGGCTTGTCTTCTTCTTCTTCCTTCAAGTGATTCTTGTTTCTTCCTCCCTACATGATCTTTTGTTGTCCACTTTCTTGTTCCTTCTTTGTTGTTTAAGATCAAACCTAAACCTAGTGAAGAAGAAGAATTGTGAGTTTTTTAGAAAGGGTCGTGGGTGTTAAGAGGTTAGAGAAGTTTTAGAGGTTTGAAGAGTGGGAAGCTTGAGGAGAGGCACCGTTGGAACAACATTCCACGGATAGTGCTAGGACTTCTAGGCAGTAGCTCGGAAGTTACAGATGAGTAACCTAGTTGGTTCCTCAATCTTTGATTGTTTAATGTTCTACACTTAGAATTCTATAGGGAATAATGATGGGTATATGTGAATAGTTATGTTTGAAATCCCGGACCGAAGGTCCGAGGGATTTGGTGTTTTGATATTGAAGAGTAAACTGTTTGTGAATGTGGAATTTTCATGCTTGTGATAAGTTGCGAATGTGTGATAATGTGTAATTGAGATCGATATGACAGATTTCGATAAATTGGATCGATAAATGAATTCCATGAACGATTGATTAATAATAGTTGTGACTGGAGCTACCACCGAGAGCTACAAGCTCGACTACTAAAAAAGAGCCTCGAGCTCGAAAGGGAGCAGTGCATACCCAGAGGGCTCTCTTATCTCTAAGACGCGTGGAAAGTAGTGCATACCCAGAGAGCTCTCCTACCCCTAAGATACGCTTAAAGATTAATGAGCCTGAAAAGGGACAGTCCAGACTATATGCTCAATGTTTAATGCGCCTGAAAAGGGATAGTTTAGAGCTATATGCTCAATGTTTAATGCGCCCAAAAAGGGACAGTTCAGAGCTATATGCTCAATGTTTAATGCTTCCAAAAAGGGACAGTTCAGAGTTATATACTCAATGATTAATGCACCCGTAAAGGTACAGTTTAGAGCCTCAGGCTCACTGATTAATGTGCCCAGATTAGGACATTACAAGTGCTCAGTCACAACACAGAAATAAAAAGGGAAAATGCCACGTATTCATGTTTTATGCATTTGATTGAATCTTGATTTAGGAAAGAGGCAAAATACCTTGCATCTATGTGATACTACTTTGTAATCTTTCTGAATATGCTATTGTGAAAATATGTAGATTGCAATGTGATATTCTGAATGTGCTAGTGTGATAATTCTGTATGCTACTTACGTAATCCCTGAATTGAGTGAACCATCGATGATGGTTTCTCATTGAGTTTGCAAACTCACCCAAAATTGCAAATTATTTTTCAGAATCGATAGAGTAGACTCCTAGCTCCAGAGAGACTTTTCCTGCCGTGTTGATCGTGTTGGCAAGAGAGGTCATGGCTCACAGGTCGGTCAGCTGGGATTTTTGGGGATGACATAGTTAGATCTTTATATCAGTTTTCTTTTGGAGTTATGTATATAGACAGTGAAAAACTGATAGTTAGGCAAATTTCTACTTTAATGAAATGACATGAGAAAGTATTTTTGGTTTCAAAAATTTTATCTATGCGATGCCATGAGAGTAGTGAAGTAACCGAACGTAGCTCTCCCTTATTGTAGGATATGTATCGGGACGGTCTACGGGCATTCTGGTGCGTACTCTACGGTAAGGGGGCACTACACTGACCACCTTAAATGCCTACATTTCATTGCAAAAATAGAAAGCAAGAATATCTTGGCTCATAGAAGGTGATTCCAACATGGCTAACTTCTACAAAACAATATTGAATAGAATAAACACCAATAAGATATCAGACATCCTTAATGCCAATGCTAATATTTGTTTTGATTAAGATTAATTAAAGATCTTAGCCTTCAATCACTTCAAATCCTTCCTTAGAACTGGGTTAGATATCATAAGTCCACCCTCCTTATATTCTAAATTCATCTCCTCCTATCTCACCTAAGCACCGATTTAGCCTCTATAGGAGCCTATGACTAACCAAGAGATCAAGAATGCACTCTTCAGCTTGAATCCACAAAAATCTCTAGGACCTTATGACTTTAATGCCTTTTTCTTTCAAAAGTCCTAGAATTTGCTAAAAAAATTTATATTTGCGAAGCTATTAAGGAATTCCTCCATTTAGGCTTACCCCTCAAAGAACTAAAAAAACCTTCATCTTCCTAATACCTAAAAATCTTAACCTTATCTCCTTCCATGACTTCATACCTATATCATGTTACAATGTCCTATATAAAATGATCTCAAAGATTTTGGCCTTGAGATTAAAGCCACTAATGAATTAACTAATCAAATTTTCTCAGTTTGCTTTTATTTCAAGTCATAATATTAGAGGTAATAATTTGATTACTTAAAAAAATTTCAAGGAATATCACTTGAAAAAGTCCATCAAAAGATGTGTAATAAAGAATGCCTTTTGAAAGGCCTTTGACACTCTTGATTAGAGGTTTATTATCAGCACTTTTTAATCCTTTCGTATTCACTAATTGGGTACACCAAGGCTTATACATTGTATCCCATAATGTGCTCATTAATAGAGAGGCCATTTACTTATTTAAGGGGTCTAAAAGGCAACAAAAACTGAGATCCATTTTCACCTCATATATTTGATTTAGCTATGAAGGTCCTCAAAAGAATGATCTCTCATAACATTTCTCTGGGAAAACCTTTCAGATATCACTACAAGTGTAAGAGAATCAAGCTCTTAAACTTGTCATTTGCAAATGACCTACTGTTTCTATGTGGATTTAATAAGGAATTAGTGCAACATTTACTAAATTACTTGCAAAAAAATTTTGAAATGTTAAGCCTCACTATTAATAGGGACAAATTCTAAACTCTCTTCTTATTACTACCTTACACCTTGGAAAAACAACTTGGTATTGATATCAGGCTCTAATTAAGAAAAATTCCATTCAAGTATCTGAGGTCACTTATCTCCTTAAGCAGGCTAACTTATAGTAACTACAAATCTGAATTTGATACCATTCTTAAAAGAACCAACAGTTGGGTGAATAGAAGTGTATCCTATAAATGAAGTGTTTAATGGCATGGACATTTATTGGAGCTCCCATATGGTTTTGCCTATTAAGATAATAAAGGAAATAAAAAGAGTAGTAAGGAACTTGATATAGAGCAAATCATGAAACAATAAAGGGACCCATAAAGTTAAGTGGAAGGACATATGCCTTCCTCAGTCTCAAGGGGGACTTAGGATCAAATTAATTGGAATCTTAGAATCAAACTAATCGAAGTGTCAAGTAAAGAACTAATGGTAAAAAGGATATGAAGCCTATCCAATAATGAAGAAGCGTTGTAGGTGAAATAGATGCATGAGGAGTGTATAAGAGACTTAAACATTTGGTCACTAAAAGGAAATGGTAACACGTCTAGTGCTACAAAATTCCTCTTGAATCTAGGTGAGACAATAGGTAAGGAGATTAAACGTATAACAGGAAATGGTGAAATTACGAGCTTTTGGTATGACAATTAGTTAAAGTTAGATCCCAATGTCTACATCCTTCATTCCTCTCTCTCTGCAACACACTCTCCCACTTAATTCTAAGCGTCAGGTAGTGAGATATGGAAATAAATGGAGCGTCCTACCTAAGGGTATGATGCAACACACTCCACTTTTTCCCAAGTACTCCCCCAACCCATCCATAATAGACAAAGTGATCTAGGCTAAAGGTGTGGCTAATCAATTCATAATAGCCTCATGTGCCTCCTCATCTAGCCCTATAACATCGAAAATGAAATGGTATTAATTGTTATGGTTTAAAAACCACATACCAAAATTCCCCTTTATTATGTGGATGCCAATAAAAAACATAATTTTGACTCTAGCCAAGATCATATGGACCACTTCTTCACTTTATAGCCTATGCCAAATACACTTGGATATTAGGTATCGGATGTTACATGTCCCTGCTCATCCAAGATATGTAGGAACATTATGCCTAGGTGTAATTTATCTTAACATGCCTCAATCAATGGAAGACACGATTGATTGGACCCTAAGGATAAAATTCCCAAAAATAGGGGATAGTATGATCTTTAAAATATGCTTAAATGGGGTGACATATGAACTATAAAAGGAAGGGAACTGAAGAAAATTCCTCAACACCATATAGTATACGCAGGTTCTAAATAGAAACATTTTCATCAAATTGGGAGAATTAATTGTTGCAAGGAATATTCATCAAGAAAGCAGATCAACATCAAAGGAAAACAAGTGTATGTACTAATAGAACATCTCATGGGTTGCAATGAATCATTTTACAGAGAATAGAAAAATTGGAATCCAAAATTATATAGAAAGTAATAAAAGGACTAAGAATAAAACCATATAAAGGAAACCTCTTAAGCTTGAGTTCTAATTTCATGCACCAACAGTTCTGCCAAAAGGGTTGGACATAAAATCCAATATACCATGCAAGTTATCCAATATTAAGAGGGGAAAATTGCCTAATTTGGTATAATCAAACAATAAACAAAACATCAAATTATTGGACCAATATATAATGTTACTTGTCTCAAAGTCAATTGGGATATTATGGAGGGCAAAGAAGTGACTTTATAGACTAAGGTCAATAAATCATTGACAAAGAGGACATGGAATATCATAAGGCATATTGATAGATCCAACGACATCCAACCAAACCTAGATTGAGGAACATCCATAAACAACGATTGTGTAAGACTGGAGATGAGCCATTAGGAAGGAAAATGATCAAACTTGCAATAGAAGAGGATGACACCTATCCTTATATACCCTAATGTTATTGTAAAAAAATTGGGTCAAAATTTTGTTTTGACTTAAACTTTAACTCCTTAGCTTTGAGCTTAAAGTCATCAACTTCAGATGTTTTTGTATCTTAATATGATATTTGTACCAATTTAAAAATAAATTTGTAGGTTCACCATCTAAAAGCAACAACCTGCACCTATCAATGTTTTCAAAGTATTTTGATATATTAAAGTTGAATAGCATGTCCCCTGATGCAATCAAACTTTAATTATTCCCTTTCTCTTTGATGGATAAAGCTATAGCACAGTTATATACCCTTTTACTATCGTTAATCACTACTTGGGATCAACTCTCCCACACATTTTTAGTAAATTATTTTCCTTTAATTAAGACTGCTTAAATAAGAAATTAGATCATCACCTTTGCCTAAAGGGAAGGTGAGTCTTTATATAAGCCATAAGAGAGATATAAGGAGTTATTAAGGTCTTGTCCCCACTATAGCTTAAAGAAGTGGGTTATAGTTTAGATTTTCTACAATGGTCTAGTTATTAGGATTTGGATAGTTCTTAAGGAGATAACCTAACTTCAAACTTATTAAGTTCTATGAACTGCTTCACCATCCTTCTCATTGTTTCTAGCTTGTATAAATTTTTTCACAAGGACAGGTTTGAGAAAATGATAATGGTGATGATCCTAAAAGTATAACATAGTTTCCTTACTAATGTGATAATTGTTAAGATGGATTTTTCCATTTAGTTATATTTGGCTTTTGGTCCCTATGATCTTTCTTACATAATAAATATATATTTGATTTCCCTCCTTAAGTCTTTAAGTGTTTGTTGGCACTCATTACTCTATTTAAATCTTTTATGCTAATTAAGCATCTTTAACAAGAGGGGATATATTTCTACAAACCTAGAAAGAAAATAAGAACTTACTATTTTAATGCAAGGATCTATGCCTCATTTATAGATTTTGGTGACTTCAGGTTGATAATTAGCTTCAATTCCCATTAGCTCACATAAAGCCAAAAAAATTTCTACTAGAAGTTCCTAATACATATTCTTGAGGTTTACATTCATGCCGTATGTCTTCAGTATATCAAAACATTTTCAGAGACTCTCCAATAGATCTCCTCCTTGCTTTGTCTTGAAAATCATGTAGTCAGCACAAACCTCCAAATTTTAACTATTTTACTCTTGTAACATTAAATTGACAAGCTTTTAATAGGTTTCTCCCACATTCTTAAGTGGCATTATTTTATAACATTATGTTTCATTATGCATTATGAATCTTGTTTCTTTACTCATCATCTTCATACATTCAAATTTAGTTATAGATCAAGTACACATATATGAAACTCGATCATTTATTACCTGCTATGGTGTTTGTGAGTAGGTCTATCTTCAAAAGCGAGTGACTATCCTTGGAACAAATTTTGTTTAAGTTCGTAAGATCAAAACACATGCACTTACTATTATTGTGTTGGAGAGATAGTCTAGATACTTAACTTTCCTAATAAATCCTTTGGTTAATAGTTTGTTTACCTCATCTTACTCTATATATTATTTCACTTTTACAAAGACTCTTCTTTTTTGAAAAATTAAAAATTCATTTATTATAAAAGAGAAGTTACAAAATAGGGGGAGGATCTCTCCCACGTGAGAGAAGGCCTCTTAAAACACTGATTTCAGAAAAATACAAAAACCGCAGCGTATCTAGTCCAACATTTAACGACACTTCGTAGACAATTAGGGTAAAACTAACTTGTGCTTTCTCAAATCTTTGCATCATTTCTTGATTAGGGAAGGTAAAGTTGACTATGGATGTTGGACCCCGAATGTTTCATAGAAGTTAGAACTATTTGAATGAAAAATTTTGGAGATTAGTCATGAGTAAAGAACAAATGATGAAAATTTGTGAACCAAGAAATGATAGGCAAGGGTAAAGTAGTGAATGATAAATGTGGATATGTCCAAGTTTTTCTTTGGTGTTTCTAGTGGATAAAAGATTTTGAAGTGAGAAGAATTAAGGTGAAAGTTAGAAGTAAAATGAAAGCTATAAGGAAGTTGCATCTGTGTAGTAAGTTGATGAAGAATATGTATATATGTGTACATTTTGTTATTGGTGTTCATGATTAATCATGGATTATAATTTCTTTATAGATGATATTGATTTGAAATGAAGTTAAGAATGATGAGTAAATGAAGTAGAAAAGGTGATCTTAGTATGATTTGTGTTAAGGAAAGATTGTGAAACAAAATGGATGGTTGACCTGGAAAATGTTTATGGAGTATGCTTCAGTCTTTTAGCCACAAATTATTCTCTAGTTATCCAAACGAGATAATTCTTAATTTTTATTAACCTAGAAACATATGGCCACACTTCTTATAAAGACATTGAATTTAAATTCTATCTTTAGGAAACTCAAAATTTATCATGAAGTTGAGAATTGGGAGCAATACATTGGATGAATGTAAATTCATGTTTTGAATTCGAGGGCAATTTTGGATCGATCTAGGCTAGATTAGAAAAACTTGTCTTCTGAAAAATGGTAGATCTTTCTTTTATCTTTTCAACAATATATAATATGAATTTTTGGACTTTTAGGCTGAAAGTTATGGTCCTTGTAAAGGAAGATGTATCTTTTGTCTTTTCACTTCTTCTATGTTTTGTATCTTCTATGTTTTGCTTCTTCTGTGCTTTGCTTCTTATGCCTTTTACTTCTTTTGTGATGATGTCATTGTAACATCCCGTTACTGCGAGTAAGGGTATTTTGGTAATTATGGGTTAGACTGATAGATTGCACTGCATTCACTGATTGAATATGTTACTGGCCTCTAGTTATAGAGGAATTGATTTCTTACATAGGCATTTATTTATAGTACATGCATTCATGAGTTTCCGGTATTTCAATGGTGACTGAGAACTGATTGGATTGCGAACTGACTGGACTGGCTGAATCGTGTTCAATTGAGGAATTAGGAGTTATTGGGATCAAGTGACTGATTTAGCATAGTTTATAAGTGACTGGTATTTTATAATGGCCCATGGGAAATTTCTGGGAAATTCGGGAGAAAATGCCCGGACCGGAAATATTTGAGAGACTGATCAATTGACCGTATATTACTGAGAGAACTGCTCAATGGCGATGGAAAAATTAGAATTTGACTGATAGGAAATAAATATGTTGAGCCATTGAAATTTAGAGACTGAAAT
>JANTPM010000244.1:35844756-35871067 GCA_025434745.1 Erythroxylum divaricatum
GGGTCAGTGATACACTGGGTCCTCCAAAATTTAAAAAAATTAATATTCAGACCCTCCTATATTAAATTTCTGGCTCCGTCACTGATTACATCCTAAGTTACACTCGAGATGGAAATAGGTACATTGGATATTATTGTCGTGAGACCCATAAAATTTTTAATTTTCATAATATTGCAAGAGTATATGTTGTCAACTGTTTGTAATTGTAATCTTTTGAAATATTCTTGATAAAATTTAGAGGAATTGTTTGATATTTATAGAGAAATAGGCAAAAATTACAATTTATCATTAACATTTCACAAAATATATATCTAAGTTGGTTTCTAATGTTAACTATTGTTTCAGTTTATCCCTTAATATTTACAAAATAGAACAATTAGCACTTGTTAGTTGAACGTGACGACTTTTATAAAAAGACACGTAGCCTACTATATTAGCCAATATGCCTACGTATCCTAAATTTTTTATTTTGTAAGATTTTATGTTTAAAACTTTTTAAAACCAAAAACATATTTTATTATTTATTTTTTAAAACAAAAACTTCATTAAACATCAAATTTATGGTAACCTCTTCCTCTAATCTTACAATCCTCTTCTTCCAATCTTCAAGGTCATTGAGCCCTAATCCCCTCGATATGCACTACGCTACTCATGCCTCTCGTAATCATTTCCTCGGTTATGCATTATTTGTGTTCCTGAATTTCGCTAGTAAAAGTGTAAAACCTTTTTTTTTTGGATTAAGTTAAACACACAATTTATAGGTTTGAAAAGGATAACTGCAAATGTTAGTTGCTTAGAGTAAATATGATATGCTTGCTAAAATATCACTTTGTTGAGCTAGTCATAAGATAAGAGTTAATTGGTTTCAATGGTTAATGTACTAATGATAAATCAACCGAGTGTCTAAGCGTGAAGATTAAATGGGAGAGCCAACTATGGCAAGAGCAGCAAAAGATGAAAAAGAAATGAGACCTTACATTTTCAGTCTAATTAACAAAAGATTCCCTTAAGGATTCTTTGTCTAAGTTTACCAAAGAGAGTGCAATATAATGAGAGCCCAAAAGAATTCTAATGAGAGGCATGGAATTGAATATAATTGTAAGAGTGCTTCTAACACTAAAACTACTTCTGTCAAGAGCAAATATTTAAATAGTAAAGAAACATTTCCTAAGATGACAAACAAGCATAAAACATCTACATCTAAGCATACATATGCGTATAACGCATCCAATAGGGTTCAACTTAAGAGCAAACATCATGCCTTCATGTATGGCTCATAACTTAGGCATAAAGTTCAATACTCTTAGAAAAAAAAGGGATAATTTTTATGATAACACGAAACCTATTTGCACTCAATAGAAGCATACATCATGACTTCATTCATAGTAGACATCATACATATAATTATGGTAAAAATTTTCACTATCCTAGAAGTTCAATGCAATCAATTTCTAAAGAAAACCTCCCCATTATGTGTACACACACAGACTTCCAAGCAATGCATTTATGCATCATCATTATACATATAACATGATATGTCATTTTTATGGTAAGTTTGGACATATTGACAAAATTTTCTTTATTAAACAAAGAATATTAAGCAAATCTTTGAAAGTGTGGGTTGAAAAGAAGAATGAATGAAACAATCAAGAAACTGAGCTTATTTAGGTTCCTAAAACATATGATTGGAATATTTGAAGGAGTAAATGGTAAGAAGAAGAGATAGTAGCTATTGAATTTAACATTATTTTTAGCCTTTATATTTTTTATCTTGATGAGTCTAACTTTCTTGCCTCCAAGAAAGTCTTAAAGATATTATTGTAGGATATGGAGAATTTAACTCCTAAAATTGGTGATGATTATTTAAGTTTGAATTATGAATAAGGTATTTTTAAAGTGTGAAGCTTAGTATCTAGAATTAGAGACTATATGCAAAATAATGTCACTAAGTTAGAATTTACATCAATTGGGTTATTATTTCTTTAAACTTTGGAATAAGCATAAATCTCGTTTAATTAGAGGAAAATTAGTTTTTGTTTAAAAAGAATTTTTTTGTATAAGGCCCTTTATATTGTAAAATTATTTTTTATTGATATTTAGTTGGTTAATATATGTTAATATTATTTTGTTGAAGTTTTGATAATTTAATTTGAGTTTTAAAAATGATTCCTTAAACTATCTGGCTAACTGGTCAACTAATATCTTTAAAATTCAATCTTTTTGGCTTTTTAGTGAGTTTGTTGGTTTTCTGGTTGCATATTTGGTCACCCAAATAATCCCATTGGTAAACCAATTTTTTTAAGTGGCCGGCCAAAGTTCCAATATTTGAGATTCTCTTTTTTCAGTGAGTTTGTTCTTTATTTGGTTGAAGATTTGGTTATTGAATTACTCGTACCAATTGACCAATATAGCTCTATGGTAAACTAATATAGCAAGTTTAAAGAAAAATTTTAGCCTCCTTTTTGGTTGTCCGAAGCTGTTCCACATATCCTATTCGAATCGAACTTTGGTTAACCAGTATAGTCTTGTGATCGACCAATCTTCATGATCTAAGGGTTTTCTTCTTATCTTTTCTTCTTCTTTTTTAATATTTTATCTATATTTCTCTAAAATCCCATATAATAAACTTTTTTCCTTGAAAAACATCAAACCTTATTTCATACAATTCTTACTAAAATTGCATGAAATTGAAATTTTGTTATTTTTTAGTTTCAAATTTGGGAATTTTTCAATCTTTTCTTAATTAAAAGCTAACTTTTAAAATTGATGCCTTCATAGTTAAATTGTCAAAGAAGTTAAGGTTGTTCCCCTTCGATTTATATCAATACATCTTTAATTTGGTTATTTTGGCCACTTTTTCATATTTCTATTTTTGAAATTTTAGGTCTTTCAAAATTACACATTCTTTTATGAAATTGATTGTTGAATATTAAAATTATGTTTTATTTGTTACAATTCTGGCCTATAATTTTTTGAGAACTCGCCTTTAGTGTTTTTAGTTGAAATTTTCAACTTAGGCACACAAAAATTGGGAATCTTTCAAATTATACATAATTAGGGATATCTCTATAAAAATGACCTTTTATTTTGAATTTGACAAACTTGATCAAATTCATCTTTTGAACTAAGTTAGCTTATTGCATGAAACTTTACATTTTATATTTTTGTATTTCCTTTTGATGATTCCAAAAAGGGGAAGGCAGTTTGGTGACATTAGATTTAGGGGGAGTGATGAAATTTAGGAGAAGTAATTTTTTGTTGTCCTTGTATTTATTGCATCTTGTACTTTATGAGATATATTTTAGTAAACTTTTGTTACTTTCATGGATATTTCTTTATCTTTTATTCTTGATATTAAATTATGATTTATGCATAAATTAAGGGGAAACTAACCATTATCGTGATAGCGGATTGTGTGCTTAACTTCATTATTATTTTTGAATATCACAAATATTTTGTCATCATAAAAAAGGGACAAATTGTTGAACCAAGGGAGGTTTTAATTGATGTTTTGATGATAAAAAAACATAGTTACTAATAATATATTTATTATTTTGATGAAAAACAATATTAGTACAAAACAAAGCTATAAATTCAAGAAGAAAATGTATGAAGTTGATTAAGAGAAGTTGAAGTTTTTAACTAATGAAACGAGGATCAAAATAAGAACAAAAGGAGATGAAGGCCTATGATGTATGAAGTTAATAAAGAGAAGATAATGTTTGTAAACGATGAAATGAAGATCGAAACAAGAACAAAAGGAACATCACGGTCATTTGTATTATTATTTGTAAGCCCACTTTATAAATTTGATGATCCAAAAAGCTTACCATGCATAATCATTTCATCTTACTTCATTGCATGAGTCTTTACATTCATTATGAGGAATTGAATCTTTTGATTTTAATATAAAAAGCCTCTTGATCTTTCAAATAATCTTGGGGGAATATTTTAGGAAGTGTTTCAATCATATTTTGATTCAATACATTAGTTTTGAGCGTTTTAAGTTGTTAAAAAATCATATTTTTTGGGTTATTGGTAGACCTATATAAATTAGTGGTCAACCAATATAGGTTAAAGTTGTTAAACTTAATGTATCGAGAGTTTGTAGCAACATTGGTTATATATATTAGTCAACCAATTACCATATTAGTCAACCAATATGTGTACTAGATGACCAGTATTCTAACTAATAGTGAATCTAGTGCTATAAATGCATATTAGTTTACTAGCATAGCATTAGTGGACTAGTATTCTAAACTAGTCAACTTGTACAATATATATAACCATTATAACGGCTAGTTATTGACTTTGACAACTATTCTAGGTCCTAAAATACTATAAATAGGTGTTTTCTCATTGTATCTAGTGTCAATAAGGTTTTGAATATTATATATACACATTTCAAAAAAATCAATCTTTTGAGCATCATTATGTCACATTTGTGGGAGTGAGTCATTTTGGAATTATCAAATGAATAAGTGAGATATTTTTAAATTGTAATACTTTGGTGGGTTATTGAATATTGTACTTGGGGTGATTCAAGTGGTATTAAGGTTTCTTTTTTACCTTAAAAGAAAATTGTAAGAAGAGTTCCTCCTTACTGAGAAAGATCGTACAAAGGTTAATCTTTACCTTAAAAGAAGAATTATAGTAGAATTGTAATAAGAGTTTTTAGAGTACTTGTATAGACCCCTTTGGTCAATACTTGTATAAAATCATCATCTAGTCACATCAAATAAATTAAAAACCAATTAAAGAATTGTATTAAAAGTTCAAACACAATCTATAAGTATGTAATTTATCAAGAATTGAGCCGATGAACTTGCTCTTCTATAAAAATCAATGAACTTGCTCTTCCATAAAAATCCATTAATGAAGAGGATCTCATTAATAATATTCTTAATGATTTTGACCATAAATATAAATACATTGTTAACAAGGTTAATGGTGGTTAAAGACTTGTCTCTTTTGTTGAAATTCATAAAAAATGAATAAAGAGGCATCCCTTTAACAATCATAAATGCCACTATCGTCCTCTTTAGCCTTAATCAAGCCAAGGTTAGTATGGCCTAGTCCAAAGCTAATGAACTATCATAAGTTGACCAATTTTTAGGTCAAGTTTAGAATTCTTTTAATTTTCAAGTTTTGAGTTGGGTTCAGACTCATGCCCATGGCTTGCCATGGCCCAAAGCCTTACTATATATATACAAAAGAACCCGTTTCACTTCTTCTACTGCCTTCTTCTTCATCATTGCCAACTCTCAATCATAAGTCTTTCTTTAAATAACAACAACAAGCATCTCATTCTCATCATCATCCATTTGTTGAAACAATAGCAACAAGCTTCGTATGTTTCTTCTTCTAAATCTTTATTTTTGTGTTACTCTATTGTCTTTTTTAGCTTGCTATTTGACTTTCTTTTTTATTCTCTCTCTCATATGGTCTTCTTTTCTCTCTTTTGATTTTCAAATATTTTCAAAGTTCTTTCTCATGTGATTATTATTTTGGTTTACTCTCTTGTGCTCACACTTCTCGTATAGTTCTCACTTATCCTCTCTGTACTCTTTCTTTTGGTTCTCATTTCTCCTACGTACTCTCTTTCTTTGTTATTTTTTCATCTCAGTAGATCTCTCCTCATGTTTCTTCTCTTTCTGTATATGTTTCGCCTCCTTATACAATAAAAACAAATTATTATATATTTGGATTAGGATTATAGATTTGGCGATGGTTTGGGTTCGGGGAACAATTTGAGCTTTAGATAAACTTTGAACCACCCAAATTCTGGTTAGGCTTGTGCTCAAGTGATATGATCTAGGCTTGACCGAGCTTTAAGCCACCTATAAAGGACTTCAAGTAGGCTCAAATAGCCTTTAACCTAACTTAGCTTGACATATTACTAACCATACTAAGCCAATCTTGTCAATCCTTGCAATAATAAATCTTAGTGACCATCTCCTCCCCTTGGGTATCCTTCTATAACTACCTTCTATAATCAAAGACAACAGTCTGTTACTCTTTATAATAATCAACCTACATTATATCCATATTTTAGGAATTCCTAAGGATATGATACTCAAGGACACCTTGTTAAACAATGCTTCATTTTTGACTTATTGTTACAAAATTCTCATTACTATTAACATATTCATAATTTCTACACAATACTTCTCTATGCAACTGTGTGCATGTTATGCATATTATGAGACCCCCAATATGGCTACTCAATAATGGGGTGCCACATTTTGTTATTGCAAAATTGAATAATCTTTTGCTTCGTACTCCTTATGCAAGGTCTAATGATGTTATGATTGGAGAAAACAAAGGTCTTCATATAACCTATACTACTTCCACATTCTTTGTAGTGCCCCCTTACCGTAGGGTACGCACCGGGACGCCCGTAGGTCGCTCCGATACATAACCCATGATGAGGGTAAGCTACGAACGATCATTACTATAATCCACATGGCATCGAAATGAAAGCATTAATATAACAATCATCACTAAATTTTGAAACCAAACTTTCTTTCTCATTTCATATCATCACAATAGAAATTTACAAGTCTATCAGTTTTCCAATGTCTAAATACATTACTCCAAATGGGAAACTGATACAAAAGCCTAAACTAGGTCATCCCCAAAATCAATCCCAGCTGACCGACCTGTGAGCCATATCTTCTCTTGCCAACGTGCTCACACGACAGGAAAAGTCTCTCTCTCACTGGAGCTAGGAGTCTACAATCTATGTCCTGAAAAATATTTGCAATGTTGGGTGAGTTTGCGAACTTAGAGAGAAACCATAATCGATGGTTCACTCAACTCATGCATATACAAACAATTCACAGAATATCGCATAATATAACATTCATAAATATAACATGCGCTATCATTTCACAATTATAAGGCGTTTCACCTTTCACACAGTCCACATTTAATCATTCATTTATGCAATGCACATGTGACACTTTCCATTTTATTACGGTGTTGTGACCGTGCGCCTGAATTACATTGGGCTTGAAGCCCTGATACGATGAGCCTGTGGCTCTAAATTACGTTGGGCTCAAGGCCCTGTTGCGTTGAGCTTTAAGCTCTGAAATACGTTGACTGCTCTGGTCACAACTGTCATTATCTGTACATGCCTTTATGCATGAATGCATATGTTTCAATTTACAATGGCAATAAGTAATTTCACACTTATACACAAATAGCACTTCGATATCAAGTTCCCAATACTTCGGACACCTATGGTTCGAAATCAATCAAAATTAAACACAAACCCTCCATTATCTCCACATGGCATAAGCACACAATATTTAACACATAAAGGTTGAGGAACCAACTAGGTTGCTCACCTTTTAACTTCCGAGCTAATGTCGGGAAGTCTCAGCTACGTCGGAAGATCGACGCTCCACTTGAGCCTCTAAAACAATCAGAATATATAAACATTACCAATAGCACAATTTACAATAGTCAATAATGCATATGCAGCGAATGAATTGTGTACTATACATGTTTATGACATTCCCGACACTAATCCCAAAACTTTCCATCTCAACTCTTTTTCCTCTAAAAGATAGAAATTCTTAGACACCATAACTCATTTAACTAAGTTCAGAATTCCCAAAAGTCAAACTCCAAGACATAGGGACTATCTTTATATCGAAATCAAATTCACTATTCAATTGCCATCCGATTTCGAAAACTTTCGAAATTGATTCAGAAATTCCATTCTTATAAATTTGCAATTCTTAGTCTCTAAATCGCAATCAATCAAGAACTAACTCATTAGGAATTAAACCTCAAAAATCATCAATCAAAAGAATCACTTCACTTTCGGAAAATGGGCGTCCTCGCCGCGGCGCAAGATTCCTCACCGCGGCGAGATGCCTCGCATGCGTCGCGGCGTACGCGAGAGCGCGCCCCGTCACATGCCTGCTTACGCTCGTCGCGGCGTGCGAAAGGCAAACTGCTTGCTGCGGCGTGCAATGAACACGTCGCGTCGTGCGAAAGGAGAATTGCTCGTTGCGGCGTGCGATGAACACGTTGCGGCGTGCAAACCCAGAAACATGCCCGAAACCCAGATTTCTCCTTCTGTCAAATTCTTAATCCAACTATCTCAGTTCAAAACACTCCCAAACAACTTAAAACACTCAAAGCTACTAACCCCTAAACTCGATTCCATCAAATATCAATTATCTCTCAATTACCCAAAACAAAACAAGATAAACTCAAAAATTCTTATCATCCAAAACCCATACACATTTCAACAATCATATACTCTAATCAATCATCAAATCAAACTACTTAAAACATAAAAAGCAAGAACTTACTTGATTTAAACCTTCAAACTTTCAAAAATCACTTCAAAATCTCCAAGATACTCCAACCCTCAAACTCAAACACATGCATGGTTTTCTCTCAACTCAACACCTAACATCATCTTCTCCAACCCAAGGCTTAAGGATAGGTTAAAGATGAAGAAGGAAGCAATAAAACAAGAAGAAAATGGAAGAAATCAAACAAACAAGGAGGAGATCCATGAAGAAGGAGAAGAAGAAATGTTCTTTCCAAAGGGAGCAAGCAATCGTGGAAGCAAATTTGAATGAGCAAGGGTTTTAAACAAAAGAATTAATGACTAAGGCATGTTTGGCAATTTACTTGCCACATGCCCAATTTTAAGGGTCTAAAAATTCAATTCTTATTCTAATTTTCTCCCAATTTTGCAATGGCTCTAAACAATAAATCCTAAAATCATAACTCTAATAATCTCATGCCATTTGCCAATTAATCTCGAAACCGGAATCCAATTTATCAGTCATGAAGTCATTTTTCCGGTCCGGACCTGTTACTCCAAAAATTCTAGAAAATTTTCCTAAAATCTTCAAAAATATGAAACATATGATCATACACTCAAATTCCATTTTTCAAATCCCTAAAATTCATTTATCCACTCCAATTTAATTTTCAAACCACAATCTATACTATAATCATCGAATTTCTAATTTACACAATTATACCGGAAATATGTCATACATATATGTACATGCAGATGCTTGTGCAATAATAAGCACTGATCAATAAATATAGAGGCAAAATGCGTGTACAATTCAAATTGTATATGCACCCAAACCTAACCCAATCCAAATTTACCAATATACCCATCACATCGGTAACGGGATGTTACAGATATCACCTTCGATATCGAGCTTGGGTCTTGCGGGAGTGGGATGCTACAGAAACGGTTCCCAACATATAGACTTCTAAGGAAAGGACTTTAAATTACTTCCATTTGGTTCAGGTCACAGAAGTTGTCCCGGAATGCAAATGGGCATGACCACCGTGCGTCTGATCCTAGGAAGGTTGGTTCATAACTTTGATTGGAAACTTCCTGATGGTGTGTTGCCTAGTGAGTTGGACATAATGGAGGTGTTCAGCCTGATAACACCTAAAGTAACTCCTTTATATGCTATCCCCACTGCCACTACTTACACGTTGAAATGCAATGTATGCTACTACTTACACGTTCAAGTATATGTTTAAACAAACATTTCAACTCAGTACGTTTTATTTTTTATAGTCATCAATCTCCATACAAATATGATGTAGATTGGTGAATGAATTGTTTATCTAATTTTATAATATTTGTTAGGATATTTACTGTGTATTGTTATTTTAAATTTGGAATTTTTGATTATTGGATAATCAGATAATAACAAAAAAATATAAACCAAGAAGTCTTACTTGAATTAGCTTCTTGGATAGAGTTGTTGTGCAAATAGAACTCTATCTTGGATGAAAATTTACGTAGATTACATTTCTTATGGAGATTGTGTGGGCATAGAAGTACATTGGGCGTGTGTATGAAGACCTCTATGTGCAATGGGAAACAATTGTTTATTGTATCTTTGGTGAATTAGGTAACAGATGGTGGATGACGTAACCTATGGTTGGGTGCGACATCTTAAATTGCTCACGACTTGGTGTTGAGTTTTCACTACACAGCTCATGATTAAGTCGATTTGTCCATTGTGTGTGTCTTCTACCGAAGGCGTATTTGCTTTATTAGTTGTGCGTGATGTCTTCCCCTGCTGCCGTGAGTTGATGTTGGAGTTTGCAAAATCAATCCATAGTTTGCTATGACAACTTTCAAATTTATTTCGATGGGGCTGAACTTTTTGAGAAGTTGTTCTTTTTTTTATCTCAAGTGTTTTCTATTCTTATTCTTAGTTAGTCAATCACTTGAGTTATTTATTTATTTTTCTTTTGTTAAAAAGAGTGTTGAGAAAATCCTCTGTTGAGGTTAACACGAGCCGATCGTATTACTGGGTGTGAAATTCTTTCACAGGTAATAAGGATTAGGGATAGTGTCAAGGGTTGAGTGGTGTCAGCTTAGTAATGTCTTGTATAAAACTATTGTCATTAGTGAAAGAATTAAGATGGATGAGGGCCCCGTAGATGTAGGCAAGGTTTGTCGAACTGCGTTACCAAATTTTGGTGTTGATCTGTTTAATTTCATATTTATTTTTCTATTTTTGTTTGTGCTAAAAGAATTTACTGTTGCTGATACAGTTACTTATATCTAGTAACCGACATATATAGTTACAAGTAACTGCTACAGAATCTTACAAGTAACTTTGGTCAAATTGAAATTTTTTCAAAACTACTAAACCCCTTTAGTTTTCTTCAATTGGTATCAGAGCAAGGTCACCAAATCAGGACTTGGTATAGCAAGTTGGTGTAGATTCGAGTTTTGCAAACATGGCTACGAGAAAGGGTGCATCGATCACCAGGCCACCACTATTAGACAGCTCTAACTATCCTACACGGAAATCACGAATGAGAGTCTTCATCCAGCCTCAAGATACAAAAGCTTGGCATTTGATAGTATATGGGTGGATGCATCCGATGATTACTGATGATAAGAGTGAGGTAGTTTTAAAAGATCCATTTGAATGGACAAGAGACGAAGAAGAGAAGACACTTAGAAACTCATAAACAATACGTGCAATTTTCAGTGCAATTGATGAAGGACGCTGCTCAATGATATCAGCCTGTGAGTCGACTAAAGAAGCGTGGGATACATTAAAGACTATTCATGAAGGGTCCAAATCTATGATAGCATCAAAACTTCAAATGTTAACTATATGGTTTAAAGAACTAAAGATGAATGAAAATGAGACTTTTGGAATTCTTACCAATTTCGAAATGAATTTGTTGAGGGGCAATAAGAAAAGAGTAAAGGATTTGGACTATAAGTTGAAACTGGAAAAGGCATAAATGATGTAGAAGCTGAATCTAATGAGAATGAGGATATGAAATTATTGACAAGAAATTTCAACAAGTGGTTAAAAAAAGTGAAGAAAGATAGATCTGATTTTAGGAAAAATGGTGGGAGCTTATCAAGTAATAATTTCAAACAACAAAGGAAAACTCAAAAGGGTGAAAGAAAAGTAAAGAAAATTCAATGTCATGAGTCTCAAGGCTTCGGACATATGCAAGTGGAATGTGCTAATAACTTGAAGAAGAGAAAAGGGAAGTCATATACAAGCACTTGGAGTGAGAATGAATCCGAAAGTGAGTATAGTAGTGAAGAAGAAGTTGTAAATAGTACTGCATTAGTTACTTTATACAACAAAAATTCAGTTACTTCTTTAACAGTAACTGAGAAGGAAGTAATTGAAGACGAAAAAGTGACTAAATCGAAATCTGATGAGAATGAGGATATGGAATTATTGATAAGAAATTTCAACAAGTAGTTAACGAAATTGAAGAAGGATATATCCAATTTTAGGCAAAATGGTAGGAACTCATCAAGTAGTAATTTCAAACAACAAAGGAAAACTCAAAAGGGTGAAAGAAAAGTAAAGAAAATTCAATGTCATGAGTGTCAAGGCTTTAGATATGTGCAAGCGGAATGTGTTAAAACCTTGAAGAATAGAAAAGGGAAGTCCTATAGAAGCATTTAGAGTGAGAAAGAATCCGGAAGTGAGTATGCTAGTGAAGAAAAAGTTGTGAATAATGATGCATTAGTTACTTTATACAGCAAAAGTCTAGTTACTTGTTTAACAGTAACTGAAGACAAAAAAGTGATTAAATAGGGAAATTTTGAAAAAAAAACGCGAATGATTCAACTCAAAGCTCAATCTTAGATTATGACAGTGATGACAGTGATGATAGTACTTCATATGATAAAAAAGAAGGTACTTATGAAGCCTATGAGTTAATGTATAGTAAATGGGTCTCCAAACATGTAACAAAAATGAGAAGTTGAAGGAGGAAAACTCTTATATGAAGAACATCATTCAAGATTTAGAGAAGAAGTTGTTTTCTACATTAGATGAGCTTGGTGAAATAAAATTGAAGTTGATCAATACAGAAAAAGGAATAAGAATGTTAAATAGAGGTACCGAAAAGCTAGAAAAGTTGTTGGAAATTGGTAAAACTAAAGGAGACCTTTAAGGCATTAACTATAAAGGTGAATGTTCCAAGGTGAATGATGAGAAAGATGACATATCCAAATATGTCCGAGAAGAAAAATTAAGGAAGAATCTATGGTTTGTATCCACATGTCATTTCTGTGAAGTTATCGGGCACACAAGGCCGAGATGTTACAAGATGTTACAAATTATGTTTCAAATGGCCAAAATCAAAAATCTAGACACTCTCCATTAAATTTGCAGTGATAACCTATGTTACTGAAGCATTCTTGGGTTAGAAAGGGTCAAGTACAAGCACAAATATGGAGTGAAGGAAAAATAAGAAATTGTCCAGAATCACCATTAGTTACTGCTTTTGAAGAAACTATTCAGACTAAGGGTAAGTTAGTTACTTCAAATGAAGAAATCAACCTGACAATTGATGATCGAAATAATATGACCAGGAATAAGCCCAGGTTTGAATTTCTTCAAAGGGCGCAGGGACTATGTGCTTTACATTTTTGAAGTATAGTTTGATGTTATTTATTAAAACAAAAAGTAAAAAAAAGGTTTGAAGGAGTTATCATTTAGGCTTTCTGAGATTTTTATTTATAGGCTTTTTAACGTTCAGATAATTGTAATGTACATGAGGTTATGCTTGATGATGGGGTTTTTGAACTTAATGAGTCATATAAGAATGACTTTGATGTGAGTAATGATACTTTGGCGAGTGTTTTGATTGGTGGTAAATTGTCATTTTGGCATAATTATGATTCTTCCGCTGCACCTATTGCTGATTTTTATGCTTCTTTATTTGTTGAGATTGATTGCATTAAATATATTCTTGTTTTGACATTGTTTTGTCCTAAAGGGGAGACATCAGATTGTTTTTGGTAACTATTCAATTTAGGGGGAGATTTTAAAGTATCTCCGTTGATTTAAGAGTGATGAGAAAATCTTTTGTTGAGGTAACACAAGTTGGTCGTATTATTGAGTGTGAAATTCTTTCACGAGTAGTAAGGACAATGAGTAATGTCAAGGGTTAAGTGGTGTCGGCTTAGTAAAGCCTTGTATAAAACTATTGTCGTTAGTGAAAGAATTAAGCTGGGTGAGGGCCTCACAGACATAAGAAAGGTGTGTCGAACTGCGATACCGAATTTTGATGTTGATCTGTTTAATTTCGCATTTATTTTTCTGTTTTCGATTGTGCTGAAAAAATTTGCAGTTGCTGATACAGTTACATTATATCTAGTAACTGACAGATACAGATATAGTTACAAGTAACTGCAACAAAACCTTACAAGTAACTACGATCAAATCGAAGTTTTTGCGAAACTACTACAACCCTTCGATTTTCTTCAATATTATTAGAATTATAAATTATATTAATTAAATATTAAAATTTTAATCCATTATAAAAATAATTGATCAATGATTCTATAGTCAAAAATCATTCAATACAATATATATATATATATACACCCCTGATCTTGAATATGAACAAGAAAGAAAAAAAACAAAGTAGTGTATAAGGTTAAAAATCACCGTTTCAAGGACTGTGTGGATTTCGTTAGGTCTCGTTGGTTGGGTCAATCTGACTAGAGAAAAGTCTTTCGAAAAAAAAAAGATATTTTGTGTTTTATGAAAAACCTAGGTTGAAGTTGGGCAAAATTCTTGTTTTATCGTGGTTGTTCCAGACTGAAACTAACGATTGCTTGTCCGAGAGTAATTGTATTAGTAACTACGATTTTCCAAAATCTATTTACAAGTAGAAAATTTTAGTGCACAGTAAATAAATCAACACAAGAAATTTATTAACGTAGTTCGGTACATACGATCTACATCTGTGATGCCCTCACCCTAATTACTAAACTTTTACTATAGTATATAAGATCTACATCTGTAAGGCCCTCACCCAGATTACTAAACTTTTACTGTAGTACAATAGGCTTTCATAAGGCTATTACAGAGCCGACATCACTCACTCCTTATTTCTATCCACTCGTACCAACACCCTTGAAAGTTATTTCACACTTAATAATATGATCATCTCATGTTCACCTCAACAGAGGATTTTGAAATAACGAATGAAAACAAATTTATAAATTTCTCAATTGATTAAATCAAGAATAACATAAACAAAAAACACTTGAGTCAAGAAACACTACCTTACATTTAGAGTCCTATTAAAACATAAACAAAAATTTGTTGTGAACTTTGTAGTTGATCTCCGAAAACCTATGAGCATAGTAGACGTAAAATCGTTAATTTTTGTCACACCATAGAATGCACATTAATATGCTACAAGTCCTTCCTCTAGAATTCAATTTCTTTTAGGATTCCTTCCTTCCACAAAAATCTTAACTTCCAAAATTCTACATATTCCAAGATAGTAGAATCTTATATCAAGTAAACTTCTTTATCACAAAAGATATTCCAAATAAATTAGCATACAAATAATGCCAAAAATAGAATATAATATCTTAACAAAATATTTTAACGATCTCCCTCTTTTTTACATTATTTGTCACATCAGAAACTCCCGTTGAAATAAACAATCATTGAAAATTTCAAAACCAAGGTCAACATAAGTCAACAGTCATTTGTCACCAACAAAGCTACAAGTAACAGCTAAATATACATGTTTCTATCTCCCCCTTAGGACAAACCAACACCAAAAGAGGCTAAGAATCATAAAATGAAGTAGAATGAAGAATACGTTGTTTGAGCTATTAAAGTGCAATCATACCCACATGAACAATACCCTTAATGCTATTGATCTCAACAAATAAGGAGGCAGTAGTATCGACAATAGGTGTAATAGGCTATGTGAAGGACTCAAATGAAGAGTACGACAAATCAATCGCTCAAGCTTGCTTCAAAAAAGACACAGGCTTAAGTACAAAACCTGAGAGACATCGTGTGCATGCAAAATCTGAGTAATCAAACAAGAAAAAACCCAATAATGTTTGTGATACCCATAAGCATAGCCTTAATAATTAATCTGTCCATATTTATGTGAATCTCGGTGCTTATCGCATACACAAACTTGGACTGAGCAAGATAAACTGTCACAATATGGGTGCTCGGCATCCAATTAGCTAACAAAAGTTTATGAATAACAAAATACTTATGTGATAGATCAAAAGCATGAAGTGCAACAGCAAAAAGCCAATAGGAAAATTTACCACCAGTTAAAACACTTATCAGTATATTAATACTCACATCAAAGTCATCCTCATATGACTGATCCCCAATTAAATCCACAAACCCCAAAAATTCATTCAACAAATCAGGATCAAATTTAAACAATCTCTCCCTCACATATACCATATGAAAACATAGAGTTGTATCATCCAACACTCCCTTATCCAAATTACAGTAAAATTCTCATACTAATTTAGCATCAAAATGTTGAGACAATAACGCATCATTTAACAAATGTCTCTCATTCAACAAAGTATCCAAATTAAATTGTTTATATTCAATGAAATTATGGGATTTTAAAGAACCAACACAGTTGATGGAAGAGTATCCCATCTCTATTGAGCTGCCTAGGAATAGAATTTGGTGGACAAGGTTTGCTCCATTGAAAAGAGAGCATGATACTGATAACGAGACATCTAAATTGACTTCTAAGCTAGTGATTTCATATGGCCTCTGGAAGTGGAAGGAGTAGCATGTAGATTAGAGACAACTGGTGGTGGTGGCTCATTAGGCACAACATTGACATCTTCAAAAGTAGAAGAAGAATTGTCAACGGATGATTCCACAATAAGATGAGATAAAACTTGTTGAACATCCCCATTGTTAAACTACAACACCAAAATGGATAGGGGATCGGGGATCACAATAGACGCCACTGAGGATGTCCTAGCACCGGTAGTCAACGTGCTCAAAGAGGAAGCTATCACAAATGCTACGAGCAACGAGGCGACACTATTGTGGATGGGGGTTCAGGACAAGATGGTGAAGGAGATGCTACCGAAGAATGCTTCGAAGGACGAGAAGATGTCTGGCATTTGGGCTTGGCCATGATGACTTTGTGCAGAGGAGGAGAGATGCTGGCAATAGCGAGTGGCGACACCAAAGTTGAGAAGCAAGGGCTGAAGAGTAGGTAGAAAGGGAGAAGATTGTGGTAATTATGGAGTGTAGACAAGAGACAAAAAGAGAGAGGTGGAGGCGGCAGTTAAGTAAATAACAAAAGAGAAACTACAGTTTTTAATTTTTTAATCGACATCAATACACTTTAAAGTTGTAAAGCATATAGTCCCAATGCCTCATGAAGAAGTTCAAACCTAATGGAGTCAAGAGGTTTTATAAAAATGTCAATCAGTTGCTTCGCGGTTGATACATAAGAAAGAACTGCAACTTTAGTCTCCACTAGCTCTCGAATGAAATGATACTTCAAGTCCATATGTTTGGTTCTTGAATGGTGAACTGGGTCTTTTGAAATGTCTATGGCGCTCTTATTATTACACATAACAATCAAAACACCTTGAGCGACTCCATAATCTTCCAACATTTGCTTCATCCACAAAAGTTGAGAACAACTGCTAACGACTGCAATATATTTCACTTATACTGTCGACAGTGAGATAGAGTTTTATTTTTTACTATACCATGAAATCAGATTATTTCCAAGACAGAAACAATCCCCAATTGTTTTTTTTCTATCATCTAAAGTTTCGACCTAATCCACTTCACTATAACCATCCAAATGAGAAGTAGAATCACATGAGTACCTTAATCTAAACTCTAAAGTACCACTCACATATCTAATGATCCACTTTAATGTTTTCAAGTGAGACTCTTTAGGGTTTGATTGATAGCATGTACACACTCTCACGCTATAAAAAATATCAGGTCGACTCGTGGTTAGATAAAGCAAGCTCCTAATGATGCTTCTATCTAGAATGACATTAACACGTTTGTCATAATCATCTTTATTCAACTTTACTGAGATATTCATTGGTGTTCTAGCATGATGCACACTCTTAAGCCCAAATTTTTTCACCAAATTCTTCGCATATTTGGTTTGAGATACGAAGATGACATGTTTTACTTGCTTAATTTTTAGTCCTAAGAAAAATGCAATATTTCGACCATACTCATCTCAAACTCTTTTGTCATCATCTTTACAAATCCATCCACCATCTTTGGATAAGTGGAACCAAACACTATATCATCGACATATATTTGTGCAATATTCAAATCAAATATGCATTTTTTTAGAAATAGTGTGTTATCCACACTACCTCGTTTATATCTTTGGTTCAGTAGATATTGGGTGAGTCCCTCATACCATGCCCGTAGTACTTACTTGAGGCCATAAATATCCTTTTTAAGCTTAAACACGTGATCACCATGCACCAAATCAAGGAAACCCTTTGGATGCTTAATATATACTTCTTCTTGTAGAAATACATTCAAGAACGTGCTCTTCACATCCATTTGATAAAGCTCGAATCTTTTCACATATGCTATGGCCAAAAGAAGTCTAATTGACTCAAGCCTTGCTACTATGGCAAATGTTTCTTCAAAATAAATGTATTTTATTTGAGAGAATCCGTGAGCAACTAACTTGGCCTTATTTCTCATCACATTACCTTTGTTATTAGTTTTATTGGAAACACCCGTTTTGTTCCAATCACGTTCACACTCGATGGCCTTGGCACCAATTCTCATACATCATTTGGAGCAAATTGCGCCAACTCTTCTTGCATTGTAGCAACCCAGAATTCATCTTACAACACTTCTTTCACATTCTTTAGTTCAAATAGGAAGTGTAACATATAAGCCCTGCAAGTTCCCAATAATCTATTCTCTTTCCTTCTCTTGTTTTTCTTCTATCACCAATCTCACCAATCATATTCTCAATAGGATGACTTCGTCTGATTTGTGATAGAGGATCACGTTGCCTTGATTCATTGTTATCCACCAAGTCTATTTCTACATTAGATTAATCAACAACATCAATTCTTCTTTGGTTGGTTTCTTCCTCAGAAACAACCAACTAGTCCTTTGTTTGGTTAGTTTCTTTTCTGAAAATAGAATGTTCTCTGCTTTTAACTTTGTTGTGCCTTTGTTCTAATGTGTGAAGCTAGTTTTGAAGGTTCTTTTTTAGCACCTTATCAATTATTTAGTGCACATCATCTACAACATTCACATATTCCATCACTGTCTTAGTTCTTTGGTTGAACACACGATATGCCTTATTGTGGTTTGAATATCCAAGGAAGATGCCATCATCACTCTTACTTTCAAACTTATTCTCAATCTCTAAGAATGTAACATTTGTTGCCAAACACATTAAAGTAGCCAACATCCAATTTCTTTCCTTTCCATAGCTCATAAGGCGTCTTATTCAAAATGTTTTTGAGATGAACTTTGTTGCATATTTGACACATTGTATTTATTGCTTCTGCCCAAAATCTTATAGATATTTTCTTCCATTTAACATGGATTTGGCCATCTCTTGAAGAGTACGATTCTTCCTTTCACAATTCTATATTGAGCTATTCATCAAGCTATCTATTACAGAAACAAGGTTAAGAGAGAGAAACTAGCTCATAATCGTTGAAAGCTTTCTCTCTACATCATGATGAATTTCACTAAGGTAAGTAATTGTAATATACCAACTGGTTGTTAATTTTACGAAAGAGGCTGAGGAAGAAGAGAAGCAATAGAAGGAGAAGAGAGAGCGCAGAAGAAGGAGAGAGAATGTAGTAATAGAGAGAATATTGTATTGATTTTCTGTTATGTCTTGTGCAGGAAAAGTGTATCAACATATATCCTCATGTTCGTTGTAACCGTAGAACTAGTAAAAAAAACAAATGAAAACGATTACAGAGGCAAATTGATGCTTGCAACGTCCGTCCTTGTATTTTCTTTAGTGGGCCTCCATTCTTGTAGTTGATTTCTTAGGTCTAGTCTCATAATGGGTTCATAACACTCCATTCCCCTTAGAAGGACCCTTGACCTCAAGGGTTAAAATTTGGGAATTGCCTCAAGGGTTAAAATTTGGGAACTGGCTTCGGATATAACGAGGATCCTCCTACGTGGCTTCCTCAGCTTCTCGATCCTTCTACCTCACGAGCCACTTCAATCCATCTAGGTTTCTGCGAGTGACGAACCGCCTCTCAATCACAGCTTTGGGACGTTCTTTTGTTGGTGCTATACCTTCATCAATGGGTTCGTTCGTCAGTGTTGTTCCCAACCCTAACGTCTTCTTTAGCAACGAGACGTGAACCACTGGGTGAATGCGAATCCCTACTAGTAGATCTAGCATATATGCCACGACTCCTACTTTCTTCTTTATCCGGTAAGGCCCGTAATCCTTAGCACTTAATTTCTGATTTTTTCTTTTCTTTACAGAGTTCTAACAGTAAGGTTGCAATTTCAAATAGACGAGATCTCCTTCTTCAAAAGTTCTCTCGGTTCTTCCCCTATCTGCCTAAGTCTTCATCCTCTCCTTGGCCTTGAGAAGCTGCAGCCTCAGTGTTGAAAGCATGCGTTGACGCTCATCTAAATAACGATTGACACTCTCCATTGATGAAGGTAACTCCAAGGCCGCAGGTTGTGAAGGTGGAGGATACCCGTACAAGGCTTGGAATGGTGTGGTTTGAATGGCATTATGGAAGTTCACGTTGTACCACCATTAGGTTAAGTGAAGCCATCTGTGCCACTTCTCAGGATGCTGGTGCATTATACACCTTAGGTATGTTTCCAGACACTGATTCACTCTTTCTATTTGACCGTCTGTTTGTGGATGGTATGATGAGCTCATTTTGAGTTGTGTGCCCATGTTTTTGAACAATTCTTTCCAGAATAGGCTAGAAAATATCTTGTCCCTATATCAAATGAATGACTCAGGGATTCCGAGTAGTTTATATACCCCTTGCATATATAATTTTGCCACATCTGAAGCTGTGAAAGGATGAGATAGAGCTAGGAAGTGTGCGTATTTTGTATAAGTGTCGACTACCACCATAATAACATTCTTGCCTTCAGAATTCGGAAGCCCTTCTATGAAATCCATAGATATCTGCTTCCAAACTCCTTCAGGAATTGGCTTCCAAACTCCTTCCAAACCTGGCCAGTAGAATAGTTGTTTGAGTCTGTGATAGGTAGCCTTAAACCTTGAGTGACAACCTGTGGAGGATGAGTGAACTTCCTATAATATTGTTTCCCTGAGATTGTCTGTAGCTCCCACATACAAACTTCCCTTGTATCGTAGAATTCCTCCTTTAAAGTTGTAGGGAACAGTCCCTTGAATATCTCTTAGGTACTCTAGTACAGCTTATTGAACTTCAATATCCCCTTCGTAGCTTACCACTAGTTGTTTTGTACATTCTGGTTGAGCTGTAGGTAAGGCATGTAGTTCTGCTTCCTCTGATTTAAACTTGTAGGACAGAACATCTACTGCTTTGTTCTCTCGCCCTTTCCTGTAGTGAATTGTGTAATTTAGGCCCATGAGTTTGGTTAGACTCTTCTTCTGCATCTGAGTTTGTATCCTTTGCTGTAGAAGATATTTTAGGTTGTAATGGTTAGTTCTAATAATGAATGATGAAGCTTCTAAATAATGTCTCCATTTGTCGATAGCTGAAGTAATTGCCAGTAGCTCTTTCTCATATACCGATAGGTTCTGATTCCTAGGACAAAAAGCCTTGCTGAAGTAGGCAATAGGTCTTTTCCTTTGCATTAGGACCGCTCCAATTCCACTGTTGCTGGCATCCGTTTCCAAGATGAATGGTTCTTGGAAATTTGGAAGAGCTAACACTGGAGCTGTTGTCATGGCCTCCTTCAATTGTTGGAAGGCTTGTTCAGCTTTCTGCTCCCAATGAAATTGGTCTTTCTTGAGTAGTGTTGTTAAAGGCTTACAAATCCACCCATAGTTCTTGACGAACTTCCTATAGTAACCAGTGAGGTCAAGGAAACCCCTTAAGGATTTGACAGTAGTGGGTATTGGCAAATCCAATATTGCCTAAATCTTGGAGGGATCAGTAGCCACTCCTTCTCCCGATATAATGTGTCTTAAATATTCCACCTTGTTTACACCGAAAGCACATTTCTTCATTTTGGCAAACAGGTGTTGTTGTCTCAACTTTTGTAACACAATTCGTAAGTGTTTTTTATTAGTTGCTAGGTCAGAGCTGTATACTAAGATGACATCAAAGAAAACAAGAATAAATTTGCGTAGATAAGCTGCAAATACCTGGTTCATCAATGCCTGAAATGTTGCAGGGGCATTTGTGAGACCAAATGGCATCACCTTGAATTTGTAATGTCCTTGATGATTCCTAAAAGCAGTCTTGTGAGTGTATGTGGTTGCCATTCTGATTTGATGGTAACTCGACGTCAAGTCAGTCTTAGAAAAGATCACAACTCCATGTAGCTCATCCATCAAATCATCTATTATAGGAATGGGAAATTTATCTTTGATGGTGATGTCATTGAGTCCTCTATAATTTACACAAAACATCCACGTTCTGTCTTTATTTTTTACTAGTAATGCTGGAGAAGCATAAGGACTATGACTAGGCTGTATTATTGAGGCTTCTAACATATCACGAACTAGTCTTTCCATTTCTGTTTTTTGGTGGTAAGGGTATCTGTATGGTCATAGGTTGATAGGTTTTCAATGAGGTTTTAGGGGTATTTGATGATCTAAGGCCCTGTAGAGAGGTAAGCCTCTACGTTCTTCAAAAACATCGCTATACTCCTCCAAGAGTGCAAGTAAGTGGGAATTGATTTCCTGAGGTTGTTTTTCTTCAATTATGAGAAAGACATGTCCAGTCATGCCTTTGATTCCATTCTTGAAATTTTTTGGACCCTTTTTCCTTTGAAAAGTTGAAAAGTTTTGTGCTCCTTCTGAGCCCTCAGAACCACTGTATCTTTACCATTGTTCATAGTAACTTCTCTGGATTTTAGATCGAAACAAATAGGATTGTGTGCTTCCATCCAATCCAACCCCAAAACTAAGCCGCAACCTCCCAAACTGGGTATCTTTAGGTCTGCACAAAATTTATGCCCTTGTGTCTCCCAAAAGAAATTCTTAACCTTGTGGGTGGACGTCACCTTTGCTCCATTAGCAACAGTGACAATTAGTGGTATTATTTCATCAGTTGGCAGATTAAGCATTCTCACTAGAGTCTCATCTATGAAAGAATGAGTACTGCCCGTGTCAATTAAAACACTAACTTGTTGATTTCCTACCATTCCTTTAATTCGGAAGGCATTAAGTGAGGATTTCCCACTTAGGGCATTCAACTGAATCACTACATCTTCATTTCCATCATTAGTTTCGTCCATAATAACTTCTTCCCCTTCCTCTGCAATTTCCTCTAGAGATTCTTCCTCTTCTATATCATCAATGAGCATATGCAACAGCTGTTTAAGTTGGCATTGGTGCCCAGGGAAATATCTATCCCCACACTTATAACATTTGCCTGGTTCTCGATTATATGCAGGTTTAGTAGTGGTTGTTTTGTTGAGGTTAGCTGTTGTGGTTTTGTTATTTGTGGAGGGGTTGAGATAGTTAGATTTGTTGGATATAATAGAGATGGTTACTTTGTCTGTATTGCAGGTTTTGGAGGTCTGAGGGATAGGGTATTTATGAAGAGCTTCATTCAACTTGGCTTGTTCATAAGCTTCTTGAAGGGTGGAAGGTTTAAACCTCTTGACTGCCCAACCTAGATCTTCTTGCAGGCCACCAATGAACACTTTCATCAGGTAATTTTGTGTTAGGCCAGGATTCATTCTTTTAACAAGGGATTTGAGTTCTTCGAACTTCTCTTGATAAACTTCCACAATGTCCGTCTGCTTTAGTCTGTGGAATTCCTCCACTACATTAGCCTCAGTATAGCTAATAAACCTGCTGAACAACTCTTCTGCAAATTCTTCCCAAATCAGTTCTATTTTTCCTTCTTTCCAATCTTAATACTAGATATTCGGCTTCTCCTCCAAAAACATGGTCGTCGATTCAACCTTGTTTTCATCAGGTATGTTATAGATCTGAAATATTTTCTAAAATTTTTTGATCCATAACCTGGGTTGCTTACCATCAAAATAAATAAAGTCCATTTTGGGCCATAACATGTTGGTTGTTTGAAGTAGTGGGAGGATATTTGTGCTCGGAGGGGTCTATGTTGAGTTTGTGGTGGTATTTGTGGGAATTTGTTTGGTGTTTGGTATTGGTAGGGGTGACAAGCTCAGAATTCCAGCATATGTTTTGGATGAGGATGGGGCGACTGCAGCTATAGGGATTGGGTGTTGATTGGTTTTGATGGCTTCTAATAGGGTTGGTATGGATTTCTGGTTTTCTTCTATGCATTTGTTGCTTTCAAGTTGAGCTTTGGCCATGTCGGCTTGCATTGTTTTCATTTGTGTTTCTAATGCCTTAACTTGTTCATCCAGGATTTTCAGTCTGGTACCTTCGTGAGTCGTGGCAGCTAAGATGCTCTGATACCAATTGTAGTATACCTGCTATTTGTTAATTTTACGGAAGAGGCTGAGGAAGAAAAGAAGCAATAAAAGGAGAAGAGAGAGCGCAGAAGAAGGAGGGAGAATGTAGTAATAGAGAGAATATTGTATTGATTTTCTGTTATGTCCTGTCCAGGACAAGTGTATCAACTTATATCCTCATGTTCGTTGTAACCGTAGAACTAGTAAAAAAACAAATGAAAACGATTACAGAGACAAATTGATGCTTGCAACGTCCGTCCTTGTATTTTCTTTAGTGGGCCTCCATCCTTGTAGTTGCTTTCTTTGGTCCAGTCTCATAATGGGTTCATAACAGTAATGTATTCACTTTATCTGTGTGATTATTATTATATCCAAGATCTTATTAGGTATGAATGATTTACGTATGATTCTTGATTTATGTTTTTGATGTTTAAATATTAAGAACGAAAATTTACAATTCTCTACATTGATGTTCACATTTATGATGACATGCTACCATCACTCCAAAAATGTCATTTCCTATTCTAGAAACTAAAGAAAAACTCTTCTCCACTGTGATAAGATAGCAACGTTTAAGGCTCTTGTTCATTATTTATAGCCTTTGTGCAGGATCGGCGGAGATCAAATTAGATATACCATTTCATTTCATGCCTTGGGTTACAATTGCTCTGTCCTTGATAGGACTTGCTTTGATCTTTCAAGCGTGTCTGGGGAACAGCAATAGCAAGGGTAAGAAGCTACCTCCTGGTCCAAAAGGGTTGCCAATTATCGGTTGCCTTCACTTGTTGGGAAAGTACCCTCAGCGAGCTATGCATAAATTAGCCGAAAAATATGGTCCGGTCATGTACATGAGGTTAGGCTCCGTCCCAACCATCGTTGTGTCGTCTCCTAAGGTGGCGGAGTTGTTTCTCAAGACACACGATCATGTGTTTGCAAACAGACCACCACTTGAGGCTGCAAAGTATTTGTCTTACGATCAAAAGGGCTTGGCTTTTGCTCCTTACGGTCCTTATTGGCGAAATATGCGCAAGCTTTGCACTCTTGAGTTGCTTAGCAACCATAAAAACAATTCCTTCAATTCCATGAGAAAGGATGAGATAGACCTCTTGATTGAGTCCATTAAACAGGCTTCTTATGAACGAGTTGCTGTTGATCTTAGTGCAAAGGTCTCGTCTGTTGGTGCTTATATCAGCTGCAGAATGATTTTTGGCAAGACATACACAGACAAGGAGTTCGGTGGTAAAGGGTTTACATCTGTAATTCACGACGGCATGCAATTAATGGCAGTTCCAAACTTGTCTGATTACATTCCACAGATTGCTCCGCTTGATCTTCAGGGTCTTAGAAAGCGTATGAAGGCTACCAGCAAGGTTTTTGATGGTTTCTTGGAGAAGATCATTGATGACCATATCCAAAACAAGGATGAGAACCAAACCAAGGACTTTGTTGATATCTTGTTGAGCTTCGTTGGATCCCAAGAAACCGAATATCATGTTGGACCCGACAACATTAAAGCCATAATGTTGGTAAGTGGATCTTGTCGTAAAATTAAGCTATACATATATACCAAATATCTTGCAATATCAGGATGTGGTCATGGACTGATTCATCTGAATTTATTGTCTGCCATTGATTGAGTTGTCAATTGACCTATAAATTCATTTCCTGCTTAATTTGCTTTTTTATTAGGAGATTCCTATGGAAATATTTACTTTATAATAAAACCTTTCATGTTTATTCTTTTTCTTCTTTATATTATTCACTTGATTTCTTCTTTGTATCACTTGATAGTATATCATAGACTACTATAAGTTAATGGTACTAAAAACATTTGTAGATTTTATTTGCATGTGGTCTGATAGTATTTTTATTCATAACTCAATTTTAATTTCTACATAACTGAGCTCTTCCTACCTTACAATTTCAGTTTTTGGATGTGGTAGATAATGGAGTTAGTAGATGTGTTAGTATAATTAGCACTGTGAATAATAAAAAGGGCACATTTATTTCATAAAGGTTTTGTGATCAGCTCTAGTTATGAAACAGTATCTCTTCATAATACGACTAGGGGAGATTTAAGTTGTTCATAGTCTTCTGCACGGTCACTTCCAATTATTGCTTGCTCATCCGAATTTCCATGCAGGACTTGCTTGCAGCTTCAATGGACACTTCAACAACAGTGGTTGATTGGGCACTATCAGAGCTCGTGAAGATTCCTCGGATAATGAAGAAACTTCGAAAAGAATTGGACGAAAAGGTACTCCTGAACAGAATGGTAGAAGAATCAGATCTAGAAGGCCTGAACTACTTAGACATGGTTATCAAAGAAACTTTCAGGCTCCACCCAGTTGCACCATTGTTGATTCCTCACATGTCAACTGAAGATATCACCATCGAAGGCTTTCACATACCCAAAAACTCTCGCGTGT
>JANTPM010000244.1:35894519-35909789 GCA_025434745.1 Erythroxylum divaricatum
TTTAAGTCGAATTTAGCTTAAATAACTTGAGCTTGACCCCTATTCAAGACCCAATAATTTAAAAAAGTTAAGCTTAAAAAAGTAATTAATATTAAATTTATGTTTTTTATAAAAGATAAATTATACGTTTAGTACTTTTTAATGCATATTAAATAAATATTCAAATTTAAATAATAATCTATAAAATAAGTATTTTTAGTGTTTTATTTAATAAATTAATACATCAAAATTAAATAATAAATACCTATAAATTTTGGTATTTTATATTTCTTATCAATCTTTTTTTAACAACATTAAGTAAGTTTAATTTATCTTTGACTCGAGTAGGTGACTTTTAAACTAGTAAATGCATTCAAACTTTTGCTTTTTGAATTGAATCACTCTTTGAAAATAATTAAATTTAACATTCTTAATTCTTAAAATTTGTTAGAAATTTTGTTATATAATATTAGATTACCAAAGAAAATTGTATTACTTTTATCTTTGACCAGAATTTTTTATTAATTAACTTTTAAATTTTATTTAGTTTATATTCACAAGTTTTGATTAAAATTTAGCATTTTTTTAGTTTAATTTACAAAATAATAGTTGCCTTTTTTGATCTATTTTTCTAGATAAGACGAAGATAGAAAAACATCATGTTCAATTTAAGAAAAAACAAAGGAAGGTCAAATAAGTTACAATCAATTTATTAAATTAGGTTATTTAAATACAATTTTACGATTGGTTGATAATTTCATTTTGAAAAATTAGACTATAACATGTTTATCTTTGATTGCTTAATGCGGAGTACCTGATTGACATGATTTGCGGATTATTGCGTTAATTCGAACATTTATCCAACTCGCATTTAAAAGTTAACGACTACAGATTCTTTCGTTTTGAAAATTTTTTTTAATTTTGATAATTATTATAATATAGAGACTTTTTGACAACTAAATTAAAAATTGGGGTGATTCTTTTTTAACAAAGAAACAAGCATCGACGATACTAATTTCTTAAAAACAACAAAAGAAGATAGACATAATATAATTTAAAAAATGATTTTTTTTTTTTGAAAAGCAGTTACGTTGGAACATCACGGGATTGTACGGTCTGGTGAGAAGGAGCCGAGACCAACTGCTTTATGCAGCTTAAGGAGCACCTGCACCTAACGGTCTCTGAACGTCTGGTGGTTGAAAGTCCAAGAGCAACACAACACACTTTCAGTATCTGAAAACACCATTGAATCAGGTACGTATGACTTTCCATCTAAAGCATACTTTTTTTAAAAAAATCGTTAAATCACTTGTGAACCCTTTTTTCCTACCTTCTCTTCAAATCTTCAAACTCCATAATAGTACAGGAATGCTCCTCTTCTGCGTATATCGCCTTGTCCTCCACTTGAAAGTCGTTTCTTCTGCTGTTTTCAATGGGGTTTCCAAAGATTTTATCTTTTTTCTCATCCAACTACAGAAAACAGGCTAACAACCACCTTCCTTCTCACAGTCTCATCAGGGAAAGCCTTGTTAGCAACCCTGATCTCCCTACCAATGACGGGTTCCCAAAGTCTCTGTTTCAGTATCTTCGTGGGCTTATGTCTCGAAGTAAGTTTCTCTTTGTTTAATTAATCGTTTTTGGAACTAGAATTTTGGTTTGCTGAGATGTGTTCCGCTTATTTTCGTTTAATGTGCAGAGAAAACTGATGGGGGGATGAGAACAGAGGAAGAAGAGAAGGTGTATTCTTGGTTATATGCATTGGCGCAATCTGATAAAGATTTGGTTTTTGAGTATGTTCGATCCACAGAAAGAGGTTTGTTTGCTTCTGTTTGATGTGTTCAGATGAAAGTTTGACTATTTGTTTCTTTTC
Source organism: Erythroxylum divaricatum (assembly GCA_025434745.1). NCBI lineage: Eukaryota > Viridiplantae > Streptophyta > Magnoliopsida > Malpighiales > Erythroxylaceae > Erythroxylum > Erythroxylum divaricatum. The sequence continues at coordinate 35,896,369 of JANTPM010000244.1, forward strand.
TGTAATACTGATTGAAGACCGGATAACTAGCAAGCTACTCTGAAGTCAGGCAGGACGATTCTAGGAAATCAAAATACATATTCAAGTTGTGTCTGTTTAATGATGTTGAATATAGATTAATGGTCATCTCTTTTCAACTTTTGACATGAACAGAGTGAAGTTTGCTTATTCAATGCTTAATATAGGTTTGAGCTTCACTGAAGCTGAGAGGAGATTGAAAGAAAATGGGCCAAATGTTCCATTGGAGTATACTTTTCCAAGCTGGTGGCAACTCCTGTGGAATGCATTTTTTCATCCTTTTAATATCATTCTCACAGTGCTTTCAGTACTCTCATTCATAGCCAGTGATAATCCAAACGGATGTATCATGCTCACACTGGTTCTTATCAGTGTCTCCCTCAGATTCTTTCAGGTACTTTTATTTGTTGTTACCTGATACACAATGGAGGGTTCTTATTACAGTCAAACATGGGCCATAATCTCTATGCAACTTCCAGGAATACGGCAGTTCAAAAGCTGCTATGAAGCTCTCTGAGTTTTTAAAGTGTCCTGTTAAAGTTCAGAGGTGTGCAGGTAGAGTTGTCCAGACAGAGTTAACAGTTCAAGTTGATCAAAAAGATGTTGTTCCAGGTGACATTGTCATTTTTGAACCTGGAGACCTTTTTCCAGGCGATGTGAGACTGTTATCTACACAACACCTGGTAGTGAGGTTAGGAACTCTACAACTTCCCTGCAATCTCTAGTAATGGTTTTTTGACTTCTTGAGTTGATTGAAAACACTTCATAATATCCTCTTGAGCAGTCAGTCATCATTAACTGGTGAGTCTTGGGCAACTGAGAAAACTGCTGATGTCAAAGAAGGAAGAAGCACTCCGTTGCTGGAGTTGAAGAATATTTGCTTCATGGTATGCTATGTGATATTAGAAAATTTGTATTGGCAAACACATTGCACAAACCCCCTTTCAAAGATGCTGCTTTCACGAATGCTCAGCCAAAGAGTGTTCTGATATAATCTTTTCTTCTACTTGGTACTGAGAATTATATCATGTCTGACGCATTTATCAGGGAACAAATGTGGTATCAGGTAGTGGAACTGGTCTTGTTGTTTCAACTGGAGCCAAGACTTACATGAGCACCATGTTTTCCAGTTTAGGGAAGCACAAACCACCAGATGGATTTGAGAGTGGCATCAGGAGAATATCATATGTTCTTATTGCTGTTATGCTATTAGTAGTCACAGTCATGATTCTTGCAGACTATCTTGAATCTCGCAATTTGAGTGAAAGCATTCTTTTTGGACTCTCAGTAGCCAGTGCACTTACTCCCAATATGCTTCCCCTCATTGTCAATACAAGTCTTGCAAAAGGAGCAGTTGCCATGGCTAAAGACAGATGTATAATCAAAAGCTTAGCTGCCATACGATACATGGGATCCATGTGAGTTCTAAATTGAGTCAAAACACACGTCCAGAATACTCTTGGCCAATACATTATACCATGATGAGTAAATTACTTGCCTTTTTCTCCTTTTCTTGTTCAACTTAGGGACATCCTTTGCATCGACAAAACCGGCACATTGACAATGAATCGTGCAATTGTGGTTGATCATCTTGACAGCACGGGTTCAAAAAGAGAAAACGTCTTGCACTATGCATTTCTCAACTCCTACTTCAAGACTGATCAAAAGTATCCTCTTGATGATGCAATTTTGGCATACGTATATACTAATGGTTACAGATTTCAGCCATCCAAGTGGAAAAAAGTAAATGAACTACCTTTTGATTTCATTCGAAGAAGAGTGTCTGTGATCTTGAAAACTGAATCAAATGCAGTAGGCAGAATTACCCCAATCTTCGATCAGTTTATGGTGACAAAAGGGGCATTGGAAGAAGTAATGAAAGTTTGCTCCTTCATTGATCATGCTGATAAGGGTACAGTTACAGCTTTTTCTGCAGAAGACTATCAGAGGATTCTCAACATGGGGGAGGAATTAAGCAACCAAGGATTAAGGATAATCGGAGTAGCAATAAAAAGGCTATCATTGGTGAGTCCGGATCTTTATTCAGCTTGCTTATTCCTATCTTGTCCATCTTTAGGATTGATAAGTGCTTCATTTTCATTACCCTTCAATCTGATTAATCCCTTCAAAGGTCATAGATGATCCTAGGTTTTATCATAAACCTCATAAGATTCACATGATAACAGATAAATTGGTTTACTAAGCAGCTACAGCATCCTATTATCTCAACAATTTTCCTAGTTGCTGCAATCTATAAATGTAAATCCTTGAGCCAAGTTACATGCAATATGAATTTCAGGGTAGGTTCCTTGTCTGAATCATTTACAAAATACTAAACTAGAGATAACAAGCTGAAAATGCACTGCAGTCTGCACAGTGCCAAGATACTCCACAAGCACAGTAATTGCATTTCCCATATCATCTTCAAGCTTCAATTATATTACATACAAGAGAATAACTTTATAGACGCTTTATGTTCCTAGTTCCAACTATGCACGAGCATGTCTATAAATTTGCAGGACTTGATTTAGCAACATCTTGAAAGCAGTTGCATATTGCATTCAGTTGAGTTCAGTTGAATGACTGGCAATCAGTAACAAATATTAGAGCCTCTTGAATGATCACTTTTTTGTCTTATCATTAATTTCCAGAAAATAACTAACCCAGAGGAGGTTGATGATTCTGTCGAATCCAACATGGTTTTCCTTGGTGTAATAGCATTCTTTGACCCACCAAAGGACTCAGCAAAGCAAGCTCTGTGGAGGCTTGCTGAGAAGGGAGTAAAAGCAAAGGTATTAACAGGTGATTCTCTGTCTCTAGCAATAAGGATTTGTAAAGAACTTGGCATCAGAACCGCTCATGTAACAACAGGACCAGATCTTGAGAAACTCAGTCAGGAAGCCTTCCATGAGACTGTTAAAAGAGCAACAGTACTTGCTCGGCTCACTCCAATGCAAAAACAGCGAGTAGTGCAATCTTTGCAGACAATTGGTGAACATGTAGTTGGGTTCCTTGGTGATGGAGTAAATGACTCACTTGCAATAGATGCTGCCAATGTAGGCATCTCAGTTGACTCGGGAGCATCAGTTGCAAAAGACCTTGCTGATATCATCTTACTTGAGAAAGATCTCAATGTCCTTGTTGCCGGGGTTGAACACGGTCGCCTCACTTTCGGGAACACCATGAAATATATCACAATGTCAGTTGTTGGCAGTATAGGGTGTGTTCTTTCCCTTCTGATAGCACTACTGGTGCTACAAATTGAGCCATTGTCTCCAAGGCAGCTCCTTACACAAACATTCTTATGCAGTGTGGGACAGATTGCAATTCCTTGGGACAAGATGGAAGATGACGCCATGAAAATCCCACATAAATGGTCTGAAAAATCTCTACCAATGTTCATATTATGGAATAGTCCAGTGTGCACTCTTACTGATGTAGCCAACCTTGCCTTCCTTGCCCTATACTACAGGGCTTACACCTCAATGGATGTCAAATTCTTCCACACTGCTTTGTTCATTGAAGGGCTTTCAATGCAGACCTTAATTTTCCACTTGATCCGGACAACAAAAACCCCTTTCATTCAGGACATTGCTTCATGGCCAGTAATTTGTTCAACCATACTCATCTGTGGCATTGGAATTGCAATTCCATACACAATCATAGGAAAATGGATGGGATTCGTCAAACTCCCATTTTCATACTTTGGTTTTTTGGTTGTGCTTTTTCTTGGATACTTCACAGTTGGTCAAATAGTTAAGAGAGTTTACATTTTGATCTTCGAAAGGTGGCTTTAGACAACAGTCTCAAATTATTCAGTTAGGAGAGAATAACAAGATTCTTTTCCACTGTACATTATTGAAAATGAGTACAAAAGATATAACTGCTTTTTCTTGGATACTTCACGGTTGGTCAAGTAGTTAAGAGAGTTTACATTTTGATCTTCGAAAGGTGGCTTTAGACAACAGTATCAAATTATCCAGTTAGGAGAGAATAACATGATTCTGTTCCACTGTAACATGATTCTGTTCCACTGTACATTATTGAAAATGAGTACAAAAGATATAACTTGTGTTTATTTAGGATCATCCACATTTTGGATGTGACTTTTCCCTGAAAATAATACCATCTCTAGAATTTGCAGAACTCATGAATGCAATTTCAGCTAGCAAAGGAACTTCTCAGAAATGTGAAAGGAGACAGAAGCAAAATAGAAAAATAACCGCTAGTGGTTCTTTCTCAGGTATTCATATTGTCTTTGCTGCAAATCTGCGATCCATTAAAATTTAGGATGCAGAAAGAATAAGACAAAAATCAAGGTCACAAACATTTCATTGCTGAAAATTTGCTTGGTAGGGGAGTTACCTGCACAGATACGGTATGTTGTCAGAGGAGTTTAAATTGTTGCACATAGTTGGCAACAGAATGAAAAATTTTATTTTGGCAAACCCGAATTTGCAACCGTTTTGTCAGTATCCGGGCGTGCATGAGGGCAGAAGTGCAGATACCTTGGTTACAATTTCAAAAGGTTATAAGAAGAAAGAGGAAAGAACTTAAACTATTACCGAATTGGAGATAATTATTCCTGATATTCCATTCAAAATCCCAGTGCTTCCTGTCATTTTTTATTGTCCAGTAAGCCCAGCCAAAGGAGGCTTCATTATAGACCTCAAGTTGTGCCCTTCCAAAGCTCTGATAATCTGTCTGAGATCCATCCGTTACATTCCATTCGTTTACCCATTCACCTGGAACCAACATAATAATTGTAAACAACAAACAGAGAATATGGTTCAAATCAAAAGTAAATATCAAAACTTGGCCTTCAGCAGGTCCCAAAAGTCTTCTTTGCTAATTTCTAACAGCGCTTAATTCATAGCTGATTCTTAATATCAGATTTTCACCTACCAATAAAAACCAGTGGACCGCTGATGCCGTTAAGAGCCTGTATTTGAGCTTGCCTACTGTTATATATGAATTGAATATTGTCAACAGTGCTCAGATTAACAAAGAAGGAGTCAAAAAGGTTGTAGTAATGTAAATCTACTACAATGTTATTGGAGCCTATATTAGCCTGATAAAGCTCCAGTGGATCAGCATTGCCAATTCTTTGGCAGACAATGACATAAGCTGATGCTGAATATTTTCGAACAATGTCATAGCTCTTTTTGTAGTATGGAACTAGAACTTCAAGCGGAACTGAAGCAGCAGAGGGTTCATTTAAAAGCTCAATTCCCAGCAAGGCAGGATGCTTAGCATACCTGAAAGTGAAATAAGTCAAGGGTGTAAATTCCATTTTAGTTCAGCTCCAAGCAAGTTATAGGGACATAAAACTACAATGAGAACTGGTCAGGACTTGGTATTAACATAACAAGCACACATGGTAAGTGAGAGGACTTGTGAAGGAGAACAATGCTCTGATTTTGATTCAGTGAGAGTCTAGTAGTAGGGAACTACATCAGAGTTTAAGAAAATACAACCCATAAAAGTCAATGTGAATAAAAAAGAGTGCCTCCAATAAATAGATGATCTGACTAGCTCTCCAACAACTAGTGATAAAGCCATCGATAAATCAACTAAGTTGGTGATTCAAATGTCTGATTTAACAATAGGAGGTTCTTTACATGGTACTGTGAATTCTTTGCGAGATCACAGGCACTGGATCAATTGCTACAACCAATACTGGACCTAATTCAACAACAATTGCTTTATTACCAAGAAAATAGTTCAGAACATACCTTGACGCTAAAAACTCTATAACGTCAAGTGTCTGTGAAATAAAATCTGGAGTTGGCCAGTCTATTGTACCATCTCTGCTCGCACTATGTTCCACTCCATTTTGCGAGCCTGGAGCCGCATGGAGGTCAATTATGCACTTTATGTCATAGGCTCTGCAATACATGTTTTAACTTTATTAAACAGAACCTGATTCTAAGTGTTGAAGTTCAGAGAGAAAGAGTAAGAAAAACCTACTGTGCCCATGAGAATGCATTATCTAGAGCTTCCAGAGATCCCCCAACAAATGGGGCTGGAGGATTAGGGTCAAAAGCAATCCACCAACCAACAGGAATCCTCACTGTATTTATGCCATGTCTGTACAGATATTGGAAGTCCTCAATGGTAATAAAGCTGTTTCTGTGCTTCTGCAGTTCCAAAGGCAAAAAAAATCAAACAACCAAAAAGCTATATACATCATGATACTATCTCTTAGTCTCACTTAACAAATGCTGAACGATTCCAAAATCCAAATTTTAATTGAAATGCTTCTATAGGTCTAGCTTTTACATGCAAAATGATTACTGTTAACCAAAGAAGATTGAACAACTTTTCGTCAGAAACAATAAAACAACACAGGTAAATAGCAATCACTGACTTGCCTTAAGAATCTCCTTGGCTCGGTTATGTCCATAGCCATTTGAAAGCTGGTAATCTCCATGCAAATCATTTGTCACAATCGTCATTTCAAATGTGGCTGCGTTATCATCCCATCCTGGTTTTCCTGGATAATCTGCTGTCAGCTGGTTGTCTATTGTAGCCTAAACATTAAAGCATATGATATCATGCAATACAATTCAAACTTGAAAGCAATTAGAATAATTAACAATAGCGAGTGCAACATTTGATAGTTCTTTGTGTTGTGTCACTAGAGGATATTACAGCTATTTAGGTGCTGGGCACTGAGCAGGGTACTGTGGAGGTTGAACGTCCAAAGCAGATATGTCCATTGTTCTGGATGGCTAAAAGATTGAACCCTGAGGCCAACAGGGCTCTATACCAGAGTCCAGAAAAAGAGGTATGCCAAAATTTGTGATTTCCATTTTAATATTCGAAGAAGATATACAAGATCCTACCTGCAAATAGGCCCCATTAGAAAGTTTTACGTGAACTTTATTGTTGTCATTCCTGTCTATATAAAATATTTCTCCTGCAGAAGATGAATTTGCTGTTGCAGAGATAGAACAACCCTCACCACCACAAGTTATAAACTGTCCTTGAAAGGTCCGGAACTGGAACTCAGATGCAGAAACTCTCCACAACTGCAGGCACAAAAAACCAATTTTGTAACTTGAATCCTCAATATGACAAGGTATATCTCTCAAACCCTTCAAAAATTGTACATGTAAAATCAAGAGCTATAATGGTAATGGATAGAAAATGCCAGGAAGTTGAAAGAAACCTCAACCTTTTAGTTCCGCAAACATCTAAAGTTCCAAGTATCAACAAAGCTACCATATTATAATGCCAAGAAACAGACACTAACTCAATTTGCAGATCACAAAAAAAAAAGAAAAAAAAACTTATAGACCAAAGGAGAACATAATCATACCTTTTACTAACACCACACTCGAGTAAAGAAACTTCACCAAATTCGTACTTGATATTTACCATACTTCAATAATTAAGCTACCACGAACCTAATTAAGCCTCAAGGAACTTTTACAAGCTATGAATATTCTTCCTTCCTAAAGTAGAGATGTCAAAGAAATCATGCATTGAAATGAGTAAAGGAAGCAGAAACAGGTTGGTTTTCCTTATCTCTAAGGAGCAGGAATATGTTGTTAAGTATCCAACCCTGAAGGTTTCCCACGAAGAAGCTGCATCTCTGTTGACTGTAACCTCCGTGCCACCTCCATTTTCTGCGCAAACATACTTCTGCAGTGTCACTGACTTAAGTTGAACCTCTGTTCCATCCTACATGTCAACATTTGTTAATGGATTAAGAACCATGGAAATAAAGAAAAGAAACGAGGAAGACCAAGAAGGAAAACAACATGAAGAGAAGCTCACAAGCATATCTCCATTGGGAATGTCGTCAAAGAGTGAAGGCTTAATCCAACCTTCTATAACCAGCCAACCTCCCAAGTTCACTCCTCTAACTTTGGAATTTCCTCTTACTCCTTCCACTTTTTACCAATTAGTAGACCACCAAAACAATCACCAAATTCAGTTCCTATTCACCTCATATGGCATTTTTCGACTTACAAAGAAAGAAATCGGGGAAAATACAAGAATAATCTCAACCTGCATAAGCTCCGGAGAAGAAAATGCAACAAGATATGGTGAATACAAATACCCATTTACTGGAAACAAGTTCCATGAAGAATGCTGGACCATTCAGCGTCAGAAAAGCCGAAACACAGAAACCATCTGCTGTAGGAGTGAAAAAATCACCCAAATAAAGAACAAATAAGTCATCCAAAACCGTCTCAAGCAACCCACTTGACGGAACTTTAGTAATCCCTTCCTTGTCACACAATTATACCATATTCAACCTTTTAAACAAGCATAATACACATTTGTAAGATTGCTTTTTTTTTTAATAATTGCCAGCTATCACATTATTTAATAGACAACCTTTTCAAGTTCCATAATTGGTAATAAGTGAGAGGACAAAAGAAAACCATATGCAATAATAGAACAAGGAAGGAACAAAAGTTTCCAAAGTAAAAAAGGAGCAAAATGACTGAAGAATGAAAGTTCTCACATGGTGTTGTATAGAAAAGGAAGATACAAGTTAATGTTTACTTGGTTTGAAGAATTAAAATGGGTCCGTACAGATTTGGCTGGATGACTAGAGAAAGGTAAACAAGGTAAAAATCCTAAAAGGGCTTTGCTTTAAAGGGACAATTCATGAAAATGAAAAGGGTAAAAGAAGATTTTGGTGGGAACGCCTTATCTACGTAACGAACATAAGTACATAACAAAAGCTGCTCTGGAGTGGTGTTCTGTTTTTTTAAACTTTGCAGCAGCAGCTTCACTCGGAGTAAATTTTTGCCCTCTTCAACGAGTTCCACAAGTCTTGTTTATTTTCAAGTTTCGTAAAATGGGAATCTCGCAAAGAAACCAATCAGCCTAAGATTCACTGCAAGATTAAGACTTTTGATCTAGTAACTGCTAATTGGCTCTTGTATCAAGGAACCCATTACCAGTTTCTGAAAACTTCCCCATAAAAATTTTTAATTTCCTCATCCCCAGTTCAGTGAGCATGAATATGGTCGTAAATTGTAAAGTTAAAAGCTTTTATACTCATTCAGCTCTAAATTGTCCAGGTGAGCAGAAGCTTTGTTCGTGATCACTTTCGGGTTCTAATATCAGAATAGTCCCGTTATATATAACAATCCAATGAATTCGTTGTAATAATCTAGTAAGAGCCGACTTTTGGGACACAACTAGAATCTTTATCCAACCGACTTTCATGACATCTCAGGTAATGGGATGGGATTCGATTGGATTGCTTCTACAGTCTTGAAAGCATCATCCTCATGGCACCACTCAAAGATCCATTTCTTTCAAATTAAGTTCCTTTGAACTTTGATTGTTAACGTGTCGAATTCTAGGTTGTTACAGGATTGATTTCGGTGGAGACCATACCGATACTGACTGCACAGAGACAAACTCTTTTTATTGGTGAACGAAGACACCAACTGAAAGACCGGCACAATTGTCAAAACACCGCCAAGTTCAGGATAGCCACCCGCAAGATAACTTTAGGCCCTTTTTCAAGGGCAATGGTCTTAAAAGACAAATCCCGACTTTATATTGTACAACATGTTAAGGAACCGGTCTCTTCACGCCAGTTAGGCCACCCCCTTCTTGCCTGGAAATCTACTTATTGAGAATCTGATTCAAGCAGTACCACTGGTACATGTTTTGGTTTAAGAAATGGAGTGATTATTAGCATTTCAAGCTACAAGGGACACAAAAGTAACCTCAAGAGCATGATCAAACGGAGCAAGAAACTTTTAAGTTTACCGACAAACCAAATTTACTGATAAAAATCATAACGTAGTGTACCATGCCCTTGAAGAGCTAGATATGGAAGATTAACTGGAGTTCACCTGGTTATTTATCTCGGGATCTGTCAAGTTCCCCAGACAGCTTCTAAAGAATTCGTACTTGGTATGCACTGAAATTTCACTTACAAATCTGGTAGCGAAAGGAGTAAGAAGTAGATCAAACTTCCATTTCTCTCAAGTAATGCAAGTGAAATTAGCATATACAAGCCAATCTAGTAAATTTAATTGTATAGAACATATCTTCAAAAACGTAAGGAACAGAGATCGGGAAGATAGAAAGTTATGTTCAGATTTGTAATAGGATTTGTAGATGGTAATTCACTCAAGCTGTTGCTGCAGATAAGTACACATAAGCTGCAGCAATTTGAGCGTATGTGTTCCTTAACACTAGTGTCCGTGTGTGTGTTACAATTTGTAAGAACAATCTATCAGACATTGAACACTTCTATCTACAAGAAATGTTCCTATTGTAAGAGTGGAATTCAGAATCGAAAAAAGCTGAAGACTTTGTATCTACTTGCTGCCACTCAAAATGTAGGAATTTGAGCTGTTCTCATTCTGCAATTATTGGTTTACCTCAAACTTCAGATGCCAATGAAAACAGAAGGTTCACACTCATAAAGGAAGGATCGAATCCCGACTTCTGTTATATCTCGACGACGAGGATTTCCCACTAGATGAAGAAGACCTTTTCATTGACAGAGGTCCCTTCTGCAATGAAATCCCGATTGAAGAACTTTTGATCAGCTTGCGAAAGCTTGAACTACCACTACTTCCTCGCTTAGAAACTCTCTTTGACTTCAAATTCTTTAGTTGTTCCACCTGAGTATCCAAGTTTGCTTGTTTAGCAGGAACTATGTTAGCCACAGAACTATAAACTGCGGCAGCAGAAGAGGAATCCAACGACACAGACCTCCTCAAAGGTTGCATTCCTGGCTCTGTTGCCTCTCTAGTGCTAACAAAATCACTTAACATCCGAGAATGACTCCTCAAAACATTGTGAGAAGAACCCATCTTGACAACTGATTCATCCACATGTGGCAAAGCAACAACATTATCATCTCCACTTCTCACTTCACTAGTCCCATCTTCCACTGCTCGATTACTGATTAATCCACTATGATTCACAGAAGTCTCAATCTGGGATTCTTCAGTAGAACTTAAATCAGCTCCCATGGGCACCAAAGAAACAGCCTGACCATCGAAATTCTCGCACAATATAGGGGCACGACATAAAGGGCAGTTCTTATGGGATCTTAACCAAGTGTCAATACAAGGCAAGTGAAAAGCATGATTACACTTGGGTAAAAGCCGAAGACTTTCATCTTCTTCAAACTCGTTCAAGCAAACAGAGCAATCCGTACCTTCTATCAGCCCTTCATCTTTATTATACTTAAACACTGCGATTGATTCGATCACAGATTGTTGCAAACCTACGGTGTTGATATACCAAATTGGGTGATCAACCACAAAACCTTGATTACCATCAGGAAAGCTGTTCTGTGTATCAAAAATCATGCGTGTGCTTTCCATCCTTCCCGAATTCCTCCGCCTGGAATAGTAGATTTTAAAAACTGTGCATAAGATGCAAAAGAGAAGAGCAGCACTAAGCATACAACCCATGATAGTCATAATAGATATGATCAGATGTTTATGTGCCTCATCGTTAACGTTTGGAACCATATGCGATATTAGTCGTGACGGCGGCGGCGGAGGCGGTGGAGGTTCAGTAAACAAATTCCCCTGAACTACAAGGATCTTACATACAGTAGGACAGATTTTAAAACAATAACCATAACAGGAACCATCAATGTTCCAAGATGGGTTGCAATCAAACCGACAATTCGTAGTATCCAAAGTCAAAATTCTGGGTAATACAACATGATTTCTGCTCTCGGACTCCATTTCACTAAAGCAGAGCAAGAAACAGAGGAGGGAGATTCATGCCATGACAATAAATGACTTCGCTTGTCGAGGAAACGCGTAACAAAAAGGTGTTGAAGATACCGCCACTTCCCTCACAAGCTACGATCTTTGGATTGGAAAGTGACAGAAGAAAACACCCAGTTCTCTCTTCGCTTTCATTGGAAGATTTACTGAGCATGGTTGAGTCATTTAGTGCGAAATTTCCTTGGGGTTTGAAGAAGTCAATCTTTACGCGTATACTAAAGTGTTGCGTCACTTACTAGACTACTACTTTTGAAGAGTACGACTTGGAAGAGTAGGAGGACAAGAAATACCGACAAGAGGTCGACATAGCTAAATTGAGAGTGGGCTTGAAAGTGTCTGAATCAATGGACTAAGGTCAGGTTGAAGATGGATTCTACTCTGCTTTTATCTAGCAAAACCAACGTACCACACGTTAAGAGTATTTTAAAGCTCACAGGGAAACAAAACTTTTGGAAATTTCGAATTAGATTTATTGGCGAATTCGATTTAATTATATTTAAAGGATTAAATTAAATTTGATTTATACTATTTAAAATAAATTTATAAATATTAAAATTTAATTTAATTACATTATTTGGAATACAACAAAAATAAATTCAACTATTTTATATGACTGTTTTATCTTTAACTAAAATTAGTATGTAATCAATGTATGTGTATTTTGTAGTAGTTTTTATATTTATAATGTCTATATTTGAAAAAAAATTGGCTCTTAAATTCATATCATTTAAAACGTGAATTGAATTTATAAAAAAAATGAGATTCAATTGCGTGATTAAATTCAAGTCATCTCTTTTTTAATATTCCAAACGCATGAATTAAATTTAATTATATAAAATTTAATAAATTGAATCCAATTCATAAGGATGGCAATCGCGTAGAGTTGGACCAAGCTAAGCCGAAGCATTTCAAACCTGATTCAAAACTCAATCAAGTTTGAGTCACCTGAAATGAGATCGAGCCCGATTATGCTTGAATGTCTCAAAATTACACTACTTTGGTCTAATTAATTAAAATGGCCTTGTTTTAAGTAATTCCATTAATTAAATTTTGTTTCGATCAAAAACACTCAATCATTTCAAGTTGGTTTTCAAGCCTAGATCTAAATCTAATTTAAATTTTAATCAATCTAAGCTTGGTCCATCAATTTTGAATTAAACCAAACTTATTTTTAAGGATGATAATGGCGGTAAGCCTTCAAGTTGTTGGAGCTTCACCGACCAATTCAAAATGTTTATCAAAATGACACCATCTTAGTAGGTTCGTGGGATTAAGAAATTAAAAACTAAAACAAAGTTGTTTCAATCAATTATATTATAATAACGTCATTTTTGTTCGAATTGGATCAGGTCAGAGTTACAATTCTTACCATTTCCAATCTTAAATGAGAGTACTCTTTCAATGATATACTATAATTTAATTTAGTTATTGGTCTGCAATTTATTCTTATTTATTAATTTGAATTTGTCTAACTTGAAAAGAAATAGCTTTTGAAATTGCCCTAGAGTACGAAAGCTCTGCTTAGCAATGTTATGAATACCGTACCGGGTTCAGTACCGGATTGGACTCTGGAACGGAACTATACTGGTATCGGTCGGTACCGGGTACCGTTTCGGGATATTTTTTAAATTTATAAAATAGTCCCTAAATTTTTTAAAA
>JANTPM010000244.1:35920290-35937875 GCA_025434745.1 Erythroxylum divaricatum
TTATTAATTCAATTTAATCTAAAAAACCATATAAGCAATTGCATTAAACAAACTCAAAGTCACGATTTTTGGGCCAAAACTTTAGTTCATTTACCTGGGAAGTTGATAAATTTGTCACCTAACTGCAAAAGCCAAGAAGCCAAAAAGTCTTAAAAGATTCTTACTTTCCCATGCTGTCATTGAAAAGCACTCACTAGTTTAGCAATCCAAAGCAAAAAGAAAGAAAGAATAAAAGAACTGCCTACCATTAAGGGGTTAACACTTTACAACCAAAACCTAATTCCTAACATTTAGTGTTTTTTTCTTTATTTTTTCAGTCTTGTCAAAATCCATGTTATGATAGCATAAATGATACAAAATTCCTTTATAATTTTACTTATTTAAAAAATTGTGAAGTAAATTTTTAATTTTTATCAAAATTACAGATTTTCATTAAGTAGAAAACTACCAAAACACAAATATTATATTAAAGGGGGAATATTTTTATTTTTGTGTTAATTTTTAACTAGTTAATCTATTCATTCTATTTTTAAATTATATAAAACCAAAAAAAGAGTATTTACTATTTTTAAAAAGTTCGAGCACATTCAAAGTTGGGTTCATGAAGGTCCCATGGGATAGGACCCTCCTCCCATCACTACTCCACAGCAAAAAAGACCTATCTCTTTCCAACTTCTTAAAGTAAGGGAAAGTCATGAAAACAAAATTTCAAAAGGTGTTTGTTTCATGTCACTTTTTTAAATTTCCTCCCACACACACACTTGGGCATTCTCAATCCCTTGACTATAGCAATTAAAGATAGGGCTGTCTCATTAAAAGCCTCTGTGCGATCCCTCTCTTGTCTTTTTATTAATCAGGCTTCATGTTGTTGGGATAACAATGAGTTAAATCAGATTTAAGGGAAAAATTTGTGTTCGAAACATAGGTTTGACTCGAAGATTAAGCCTGATCATATTTTGATAGCTCGAAATCAAATAAAAATTAAAAACAATGTTGTACGATTGCAAATTTTATGATTTCAATCAAACAAATTGAGCTTAAACTTAACTTTAAGCTCGAAATTTTAAAAAACAAAAGTCTCGAGCCTCACTCAAAATTTGACCAACTTAAACCAAATTTGTTAATTTTAGACTAAATCGGACTAAGTCGAACCGAGATGACTATGCTAATTTTGCCAACCCTGAACAGTAGGTGGAGTTCTCAACACTTAAATGTGATTGATGAGCTCAGGGGTGTTTATACTGGTCTTACGTTAGCATGGGATCGGGGCTTCCGCCTTGTAGAGCTCGAGCTGGATTCTCTCGCAGTGACCCTTCTCCTCTCGTCCGCGGATCATCGTTCCCAGGCCCTCAACCCCGTTACCCTGGGCATTCATGAGCTTCTCACCCATAATTGGACTATTGCACATCGGCACGTTTATCGAGAGGGCAACAGATACGCTAACTGGCTAGCTATTCACGTTGATTCTAATACAGTCGGCCTCACCTTTTTTAATACTCTCCCTGTTGGGTGCCAACGCCTTCTTACCGAGGATTTATCGGGACTTTGTTTCCCCTAACTCGTTATCTAATTTTCTTATTTCTTTTTCCCTTTATAAAAAAAAAAAGAGATTGGTGACTGAAAACTGTTTTCCTATTTCACCAATCTTACTTCTATATTTGGATTAGCACAAGAATCTCAATTCATGTCATCCACTTTTTTGCACTCATTAAGGTTTTTCCATTTACTTTATGAATTGATACATACGAAAATATCTTTAAAAGCCTAAGATTAATAAATTTTCACGCTTTAACTTCATTTTTATAAAATATTACCATTTAATTCATATTAATAAATTTATTGAAGATGGTCCTGAGAATTTACTCACTCCACAAGTCTAATCCCTAACTTGAAGAACGGGAGACACTTTGAAAAGTAACCCCACCATGATCTACACACCCTCGAGGAAACCATTGCCTTCCCTTTTCTGTTATCGTGGCCCTTTCAAAGTGCCTACACTGATCTTTGACCATCCGCTAAAATTGACCGGTAGGTGTATGGAAACGAAAATGGTAAAGAAACAACAGCTTTCGAGAATCTTTCCTGTTTCTCAAATAGACTCATGTGTCCTGACGTCCTGAAAGGTATTCGTTTCCATCTTCATTTTACGGATTTTGTTAGAAGTCGAATTTAACGTACTCAATATACAAGACTCTCTGTTCTACGAGAATTTGTAGAGAATTATAATGCGTGCAAGTTTTTCTTTGTATTTTTATTCTTATTGTCTTGGTTCAGGTTGAGCGGACTTTGGGAAGACTCGAATTTCTTTGCAAAGCGGCTGTTCAAATCTAACCAAACTTCAAATCAGATCAAAGAAGAGTTCCGGGAGGGCAGCCACAGCGCCGATTGGCTAACTCATTCAGCTGCTTCCTATGACCTTGGCTTGACCATTCTCCATTCTCCACTTTCAAGGTGTCTCCCATTTCTCTTTGAGGACATACCCGGGATTTATTTCCCGAGATTTATGGTGTAATCGCTTTATTTTCTTTCCCTTGTAATAAAAAAAAAGCCACCACCCACGATGCCACTTATCTCATGTTGAAGATACTCAACCCAGCAGGTATATTCAAGACTGGGCAGCAGGAACATCAGAAAGCCGTTCTCGGTTCGATGAGTGCATCATTGCAGTTCGAAGCTTTGTATGCTTTTGAAGCTTTGATTGGTGTATTAAATCCGTTACAAGTCAGCGATATTGATTAAAATGTACCATACTCAAAATCAATCCACTGCAACCTCTAAATTCTCTCCTTCCCATAACCATTTATAGTTCTGATGAACTTTGGTTCACCACTGACCCTGTGACGTGTATTGAAACCTGTTCAGCCATCTCCCATGTCATGAATTTATTTAAACGACGACAATATAGAAATTTATCTATTTTTCAGAGGATAGACATTTAACTTTTAAAATTAATATTATTCACTTTATCTTTATTACCAATTTTAAGATACAATAAGTATTATTTTAGAAATATTACGGTGCGCCGAGTATTATTTTAATTACGTTAATAAAGTGATATTAGATCATCATCACCATCATCATATTTAGTTTAAAGTTCTGCAATGAAATGAAATTTGAGGAGGTCTGATAATACGTAGTCTTACTCTTATATAGTATAGAGATTGTTTCCGATAGACTTACATGTAGATGTGACAATAAAAAAGTGATGAAGGTTAAAAAGTAAATAAGTAAAACTAGCACGTTAAATAATTATGTAAATAAAATTACGATAAATTGATAAATACATAAATAAATAAAATATAAAATAATAAAAATAAAATATAACTCGATTTTTTAAAATGACATATATTTTAAAACTAAAATATAATGAAATATATCATCTCTTTATCTGTATAAAAGTATCAATACCCAGATAATAAAAAAGTAATAAAGCATTAAAAAACTCGACTTTGACTTACCATGTAGAAATACAAAACGTCTAAAACTATAAAATCATTAAGCATAAAAACTTCAATCTTGACATAAACCCAACAATATCATATGCAAAGAGATCAATATAATTAAACTTTGAAAACATTAAACACTAAATCAAACAAAAAAACTAATATCAAAAACCAAAAAAAAAAACCATAAAGAACGTAAGCTGATATTAGATATTTTTAAAAAACATTAAGATTCAAATTACATATTTAAACTTATAATTGTGATTAATGGTTTTTGTAGTTCTCAAGCTATTCAGGGTCTTTCTAGGGCCGCTATAGTAGGGTCTAGCAATTTAGGTTTTTTTCTTAACTACAATTGTACAAACTCCATGATTTGGTTGGGTTGATGCATATCTATAAACTGCAAAGAAGAGAGAATTGTCCAAAAGCAACAAAGAATGTTCCACTTTTGTTAATGAGGTCAGGAAATCCAGACAAAAGATTTCACTGAAAAAGAGAAGGAACCAAGAGATAGATTTTCTATAAATATTGTTTCATCTACATGGAAAAAGATAACACTTTGTAAAAATTACCATTTTATATATAATTTAAATTTACATTGATATAATTATATATAAATTTTAATTGGTATAATTATATCCAAATAATCTCTTATCAAATTTAATCTAACATTGACATAATTTTAATAAGTTTTAGAATTATTTCAGAATTTAAATATATGACATAAGAATAGGGTTAAAAAAAAAAGAAACTTCCCTTTTATTAAAGAAAATTTTAAAATTCTCAAAAAATTGTAAATTTTTACCTTTTATCTTCAACTAAGAAATACAACCGATATGAATATCACATATGAACCAATCAAATATTTTTTACAAGATAGTTTGACTCAATTCTTAAACGTGGATTGAACTAATTAAACTCATTTCAATTTAATAGCTTATTATAATTATTAATTTACATTGACTAATTTAATTAATTTGGATTAAATTTAAAAGTTAAGTCGAGCTATTATATTAGTTGTACTTAATTAGTTCACTTATGATATTCATGTTGTATATGTCTCATCGTTATTGTTTAACCAGGTTTAAAACAAAATTCTTCTAATTAAAGATTATAAGAAAATTTTATCTAAATTTTTTAAGATCAAAACAAGAGATTTAAGTCATTTAACTATAAGAATATGTTTCTTTTGTTAGCCTAAATATTTTCTTGTAATGACTTGTTTGATTTATTTGTTTAATTATCTTTTTTGTTTATGTATTTATGTATTTATATCTTTTATTTTCATTCTTGACCCTGTTCTATATTTATTATAGTATTTATTTTATTTATTTTATGTTTTTTGTTTTATATATATGTTTTTTTTCTTCTTTTCCTATTCGTCTCTTGGAAATAGCATTTCTATCAATTAGGAATAAGTTTGTATATTACTAGATTTTTTCAAATCTTAAGTAGTAACAAAATTTTTATGGAGTTGTTATTGTTATTATTGTTAATTCTCTAAACAATAATACCTCGTTTTCTTCTTTATGGAAAATAAGGCTCCAAATCTGAATAATTTAATGCCTTACTATTATCATTAAAAAACACATTTTATATTAATGATTAAAAAGTTTAATAGTTTTGACTAGTTTAATCATAAAAATATTAAAATGTCCAATTTTTTGACTCGATTTTTTACTTTTCGGTTCGATTTATTTTAGTAACTTTTTTGTTGTTCAATTTATTAATTAATCGGACAATTTTTATAAATTAATAAATTCTTATAAACTATATTTAATTAATTAATTTTTATTTAATTTTTTAAAATTAAACTTCCAATTCTTTATAGGTAAAGATAATTTTTTAATTATATTTTAAAATTTTAATTTTATTTCATCATTATTAGATTGTATGACTACTTAATATAGGTTGAACTTTTTAAATATTAAGCTTCTTTTGTTACTCATTTATTTTTTAGTTCGATTTTTAAAACATATATATATATATATATATATATATATTATCGTGTCTTTTTTTTAGAGATATCCTAAATTCAAAAGCTTTTAAATTGATTTATCACAAAATTATATATATATAAGCCAACTTTAAAGAAAGTTAATTGAGTGATTGATAGAGGTTATGATGATATTTGGCATTGTTTTATATGATTTTTTTAAAAATTATATTATTGAAGAATTATTACACATTTTAAAGCTTTTTAATATAAATTTAAATAATAACAGCAATTTCATTGGTTGATGTGAAAAGACTCAGTGACTATCTAGTTATAAGTTATAATATATAATATTTTAAATTTTAAGGATATTATATACCCTAAAAAATGGCAGGATAGAGACGACGACTATTTTACCTATGTTACGACGTAGTG
This sequence comes from Erythroxylum divaricatum, assembly GCA_025434745.1. NCBI lineage: Eukaryota > Viridiplantae > Streptophyta > Magnoliopsida > Malpighiales > Erythroxylaceae > Erythroxylum > Erythroxylum divaricatum. The sequence continues at coordinate 35,926,105 of JANTPM010000244.1, forward strand.
CACCGACCAGAGCACACAGTGTTCTGACAGGGTATACGATACGCTGACGCCAAAACGAAGCTCTGCAACGGCTCACATGGAGCCGAGCCGTACCAAAAATCTAACAGCTCCTTCAACGTTCCATCACTATCTTTATATATATATGTATATTAACAATAACAAAAAGCAAAATATCTCCCACTAATACGACTTCTGAAAAAACGGTCCGAAACCTGAAGAAATTTGTCATTTCAACTGAATTTTGGGTACATTTCATTTGCCAAAAACACTCACTCCCAAGGTTTGTATGTACCTAACCCAAGTCAGATTCTAACCCCAGTTGGTTTATTTAAAGACACTGGAAATGGTGAGTGACCAGCCGGGGTTTTGATCTGGTTTACTCTTATCTTCTTCCCTCCCTCTCTCACACTTCGCGAAAACTTAGTAGATGAACAGTGGTAGGCTAATGTGTATAGGGTGTAGAAAATTCAAGTTTGTTTACGTCAGTGAATTGGCTTAGTAATGATAGGAAGAGGGTGAGAGTGAGAGTGAGAGGAAGGAGTTTCTTCTTGTTTGGGTTCTTCTCTTGTGTGGATGGGGTTTTGTATGTGATCACAAAAAAGAAAGGTTTTTTGCTTGTTGGGTTTCAATTTGTTTCTGTGTTTTGGTTCTGGGATTGGTTGTTTTGGGGTTGTTTCCTGTTAGATGGGTTCAGAGGGAGAAGAGTTGTTGAGGAACGAGAAAGATGAGAGAGCTCAGAGAGATCAGTGGTTGTACACTTGTGTTATACAGTATCAATACTGTACTAGCAACTGGTCTTGCTCCATAAATGAGAATTGTATTATAAGCAGCAATTAAAAAAAAAAGAATCCAATCTTCTTCTTAAAGAGATCTCTCATTAACAACAAACTAAGCACACACAATCCTGAGAGGATTTTAAGGAAACAAAAGGCCTGACCTAGTTACAAAGATCTGGTCTTTTGAGGTTGTTCTTCGTTACAGTCATGAAGAAGCTTGGCAGCTCAGATTCTCTTGGTGCTTTGATGTCCATGTGTCCAACTACAGGTTCTTAACTGAAACAAACCATCAACTTCCTTTTTTTAAACTCAGACAAAGCTATCATGTGATGTTCTTAAATGATTTTTTGGGTTTGCTTTTCATTTTTATGATCAACCCCAACTAGGAAGTTCTTAAATGTCTCGACTTTTCTTGTGCTCGATCGACTAATTACGGTACCTTTTCCTTATTGTTTTTTTTTTTTGCTGTTGGGTACAGACGAGACCAGTCCGAGAAACAGCAACCATGTTTATAGCCGAGATTTTCAGTCCATGTTGGATGGTTTAGACGAACAAGGTTGTATCGAAGAATCAGGCCACCTCGCAGAGAAGAAACGAAGACTGAGTGTAGATCAAGTCAAGGCCTTGGAGAAAAATTTCGAGGTTGAGAACAAGCTTGAACCAGAGAGAAAAATAAAGCTTGCTCAAGAACTTGGGTTGCAACCAAGACAGGTCGCAGTTTGGTTCCAGAATCGCCGAGCTCGGTGGAAGACCAAGCAATTAGAGAGAGATTATGGTCATCTCAAAGCAAATTACGAAGCTCTTAAAGTCAATTATGATGCTTTACAACACGATAATGAAGCTCTTCTCAAAGAGGTATTAATGTTATTCAAACTCTTCTGATCATTGATCCATGTTCTTGAATTAACTGAACTATTATTGTGTTCTAATCCCTTTAAGTTTTGTCTTGTTTCAGATAAGAGAACTAAAAGCAAAGCTCAACGAAGAGAATACAGAGAGTACTGTCTCTGTTAAAGAGGAGTTAATCCTTCAGGAATCGGAGGACAAAGTTACTGAACAGCCTCTACTGATCGACTCCATTACTGTTGCAGAGACAAAGGACATGAACTACGAGAACTTCAACACAATAAAAGGCAGTAGCAATGAAGCAGAAATCACGCCTCTTTTCCCAGATTTCAAAGATGGGTCGTCAGATAGCGACTCAAGTGCGATCTTGAACGAAGATAACAGTCCAAATCCGGCGATCTCATCATCTGGGGTTCTCCAAAACCACACGCAGCAGCAACTGATAATGTCTCCACCCTTATCTCCATCGCTCAACTTCAACTGCTCAACTTCTTCTTCTTCGCCATCCTCATTGAACTGCTTTCAATTCTCGAAACCAAGTTACCACCCTTCGTTAGTGAAGCTGGAAGAGCATAATTTCTTTAGCAGTGAAGAGGCCTGCCGTTTCTTTTGTGACGAACAAGCTCCTACGCTTCAATGGTACTCCCCAGATCAATGGAACTAGCTAAGTTACTCCGACGATATCACGATGATGATGATGGTGCATAAAACAAAAAAAAAACCTTTAATAAAAACAGTATATGAAAAAGAGAGAGCTCCAAGAACTTTGTAAAAGGGGAAGAAGTGGGAAGTACGTGTATTGAGTATCTCTATGTAATTAAAAGCTTGTTTTGGTCTCCATTTGTGTAAAAGGTTAGAATTGGAGAAAAGGGTTGGTGCTGGCGGCGGTGGTGGTGGTCCATTGATAGGTCCGTCGAAGATCCACATAAGAAGACTCAGAGAAAGAAGAAAGAAACGGAGGGGTGGTTGACGAGAATGGAAGTGATGGAAAAGGAAGTTGAAGCTAAAATCAGAAGGTTTCAGTTTCAGTTTCAGTTTCGGAGAGCTGCGGAGATTGGAGAGGGTGAAAGAGTTAGTGTAATTTTACGTGGGGGTTGCTGTGAAAGATCGATGAATGACGCAAATTGGTCTCTCTTGAATCGTGCGGATATGATTGGAGGAATCCATTTCCTGAGGAAATAATCACCCATCATCATCTTCATCTCTGCTTTCTAGTTTCAATCCATGCTCTCCCTGTCCTTTTCGCTTCTTTTGGTAAACACTGTAAAATCAATCGCCAACTTTCTTCTCTCTGTTAAAGCAGTAATAATAATAATAGTAATAATAAGGGATAATAAATTAGAAATTACTAAATATTTTTAATTTTTTGATTTAAAAACTTTTTATGATAGCATGTTATTGATGTGGTTGAAGAAGAGAGTTATACTGTTTCATAATTTTTTCTGTCCAAAAATAATTGATATTTTAACACATTAATTAGTAATATGATAGTAAATTTTAAAATTATATAAACAAAAATAAAATATCACTTAACTCTTTTTTTTAATGAAAAATTGCTTTTATCTTTTAAATGCACACTAGACAAATCTTCGTATTGACGCAATAATTTATAAATCACGTCAGCGGGATATTTTACACTAAAAAAGTCCTATATGATATTAGCAAAATATTTTAATTTTAAAATTTTAACTACATTATAATTTTAAAAAGGTTAAATAATTTTGATAATTCGATAAGATGATATTGAGCAGTTAAAATGATAAAAACATTATGAAGGTAATAAAAGATGCTTATTGATCGGGACATTTAGAGTTGTTCAAAAGTACACAACATTTCTTAACTTATTTAAAATTGGTTATTAATATATAATATAGTATATTAAAGATTTAAAATCATTAAAAAAGTGAACGGGAAAATATCACATAACTAAATTATTAAATGATAAATACTTATGAAAAGATAATAAAAATATTATTATTTAATGATTAAAAAAACTAATTCGATTTAATCGTAAAAATCTTAAATCGGTTAACTTTTCGATTCAATTTTTAACATTATAATTTGATTTATTTTAATAATTTTTTTTTAAAAATTGATCAATAAATTAATAAATTTTTATAAAATAAAATGAATTAATTTTTATTTAACAATTTTTTAAATCAAACTTCAAATTTTTACAATATATTTTGATTTAATCTTTTAAACCGTAATCTTTTTATTTAAATTTTGATCTGTTATTTAAAATATTACTATTAATTTTAAATATACATTCAAAAGGGTTAACAACAATTGCATTATCTCAATGTATAAATTAGTTCCTAAAAATCAAACCAACCGTATCAAGACATTAAGATGATCCATGGAAGATCAGCAAAATCCCAAAAGACCCTTCAAAGTTGTATTGTTTTTTCATTTTCTTATTATCATTGTGCATGTCACGTTCTTCAATAAATGAAAGAAGCCTTGCAACATCTAATGGTGAAAATTGCACGATTAAATAAATCTATATTGATATACTCATTATATTTTGAATAAAGGAGAAAATGGTATAAAAATTAACAATAATAACTTATTTAAACTTTTTATAATTTATTAAGTCTAGTGCAATTTAAAATATTAAATGTTATTCATACATTTGGAAATAATTAAATTAGAAGAAAATTCTTCTTTACATAGATGCTTTCAAAACTTGTCAGAAGTTAAAATCGATAATAAGGTTTAAAAGGTTCAACTGGTATTAGATTATTATAGAACTAATTAAAGATTGAATAAAATTAAAGAATTTAAAAAATAATTAAAAAATGTCTTAGTTATTAAAAATTTTAAATTTTAATTAAAAATATATTGTTAAATGTTTATTTTCGTTTGTAAAAAATGAATTTTTTATAAAAATTAGCTGATTAATTAATAAATCGATTAATTTTTAACGACAAAATTATTTAACTAATCAAATCGAAAAATTAAAAATTGTCCTATTTAAAATTTTTACAGTTAAATTGATCGATTTTTAAAACACGGCTTTATATAAATATAATAGCTAAGTGTTAAATTATTCATTTATAGAAATTTTAAAAGGTGGGTTTATACTTTACCCGATTTTGAGACCATTCCTTGCTTTTGTTTACGACAAAAGAGACCCAACTTTGTATAGATGCTGCTATGAATGGTATGGTGTATAGTCTCCAGCCTAGAGTGAAAATGTCCAAGTTAGCGAACTTTCCACTTACCAAGGAGGATACCAACAAATGGTGATTGAAGAAAATGTTAAACAAAACATGAAGAATGAAAACAAAAATGCTTTCAAGTAAAAGAAAGAAAAAATGTTTTGCTCAGCCGTAGTATTCTTGTCCTTTGCCATGACCACTGAATTGGATATTTTTCATGTTCACACTCTTAAATTTAAAAAATTGCGTATTATTAGACCTTTGTAAATTTCAGATTTCAACGAGATTCTTATTTAATTATTGTAGTATAATTAATTTAAAAATTAAAATAATATTATTTTAGATTGTCTAAGACTAAAAATCGCATAACTCTAATTAGATTAGGGTTAGGTCGGACTCTAAGCAGTGTCTTAATAGGTTAAATTTTTGCATTATTTTAATAAAATTAGTTATTAAGATAAAACTACATTAATTATATAAATTCTATCAAGTACTTAATATAAATTCTATTAAGTAATTAATAATAATTTACATAATATTTAAAATATTTTGACATAAATTTATTAAAATATATTTGATTAATAATCTCTTTAATCAAAAAAATAAATTAAGAAATAAGTAAAAACTAAATATGAGATTCAAATACTTTGACCTAAAGATTTAAGATTATTTTTTAGTTCACGATAAGTGATAATATTGAATTTATGTAATAAATCAATGTCATCAATTATAAATTTTAAGTTATCCACAATAATTTGTTTGGGAAAAAAATTTGTATTAATTAATTAATTTTTAATAATAAAATTAAAAATTAAAAACCGAATGTCTGTCGGGAGATGCAGCTTTTAGTTGTACCTTCGAACCTTAACGTAGACAATAACAACAAAAAGTAAAGTTTCGCCAAAGCAGAGTTTAATAAAGTCCGATGGTGAGGCTGTTTTCGACTTAACCTTTTCGTCATCTTCATTATTCTTACATTTAACAGGTCTTATAATATGTAACTTTATTTTTATATAATATAAAGGCTATTTTGGTAGACTTAAGTATAGATGTGCTAGAAATTGAGAACTATTGTTTAAGTGCTTAATTTTTTAAAGTATTCAAATTACAATTTTGATATTTTTAATTTTAATTATTTAATTTAATAAGTAATTGCATATTTTAACATATATTAGATTTTTAATAAAATCAAAATTGAAATACATAATTTAATAAATATAAATTATTTAACATATATTTAAATTTTATAGAGTGAAAATGTAAAGTAATAAAATAAAAAAAACATTTTTTTAATTTATAAGAATATTTGAACTGGTTAATTTTTCAATTAAGTTTATCTTAATAATTCTAGTTATTAAAAACCAGCCAGTTTATTAAATAATTAGTCTTTTTTTCATAAAATAATTAATTTTTATAAACTAATTTACTTTCATTTAATAGTTTCCTTCCTTAATTAAATTTCAACTAATTCAACATATAAGAATACTCTCATTCTTTAATCTTATTTTAAAATTTTCTATTTTGTTCAGTTTTTATTATATACAGATTTTATGATGACTTAATATCAATTGAACATTTTAACATTAAATTTTTTAATTAATTTTCAGTTAGATTTTTTAAAAACCAAAAAAGGAAAAGAAATAACAAATTTAAAAATAGAATTCTTATTATGCTTTCAAATTTTATTACATCTTTAAATAATTAATTAAATGCTTATAGTCAACCTTAAATTTTTTTAGATCATATAAAATATAGATCAATGTGAGTTTCAATATCTTTTGTATACTAACTTTTATTTCTTAGGAATAAGATCAATGAGATATATTTTTTATTTCAAAATTTCCTCTTTCTTTAGAAAATGCTAATTTATTTTTCTTCCCAACTCAAAAAAATGGACTCTCAATTAAATTTCAACAAATGATGAAGAATGAAAACAAAAATGCTTTCACGTAAAAGAAGAAAAAACTAGGGTTAGGTCAACTCCAAGCAGTGTCCTAAAAGGTTAAATTTGCATTTGAAGCTCACATGTAGATGAAATTTTTGGAAGGAAAAATTTAGAATAAGAGATTGAATCCTACAAAATTTAAAAGACCTTATATTAAAAGTCTATCATATTATTTTAATAAAATTATTTATTAAGATAAAATTACAATAAATATGTAAATTCTATCAAGTACTTAATATAAATTCTATTAAGTAATTAATAATCATTTACATAATATTTAAAATATTTTGAAAAACATTTATTAAAATATATTTAATTAATAATCTCTTTAATCAAAAAAATAATTTAAGAAATAAGTAAAAACTAAATATGAGACTCAAATACTTTGCCCTAAAAATTTAAAATTAAGTTACATAAATTCAATATTATTGCTTATAAATTTTAAGTTATCCGCAATAATTAGTTGGGCAAAATTTTGTATTAATTAATTAATAAAATGATTAATTTTTAATAATAAAATTATAAAATTAATTAAATTAAAAAATTAAAAACCGAAGAAAGAGATAGATTCTTAAAAAAGAACGGTCCTTTGATTAAATCCAAAGAAAAACGGACATATCAGTCGGGAGATGCAGCTTTTTGTTGGACCTTCAAACCTTAACATAGACAATAACAACAAAAAGTCAAGTTTCGGCAAAACCGAGTTTAAGACGTCCGATGGTGAGGCTGTTGTCGAATTAACCTATTGTCGTACTTAATTATTATATTGAATTTATTATTATTTGACAAATTTTGATAATCTTTTACATATTTGCATATTTTAATTTGTATTAATATTTTGATCAAATCGAAGTTGAAAAGCTTATATCTATTTAAAAAAAAGTTTGAGAGATCTATTAATTTAAAATTTAATTTAAAAATAAGAAATTGAGAACTATTCTTTAAATGCTTAAATTTTTAAAGTATTTAAATTGCAATTTTGAGATTTTTTTAATTTAATTACTTAATTTAATTAGTAATTGCATATTTTAATATATAAGTTTTTTAATAAAATCAAAATTGAAATACATAATTTAATAAATATAAATTATTTAACATATATTTAAATTTTCAAAGTGAAAATGTTAAACAATAAAATAAAAAATCATTTTTTTAATTTATAAGAACATTTCAACCGGTTAATTGTTCAATTAAGTTTATCTTAATAATTCTAGTTATTAAAAATCAGTCAGTTTGTTAAATAATTAGTCTTTTTCATAATATAATTAGTCTTTTTCATAAAATAATTAATATTTTTAAGCCAATTATTTTTATTTTTACAATTTCCTTCTTCAATTAAATTTCAACTTCTTCAACATATAAGAATACTCACATTTTTTAATATTATCTTAAAATTTTCTATTTTGTTCAGTTTTTATTATATACCAATTTTATGATGACTTAATATCAATTGAACATTTTAACCTTAAAATTTCCTTTTTTAATTTAATTATCAATTAGATTTTTAAAACCCGAAAAAGAAAAAGAATTAACAAATTTTTAAAAATAATTCTTATTATACTTTTAAATTTTATTAATCTTTAAATAATTAATTACATACTTGTACTCAAACTTGAATTTTTTTTAAATCATATAAAATATAGATCAATGTGAGTTTCAATATCTTTTGTATACTAACTTTTTTTCTTAGGAATAAGATCAATGAGATACATTTTTATTTCAAATTTTCCTTTTTCTTTTGAAATGCTAATTTATTTTTCTTCACAATTTAAAAAAATTAACTCTCAATTAAATTTCATCCTCTCATTTCCTTTCCTTCACAATAATAATAATAATGGTGTACTTCACCTTATTACTTTTATCAATAATTAAAAAACTTTAATCAATTCGATCGATTTAATCATAAAAATTTAAACTTTTTAAAGTTTTGGTTCAATTCACTTTAATGACAATTGTATTTAAAATTTGGTCAATATACTAATTAATTGATTCATTATTGTAAATTAATAAATTTTTATGAATCAAAATAAATAAATAAAATTTTATTTAATTAAATCAATATATAAAGATAATATCTTTTAGTCATATTTTAAATTTTTTATATTTATTTAATATTTAACTAATTTTATGACGATATAATATTAATTAAATATTTTAAACTTTAAGTATTTTTTTCGTATTAGTTTAAACTTTACTATAATTTATGTTTTTGGCTATGTGTGTTTAGATGATTTTGACAGTGCTTTGTTGTTGGAAACAGGAGAGCATCCAATTACTTTTGCTTCCACACAATACAATAAAAATAAAAATTACAATAAAATTAGAATGGTCCCCTACATCTTTTTTAACATGGTCCCCATGCTCCTGATTCCTTTTGTGCAGGGATTGGTGAAGGCATGTGATGTGGGTCCCTTTTGATGCACCTATCAAACGACAAGTCTTTTTTTAACTTGTCACCATCACGCAGAAATTTACAAGAGAACTAAGACTTTGAAGGATTGTACCATACCATACACACATGTTCTTATTCTAGTTGGTGTACGTTCAGCAAAATCAATAAATAAAATAAAATATTAAAGGGATAAAATAATATTTTTCTATAACACAAGTAATCTGTTAATATCATGTTCAATGTTTTATTTTAATTATCACAATAACATAATAGGATAATCTTTTTTATTCTTATTTTAAAATATTTAATTAATTTTATAATAATTTAATACTGATTAAATTTTTTTATTACCATTTTAACCCTTGAAATAGGTTTTTATTAGTTTATATTTTATTAGATTATTTTATTTTTAAATAATCTTAAATAATTTATTTAAAATACATAATTTATCAGCTTATGCTGATGATTAAAAATCAACCAATCTATTAATTGATCAGTTTGAGTTACTTTAATAATTTCAATTTGATTTACTTGCTATTAAAATGTGATTAATTTTTTATTTATTAATAAGTTATTATAAATTAAAATTAATTAATTAACCTTTACTTAAAAATCTTTTTTCAATTAACTTTAAATTTTTCGATGAGCTAAGATAATTTTTTTCATTTTTATTTTAAAATATTTAACTAATTTTATGATAGTTTAATATCGATTAAACTTTTATAAACTTTAAAATTTTTATATTACCGATTTCATTTTCAATTTTTATTAATTTTTTGTAGTTGTCCATTAGGTATCTTAAGATGATTTCAATTATGGAAAGGTACCTTTAAATCATCTATATCTAGACTAATTCTTGCTCAAGTCGGTAAGTTTCTTATAAGAAACAAAGTACTAGCTTCAAATTTTAAACGACTATATATATAAAATCTGTTTAAACTCACGATCTCACTTAAATTAAAAGGGCCTCTTATCAAGAGTTTTATTAGTTTATATTTTATACCACTAAAGAAGAGCAGTTGCAATTATGTTTTTCTTACGCCACAAAGCGAATCTTTGCAAGTGCCTGTTCCTGAATAATGTAGGAACTGGACACTTTACGTATTTATAATTTATCTGAGAGTGTCTCTTCGCTCTTTTTTTTTTCTAAAGAGATTACCCAATTAAAAGAAGCCACCTGTGTCAACGTTAGGACATGATCACTTTTGTGTATATATCCACAATGGACTAAAATAGCTTCTTTTCAAGTGATGCGGACACCTGTGGTTTTTGTCTGGAATTCGTTGCATGAAAGTAAGCTTCGTGTCTGAAATGGGGACCCCAGTTCTTAGAAATTGGAATCACTTTCTTAGCATCTTCTTTTTTCCCACTTGGGGTGCTACACGTTAGCTTATATTTTTAATCACACTCCCTCCCAAGTCCTAACCCTACTTTTTGTTTTTTTTTTTAATAATTCTAATATTTAAATTTAATAACTAATATTTAAATTTTATATAATTAAGTCAAAATTTTATTTTTATTGATATAATATGTCCATTGAATATTACATAAATATTTTTTATTAGTCATATATTTAATCTAATTTATACATATTTTGACGTATTAATTATTAAATTAAAAATTTTATACAAATTTAAATTTTATTGGATTCGAGGAAATCCCGTAAGCGGACCAAACGGGCACACCTCTCTAAGGATCCAACTGGCGCACCACCCCACAGGCGGGTCAAGAGGGCGCACCTCATCATTGAGGGTCCAACTAGTTCTCCATCTACAAGTAAAATCCTGGCTGCTCCAGGCTCTTACAAGAGGGGCTAGCATAGAATCGAACCTGGGACCTAATCAAAATCAAACTCCGCTCTCAACCATCGAGCCACATCCCTTGAGGGCACAAATTTAATTTTTTAAATGATAAATTTTAAATATCTTATATAGTTATTATTATAATGATTATGAAATTCCTTTCCATATTTATTCAGGTCATAAGTTTAAGCTACGAAACCAATCTTCTTTTTTTTTTTTGACCCTCCCAAAATTAAAAATGAACAACCCTTTATTTATTTGATTAGGTGTGTAATGGGTAACCATTAATTTTTTAATACACCCTTTTTATTTCTAACTCGTATTTTCGAGGCAGCTTACTTATAAGGTGGCATGTTCCACTTTGTACACACAAGGAATTAATTCTATGACTCTCGTATGGTAATAGACATTTTTCTTTTTATCTCTACCACTGGTATAGAATTTGAATATAGAAAGCTGACTCGAGAGGTATTTTAATCTTATATTAAGATATTAAATTCATTTTTTTATTTTACTGGTATTTCGAATAAAAGGATTTCGGATTATTATATGTGAGATTTGAATTAGGTGTCCAAGGCGTCAAGTTTTGGTCGATAGTATCTCACTTTTGCTTTTAGTTTGCTTTTTCGCTTTTAGTTCCTTTTAAAATTACTCTTCTTTTGCCTCCACCTTGTTGGATTTTCGAGGCCTATGAACTTTTATCGTGCCTCTTTATGAGACAACGCAAGGTGTCTTTGGATTGTTTTTTTAAAGTAATGCTTACTATTTACAATAAAATTTAAAATTATTTAAATATAGATTATGTAGATATATATGGAAGAGATTCAGGGACGATTGATTCGTACA
>JANTPM010000244.1:35944487-35956102 GCA_025434745.1 Erythroxylum divaricatum
TTTCTATTTTGGTCTTATAATTTTTGAGTTTAAGGATATTTTATACACCGGGGATAATATATATGTTTCTTCGATTAGGCGTTCGGGGAATAGGAAAATTTACTTTTTTTACTCGAACATCTGTTCTCTATAGTCACTGTGAGTTGATATACTTAATTATATTTTAGATCATTATTTCTTAAGATAATCACTATTCTCTCTTAAAAAAAATGATTAGTAATTAAATAATAACAATAATATATTTTATGATAAATATTAATAATTATTAATTTCTACACAATTTGCACAATAATTTATTTTTAATCTTTCATAAAATTATATAAAATTAGTTTCATAGTTTCGACTTTCGACACAAATTTCCAGGTACGTCAGTTCAGAAGTTGCACATGTTCCAATCCATGAAAACTATTCTCTGAGTCACCCTTTAAATTCTGAGTCCCGATGCTGGCCAGCCACCAAACTTCACATGTGCACCGATTCTTTGCTTGTCCTTGCACAGCAGCCGGTGCAGTACACACAATAGTTTTATGGAAGAACAGATATGGGAACTATGTATAATGTCTGAACCGTCCAAGGTCACCTATAACAACACCAGACAGGCTTTGTCCAGTGTCTGACGTCCAGAATCAAGCAGTAATATGACAATTTTATAAACTAATCACCATAGCATGATAATTTTCTTAAATTCTATTTAAATTTTTAATTTATATTCACATTAATAAGATAAAGATAAAGGATGAAGGTTGTCGGTCATTTGGATTCATGGATACAAGTTCCAGTCGTACGATCATAAAACCCAACATCCTACCAGTAAAAACATGGCAATCACATGATGAATATTTCACTGCAGCTGACGAGAAGCCTAGGGTTCACAAAGGTATCTTAGAAAGGAATTTTGGCTTCTAGGTTTTCGGGAAGATAAGTCATTTTTGTTAGCAGTTTAGCTCGGGTCGAAATTAAGAGTTATATTAAATCGGTACGTAAATAATGTTCAATTCAATTAATTTATTTTCAATATTTATGTTATTAGTGAATATATAAAATTAATTAAATTAGTCTCATATAACAGTTTAAACTATTGTAATGAAATGATCACTTAATATAATATCAGAACTTTTGTGATCAAGTGGTAATAAATTCAAATCTTATTATTCGCCTATTATTCAGAATAAAATAAAGTGAGCCTGTGCAAAATTCAAGGTCAAGATAATATAATACACATCTCTTATGATAATAGCAGAAGCAGCAGGTTTATTATAGTAATGCGTGCATAAAATAGGTCTGGAATATCTGGTTAGGGAGCCACAGGATCTGGTGTTTTTGTCTTGAACCTGAATACAATATTATCAAATTTAGACTAATGGGTCGCTCTTATTATTATTATTTTTTGGGGTTTGTTGAAAGTTGAAAGTTGAAACCTAAGGTTTTGTTTATGGAGATTCTCAGACAAATGCATCTCAGTGCTTCGTAACAGCCGATCCAAGGATTATTCTCTCCTCCAGTTCTCTTAATGTATGTATACATACTACTTTTGAGCTTCAAATTTCGATACCCTTCTCACTAAAATAAACTAAACCACCTAATTATTGTATAAAACCTAAAATTTGTTATATATATACATATAATTTCAACTTTCTTGTTTTAAAAAATTATTAATTTTTATATAGTTTCTTAATTTTTATTTTTAAATTTAATGTAACGTAATATTATTTTTAATTTTTAATGTAATATCATTTAAACAAATTTCAACTAAAAATGACATTATTTTAATGTTTAATAACATAGTCGAACTGCTTTAATTGGCATTATAAATTCGAATTTGATCTAAAATTCAATTAATTCAAATTTTTTGATACATTGACTTGCATTAGATCGAGTTCTTGAACTCAAATTGATTTATCTAATTATTTGAAAATTAAATAATTATACAAGCAGTGAATTATAATTTTAAACATTAAGGATTGAAATAATTTTTTAAAAGGAAAATCCAATATAACTAACTCTAAAAACAACCGATTAAAAAAATTTAATCGATTTGACCAGTTCAACAATAAAAACTATAAATAATTCAACTTTTTGGTTCAGTTTTCAATTCTTCAGTTCATTTTATTTAATAACTCATGTAGTTAAAAACCGATCAATTTATTAATTAATTTGTCAACTTTTTAAATTACTAAGTTTTTATAAACTTAAATTAATTAAATTAATTTTTATTTAATAATTACTTTTTAAAAATAAAATTCAAATTTTTCGATAACCAACGACAGTTTTATTCAATTATATTTCAAATTTTTTAATTTTTATTTAATCTTTAACTAATTTTACGATAGTTTAAGAACATATGAATCTTTTAAATCTTAAACTTCTTATTTTATTGGTTTAATTTCTGATCTGATTTTTAAAATGTCCCTAAAAGCAATATATTATTAAGTGGCTATGAACCTTCTTTGTAGGTTTCCATCTGTTTCATTTTAATGTGCTTTAACTGCTCTGAACCTTCTATGTAGGTTTCCATCTGTTTCATTTTAATGTGCAGTAGAGACTAAAGAACATACAACAAACGTACAGTTGAGTTGAATACTACAGCAAAAATGGAAAAAGAAATATGTGGTGCAGATTATGAAAACAAATGGGGCTGTGCTGTGTCGTTTTCAACTTTAGATTTCTTTAAAACTTAGTTAGTGCACAATTACGTAAGTTAAACAAAGCTTAATGGTAACATAATAATAATAATTCCCTTTTTTAGGCATTTCGAAAATTGACGTGGAGGAGCCAATTGGGGAAACTTTACGTGAAAGTAATATCATACGTTAGGTAGGGCCTTCAAAACTTGAAAGCTATCCTTTTGAAAAATTTAAAACCTGAAAGGTACTTTGAAAACGTTCACACTTAAAAAAGGGTTGGGAAGGTGTTGTCTAATTTATGTAAAGAAGTATAGGACAAATGTCCTGTTTAAAATTGTTAGCTCAAAGTTTAAGATTAACGATTTTGATAATAAATGTATAATATTTTAGATTTTAAATTGGACTTATTTTCTTATATATGTAATAATATACTTCTTAAAAAAAAACAAAATCATGGAATAATTATTTCTTTTCTTGCACGAATCTTCTTTATAAACTTATCTTTTTAGAAATAATTTCATAACATTTGGAAGGATATTACTTATTTGATTCGAAAGTCTTGATAGAGCATTCTTTTTAACATCTAAATATCGAAGATTTCAAAAAAGATAATGTCAAAAATTAAGCAATGACTAGTTAAAGAAAATATCTACTTAAGGAAGAATCAATTAATGTAGTTGCGAAGATAACACAAACAGGCACGAGACTTGTGAAATATTTTAGAACTTTTTTTATTTCTTGAAAGTTATATCAAACTCTTTGCATCCTAGAAAGTGATATCACTCTATTAAGAGAGGCTATAAAATTGTTCATACATTTCTTGTTGAGAGCTTGTAGAGACTAGCAAAATACTATTAATATAGAAAGTTGAAGAATCTTCAAAAATATGCATTTGTGAGCTTGAAGAGACTCGTCAAATTACTAATTGATTTTAATAATGAAATACTCAAGTTGGATACTTGGAGATTGGACGTAGGCATGAGTTATAGGTCGAACCAATATAAATTGACCACGTCATTCTTTCTCTCCTTTTAACTTTTAAATTTTTGCATTATATTGTTTGCATTTTATTTTGCAAGAGATTCCTTCACGTTTAAAATGAGCTCCTTCTGTTTTTGTATCGCAAGAGGTTTCTTTCAAAATTTATTAGGTTTTTATCAATTAAAAACGTACTATTCTTTTTGATCATTAACAGGATCTTTTCAAAGAATAGAATCTTCTCATTTTCAACGTTAACAGGATCTTTTCGAAAGTTTATAAGACCCTTCTACTTATAACTCTATTTTGTTTAGGAGGATTTCATCGTTTTGAAAGTATCTTAATTTTTTTCTACACACAATTTACCTCCTTTTGCGTGTGTTTGTTTTATCATTTGGTATCAAAGCAAGGTTTTACATTTACTGTGTTTTATAGCACGTGATAAATCTTGCTAAATAATTTGAAAAGCCTTGAAGGACAATCTGTCTAAAGGCCTCCTTACTTCAATGAAAATAACTACCCACACTAGAAACAGATAATAACAATCTATCTCCAATTGTAGATATTGAAGCCCGATAAGCTATCATATTGGAGCCACATTTCCCGCTATAGAAAATATAGAAGTACGATTTGATGCTGATAGAAGAAATGCATAGCCAAACGCTAAAGTAAAACATCATCTAATCTATGCACTATCTCCAGAAGAATATGAGAAGATATCTTGCTGCTTTACAGCAAAGGAAATGTGGGATACACTACAAGTAACTTTTGAAGGAACAAATGAGGAGAAGAAATAAAGAATAAACCTTTTATTGCATCAATACGAAACTATCGGCATGAAACAAAGAGAGATCATAGATGAATTCTTTAAAGAACTTGGGAAAGATATATCCCAATGATGAGCTTGTAATGAAGATTCTAAGATTACTATCAAATGAATGGAGACCTAAGGTGACAGCTCTAGAGATTCCAAAGGATCTAGACACTATTTCACTCAAATGGTTACAAAGAAATCTGATAATCCTTGAAACCGAGCTTAAGGGAGATGAAGGATCCTCTTATAGAAAAGGAATGGCACTAAAGCCCCTGATGAATCAAACGGTGATGAAAGTAACATTTAGTTGCAAATAGATGGAGATGACGAGTTTAACTTCATGGTTAGAAAATATGCTCGCTTTTATAAAAGGAAATTGATGAAGAAAAGAGAAGGAAACAAGAGAGATGGGAATGATAGGTTCCTAACAAAAAACAACAACAATAATATCAATACACAAAATAATCAAATCATATGCTATCACTACAAGAAGCCTAGCCATATAAGACCTAACTATCCTCTCCTTCAAAAAGACAAGTCAGAGAATAGAAAAACTAGAAAGTAAATGATGTCTGTAGCTTGTTTAGATGAGGACTTTGAAAACTTTGAAGAAGAAGAGTCAGAAGAAGTCAGCAACGTTTACTTCATGGCTGAATCAAAAGACGGTGAAGTATATTATTCTCACTCTAATATTGAAGTTGATGAATTGAAAAATACAAATCATGAATTATATGGTCAATACAAAAAGTTGACAGTGAAGTATTTCAAAGAAGTTGAGAAGTCCGAGAAATATGATGCATCTTTGAACAGTAAGATTAAATCATTAAAATATGTTAATGAGAGTTTGGCGACCAAAAACATGTCTCTTGAAGTTGATTATAAGCAAAAGGTTTATGAAAAAAAAGGTTATGGAAGAAAGATTAGAAAAGTTGGAAAGTGCTTTGGTTGAGAATGATGTTGACAAAGTGAGACAGTTAGAAGAAAATGTTGTCGCCCTAGAACTTGAGAATGAGAAATGTGCAGGAAATATCTTATCTCTAGAAAAAGATCTTGTAACATTTGTTGATGTAAGGAACAACCTTGGTACAGTACTTGGTAGTGGTAAATGCACCTTGGATAAAGCTGGAATAGGTTACAATGAAAATAATAATGTTAGGTTATATACAAACTTCTTTGTCAAATCCAGCAGTAGCTATAGCCAAAACAGTAGGAACCTGATACATGGTAGAAATTTTATCAATTCTCATTCATATGTTTTATATTTCTACTGTGGTAGTCAAAACAGCAGGAACCTGATACATGGTAGAAATTTTATTAATTCTCGTTCATATATTTTGTGTTTCTACCGTGGTAAACATGGTCACATTAGTCATTATTGCAAGCTTCCTAAAATAGATAAATTATCTCAAATGTATGTTTGGAGACCAAAAGGTCAAGCTATTAACCTGAAAGGACCCAGAAAATTTTGTATACCTAAAATGAAATAATTTTTTTTACAGATATGCTTCAAAACAGAAACAAGAGAGAATCAATGAATAATTGATAGTGGTTGTTAGATACATATGATATGTGAAATATCACATTTCAATTATATTGAAAGAAAAGATGGAGATAATATCATCTTTGTTAACAAAAATAAAGCAAAAGTCACCGGAATTGATAAAATGGGTGATTTTTAACTCTACCTCTGTTAATAATAAAAGATAGTTTGAAACATAACCTGTTAAGTGTAAGTCAATTATGTGACATAGTTATATTATATAGATTTCAATGTGAAATAGTCGATAAGCATAATGACAATATCATATTTGTTTGTCCTAGAAATTAGAACATATATTGTGCTCAATTAGAAGACATATCCTCACAAAGTGTAAAGTGTTTTATTTATTTAAAAAATGATTTGCCTATCTGGCACTTAAAATTTGGACACTCTAACATAAGCATCTTATCAAAATTGTCCAAAAATGAGCTAGTGAGAGGATTGCTTGATTTGAAGCTTGAGAATACTTGGTTTTCAAAGCTTGTTTAAAAGGAAAACAAATCAGAAGCAACTTTCCTCTTAAAAAGATTGTGTCTACTAAACAACCGCTTGAACTTGTGCACATTGATTTATTTGGTCCTACTATGACTCAAAGTTTTGGCAGTAAACATTACGGTTTTGTTTTAGTAGATGATCATTCCAGATTTACATGAATTTACTTCCTATCAAATAAAGATGATGCTTTTGAAGTTTTTGAGAAGTTATGCAGAAAATTTCAAATCAAAAAAGGATATTTTGTTACTTCAATTCGGAGCGATCATAGAAAAGAATTTGATAATAGAAAATTTAAAGATTTATGTGATAGCAATTGTATGACTAATAACTTTTCTTGCCCAAGGACTCCTCAACAGAATGGTATCATTGAGAGAAAGAATAGGACCATAGCTGATGTGGCCAGGACAATGCTGTGCGAAAGTGGCCTACCCTGTAGTTACTGGGCAGAAGCGGTCTCCATTGCTTGTTGCATACTTAACAGGTGTCTTATAAGACCTATTTTGAAAAAGACCCCAATGAACTGTGGAAAGAAAGAAAATCAAAATGTCACTTACTTTTGAGCATTTGGTTGCAAATGCTCCACTTTAAATAATGGGAAAGACAACTTTGGAAAGTTCGATCAATATCAAATGAAGCTATCTTTCTAGGATATAGTATCGCCACTAAAAAAAATCAAAGTTTGCAACAAAAGTATAAAGAAGAAAGAAGAATTAATACATGTAGTGTTTGATGAAGCATTACCCTTGATAACCGCAGCTGATTCAAATGATGAAGCATATCCTTTGGTTTCTAAAAATACATCAACTACACCTATAGTATCCTTAGAATCACTAGATCAAGAACATCCTTCTGAAGTTAGGACAGAGCAGGCTCCTTTCTCTCAGCAGGAGCTTATACAACAAAGAACATTAAGAGAATGGAGAGGCTAACATGCACATCAGTACATTATGGGAGACCTTTTTGAAGTTCTAAGAACCAGACCATCATTCAAGAACAATCTGTTGCTTTTATCTCAAAATTAGAACCAAAGATAGTTGGAGAAGCTCTTACTGACAAAAATTAGGTTTAAGCTATAAAGAGAAATTGAATCAGTTTTACAAAAACAAAGTTTAGAATTTAGTACCTTGTCCGCAAAGCAAGTCAATCATTAGAACTCGATAGATTTTTTGAAACAAAGTCAATGAAAATGGTAAGGTAGTAAGAAATAAAGCCAGACTTATAGCTCAAGATTATAATCAACAGGAAGGTATTGATTTTGATGAAACTTATATGCTTGTTGCTAGACTAGAATCGAGTAGAATTTTGCTTGCCTTTGCATGTTATAAAAACTTCAAATTGTTCCAAGTGGACATCAAAAGTGCTTTCTTAAATGGATATAATAACAAAGCAGTGTTTGTTAAGCAACCTTCACGTTTTGAAGATGAAAATCATCTTGATCATGTGATGAAATTCACCAAAGCCCTATATGGTCTAAAACAAGCTCCTCGAAGCATGATATGAGAGATTAAGTAATTTTTTGCTTGATAATAACTTTAAAAGAGGAGAGGTAGATTAAACTTTATTTGTTCAAAAAAAGGAGAATGATTTAGTCATAGTTCAAATGTATGTCGACGACATAACATTTGGTGCTACTAATCAGTCTTTCTGTTAAGAATTCTCAGCATTAATGTAAGGAGTTTGAAATGAGCATAATGGGTGAACTATCCTTCTTTCTCGGATTACAAATAAGGCAAATAGAAAAAGAAATCTTCATTAGCTAAGACAAATATATAAAGGAACTTATCAAGAAGTATCATTTTGACAATGTCAAATCGATGAGCATTCCTATGTATACTGGAACAGAACTTGATAAGGATGAAGAAAGAAAGGTTATGTATGAAACAAAGTATAAAGGAATGATTGGATCACTACTATATTTTACATGCACAAGACTAGACATTATCTTTAGTATGTCTCAATTAAATCCAAAAGAAAGCCACCTTCAAGAAGTTAAGAGGATCTTTCGATATCTTCTCGAAACTATGGATCTTTCAATATCCTCTAAGCCCCAAGTATCAAAAGTACATTGCATTGTAAACAATGACGATTCAGATGAAGAACATCTTGATTGATTAGATAACCATAAACTAGATGAAGTCTTACAAAACAAGTAGAGAAAATTTTTGAACAAAAAGAAAACCGTGATGCTGAAAAGAAAGAGAAAGAAGAATCCAGAAAAAGAAAAAGGAAGAAAAAAGGAAGCAAAAGCACCTGTGACTGAAGAGACTATTGATAAAAATAGGTTGTTTCATGAAGAGATTATTCCTAAAAAAGGGCAAAGAAGATAAAGATAGTTGCACAAAAAGGAAAGACATCAATACCATAAAAAAGTTTCAATTAACGGAAGTTGAAGTTTGCTATAAAATGCAATTCAAGAAAAAAAAAGGTGGTTGCTGGGTAGATCTTGCCCCTCGTGATGTTTTATGACATTGGTATAGTTATCTCTTCTTACTTTGTTATCATTGCTTGGAAAAATTTCCGGAGATTAGATAAGCTCGTTTGTGATGAGCAAGTCAGAACATTTTACACACACATGTGAAAAAAGGAAATTCATGAAAAGCTAGCTATTGTCTTACGTGTATATGGATGTGAAATTTTAATTTATGAAGAAATCTTAAAAATTATACTGGACGTAGTTCCTATAGGGAGAACTGATTTTCCTCATCATAAGTGGCATGTTGATGATCTGGAGCTAGTAGAAGTTGTCAAAACCATCTGCTGCATATTGAGAACACCCAAGATGGAAGACCCTGGAGCAGGCAATTAGACCTACCACCCTGATGCATTACATCATTATCAACTACTTCAATTTTTTGCAGAAGTAGCTCAGTTGAAAGATGCAGCCTCTTGGATACTTATGTAGTGTATAATGTGCTAAAAGAGAATGAATCTTCCAGTAACGATCTTGAGGTTCATAGTGGATAAGGGGAATCATAAGAATACCATCGGGTATTATCGTTATAGGATATTGCTTACCAAGAATTTCACCCATTATGGAGTTCCTTTTGCAAATTTGAATTGGTATGCACTGACTAAGTTTCACCCTTCTATTTCTTACCAATTTGGATACAAATTACAAAATAATATTTGGGTAGAGAAAAGATCAGAAAGAGTAGGAGAAAACTTAGATTCTGCTCTAGACCAACAAACTCCAGTCCCTCCTCAGGATGAAAATAGTGCAAATCTTTAACAACAGCTGAAGGACATTCAAGTCAATTAAGAACAAATAAATAGCATGCAAAATCAACTTTTTGACGTGCAGATTTTGCTAAAATTTTTTTAATTCTTTTCAATAACTCTGTTGCTATTTGCTGTCTGTTTGGCTTATTTTTACTAATGATATTATTCTGAGGCATTAATTACTCCTTCCCTCTATTTCTTTTTGATAATGACAAAGGGAGACAAATAGATATATTCTGCACTTGATTTCAGCATTGTCTTTATGATATACAATGCTGAAATATTGCTGAACTTATGAAGTTTAAATATGTGATAAACAAGCAATAGGCTCCCTCCTTTAGAAGTTAGGTTTCTTTTAATTATTACTGTGAGTAAAGTTTACAAGTACCTCTCTAAACTCTTTCTTATTTGAATTTTGGAAATATATTCTATTATTATTTGTCATCATAAAAAAGGGGGAGATTGTTAGCTCAAAGTTTATAATTATATAATATTTCAAAATTTAAATTGGATTTATTTTCTTATATAGGTATCTATATGCTTCTTAAAAAAGAAATAAAATCATGAATAATTGTTTCTTTTCTTACAGGAACCTTCTTTATAAACTTACCTTTTTTAAAATGATTCCGTGGCATCCGGAAGGATCTCACTTATTCAAATAATCAATTCCGAAAGCCTTGATAGAACGTTTATCGAAGATTCGACAGAGATAATATCAAAGATTAAGCAACGCTAATTAAACAAATTGTCTACTTATGGAAAAACCAATGTAGTTACGAAGATAACATAGATAGACATAGACTTGCAAAATATTTTAGAGTTTCATTATTTCTTGAAAGTTATATCAAACTCTTTGTGCCTTAGAAATTGATATCATTCTATTAAGAGAGACTATAAAATTCTTCACACATTTCTTGTTAAGAGCTTGTAGAATCTAGCTAAATACTACTACTATGGAAAGTTGAAGAACCTTAAAAAAATATATACTTGTGTGCTTGAAGAGACTCGTCAAATTACTAATTAGTTTTAATAGTGAAACACTAAAGTTTGATACTTGAGGACTGGACGTATGCTAGAGTTATAAGGCAAATCAGTATAGATTGACTGCATTATTCTTTCTCTCCTCTTAGCTTTTAAATTTTAGTGGTGTATTGTTTGCATTTTTATTTTGCAAGAGGCTCTTTCACTTTTAAAATAAACTCCTTTTGTTTTTATATTGCAAGAGGTTTCTTTCAAAAGTTAATAGGCTCCTATTGATTAAAAAGGTACTTTCCTTTTTGAACGTTAACAAGCTCCTTTCAAATGACAAAATCCTATCGTTTTTAACGTTAATATGATATTTTCGAAAATTTATAGGACCCTTCTACTTATAAATCTATCTTGCTTAGGAGGATCTTACCGTTTTAAACGTATCTTAATTTTTTATATATACACAATTCACCATCTCTTACGTGCGTTTGCTTTATCAAAATTCGTATTTATAATACATATTTCTATTTATATATATAAACAAAGAAATAATTATACTTAAAGATTGTAAAAAAAAAGGAATGTTTAAGAAAAATTGGAAGAAGGTGATAAAAAAATATATGACTTTGTTGGAACTTATTGAAGATATGACTTTCAATAAAAAACTTTAGCATACTAAAATACGAATAAAGGATCTCACTGTTAGATATTCTTTTCATTTCATAGATTTTTTAAGCATTTTTCTTCAAATTTTATGCTTTATATTTAACCTAAATATTTAATTTAATTTAATTTATTATATTATATATATATATATATATATATATTGGTTCTGTCAGATTTTGGTATCCAAGAGATTGACTGATTCTGGGTGAAAGATACCTGCAAAACAATAAAAGCACGCCGGGGGTTGATTTTCGGTAGGCCCCTCCGATGCTCAAGTCAGCTTTTTGTGAGACCTTTTGGTAGCTGGTAA
>JANTPM010000244.1:35982547-35995815 GCA_025434745.1 Erythroxylum divaricatum
GTGTCTAAAGCTCTAATAATTATAAAACATGATGAAAAGGCCATAAATATCCATAAAACACATGCAAGATGCTAAATTTAAAGTTCTTAAAATATATTAAAAATGATTGTATCATTGAGCTTCTTAAAAAACTGTATTTTATCTACCAAAAAAGTTATATCTACTTTAAAAATATTTTTTCATTTTACAACTAAACATTCATTTTTAAAAAAACTTTTGTGATTAAAAAATACTTATTCACCCTTCAAAAGTTCAACCAAATAGGCATTTAGTAGTATTAGAAATACTCAAGCTTGATCTATAATCTTTTAGATAAATTTAAATTTGGATTTTTTAATTTGACTTTCTCTTAAGTTTTCAAATTTTGGACATCTTGAAGCTTGGATCAATTTTAATTTTAAACCTAAGTATTATACGAAAGTTCTTTAGACGAATTAAAATGATAACTCTAGCTTAGACCTCGATCTCCCTCCAATGATTTTTCATAAACTATATATAAAATAATATCCTAGTCAATAATTTAGGCTTATAAATTAGCATTATCATCTAAATTATATCATTTGTTTAACTTTAAATTATTATTTAATTTATGTATATAAAATATAAGATTTATAAATTAATATTCATATTCAAAATTTTATTTCATAAACGTGTTCTTTTAAATTCATTTATCTGAAAATAAAAATGGGCGTATAAATCGAAAACATGCATTGACTATACTCTATTTACTAGTTGTACAAACATAGAGTACAAGTAACATTGGTTTAAGAACACCAATTGAAATTGAGCTATTCTTTTAATGAACATTTCAGAGTTTCAATAAGTTTATTATTTTATCTCATTTATTAAATAAAACAATATTATTTTAAAAAATATAATATTATTATTTTAGTAAATATCATTAGACTTCTTATTTTATTTCATTAATATAATAAAAAATGTCATTAACTTAAAAGTCAGTCAAATTAAGCTAAATCTATTAACCGAGTCAAGCGGGGCTTTTATTGTCAACATATCTTTGAAAGTTGATGCCAGAATTGCGTTGAATTTTTGACTTTTCATCATTAGACACTAATCCCTTTTGTACAATATAGCTTTGGATCACTTTCACAATTTTCCTTTAATTGGATGTCTACAATTACAATAGCTTTAGAAGATCCCTTCATTTGACCTCTTTTCCAACGTTATGTACTCAATTGTCTTCGCTATTTTTTCTCTTTGATTGATTTTCCCACCACACGTGGATTTGGTATGTTGACAAACGAATAATTTTTTAGACTAATCAAACCCCATTTAAAAGTTTAAATTGATCAAAAGATATTGAGATTACAACTACTTAATTATAAAGGCTCTAATATTATATTAAATGATCATTTTATTATACTAATTTAAGCTTATGTATGAAGTCAACTTAATTAGTTTTGTATATTTATTAACAATCAAATTATATTTAAAAATTTAAATTAATTAAAAATATGATTGAGAAAATAACGAAGACATAAATGATCTTATTTTATTGTAGCCATATCTTTAAGTTTAAAAAGGAGTCAAGCAATCTATTTATTTATAATAAGGATAAAATACAAAGAATTTTCATATATTTTAAGAAATTTCTCTATTCTTTTAATTTTTTAAATTAGTTTTATTTTTTCAAAAACCTCTTTCCTTAAACTTGAGTTTAGTAACTGTCCGGTTTGTTTTTTAAGAATTTTAAAATTTTCTCCTTTTTCAAAATATTGAAAAAATATATTTTTAGTTTTTATTTTTTCAAAAGTCCTCCTTTTTTTTGACAATTGGTTGGTTTTGACAATAGGTATGGTTCTACCTTGAGTGATTCGAAAATTAGCGTAGTCTGATTTTTTAATTAAAAAATAAAAATAATATTATTTTTTGAATTTTTTAAACTTCAGAACAAGCTAAGATATGAAAAAGCTTAAGTTTAACCTTGACTTCAGGTCAGCTTAAATTTAAGCTTTCACTTGATCAAGCTTGCTCACATTGTTGCCACAAATGAAGAAACACACATTATAAACATCAACGTGAATTAATTAAATGTTATTAATATAATAACTAAATTTAGTTTTAAACCTAGCTCAAGCCAATTTAATTCAACTAAATTAATAATTTAAGATAATTATAATAAATTATTTATTTGAGTCAAATTTAATTAATTTAATTTTAATTTAAGAACTAAATTGAATCATAATTTTGGTTAGTATATGCCTGATGCTCATATTGCGCGCGTTATGTTGTTTTTTGTCTTTTGAAAGGTTTTGTTAAGAGAAGCGGTTTTTTAAAAATTAAAAAATTAAAAAGAGTTTTTTTTTATAATTTAAAAGATAAGAAAATGTTAAAAATTTTCTTAACTATAAAAGACGTTTCACTCGTATAATAACCTATTTATAATAAATATATATGTTATATGATATTATTAAAATTATTATTATTATTGTATAAATGTTATATATGATCATTAATTTACATATCTTAAATTTAAATCATATTTAAGAGATTATTTTATATTTTGTTAATTTGAAATAATAGATCAAAAATGAAGCACTTCAAATTTATAAATATCAATTAGATCAAACTTATCATTAATTATAAATTTATCAAATGACTTGTTTAAGTACATGATTTATAAATTATTAAATATACTAAATAATTTATTTAATACGCACTAGAAAACATAATCACTTCAGCATCTAATTTTATTTGAAAAGGAGGATCTTATTTCCACGACCCACACCTCTTTGCTACAGCATATCGGATTTTTTTTTCAAAATAACGTTATTTTAGTCTTAAGTTTAAGAAAAAGATTGCTGTAATGCAACATTATTTTGAAAAATCCTCTCAAAATAACTCTGGTCGAACTCGATTTGCTCTTACCTTGTGTTGACTTTTCACCAAACACAAATAGTTCGTAATAAAATTATTAATTAATTATATATTTTTAATCATATTAAAAATTAGTAGCATTTTTGTCTTTGTCACTATCTTTTTGTTCTGTCCACTGCAACCAAACACATTCTGTTCTTGAGATGGAGATAGAAATTTTGTTCTGTCCACCACAACCAAACACCTCACTGCCTCCAGTTTCTGTTCCGTTCTGTCCTGTCCTATTCCATCTCCAAATACCAGAGACAACAACCAAACACAACGTTAAGAGTCTGACTGATTCGAACTAACAAGAGATCTTACTCATCCAACTTGTTACTATACCTCTAGTCAAACTCAAATTGTGCTTTTAAGAATTGGACCAAACCAGTAATTCAATCCAAATTATTACCACCTCTAAACTTAACTCATAGACTTTAAGTATGATCAGATCATATCTAATTTGTCATCCCTAATTGCATTGTATCAAGAGCTTTATCAACCTCCTAAATCTTGTCCTTAACTTTACTTGTCCAGCGAGAGACAAAAGCCATTCAAAGGATACAAAGCACGTTTACTTGGGACCGGGACACTGCTACCTAATAAAGCATAAGAAGACGACTCCACCATTGAAATTTGTGAATAAAGCCGATCATAGCCATTAGATAGAGACCCGTCTCTTTTGCTTTATGCTCAAAAGACTTGAAGCGTATCATAAAAATTCTCCGGAAGAAATGTTTGTCGCAAAGAAACACAATGTTCTTCACATAATAGACACATCCCAACTACTCCCTCGGAAACTGCCTCACTCTCCATTATTGTGTTTCGTTTCATCATAAGCCTCACAGCCAAAGCTTTCGCTCTCTATTTAGTTTTTCTTTTAAGTTAAACCAATATTTGAACCAAAAATTAATTCGGTAAAAAAATAAATTTAAAATTTTAAAGGTTCAACTTATATTAGCCTATCATAAAATTGTTAAATAATAAATAAAATTAAAGATTTAGAAATAAGATTAAAAAAAGACTATCCTTATCCATAAAAAACGTTAAAATTTAATTTAAAAATATGACTTATGAATGAAAATCAACTTGATTATATTGATTTATAAAAATTAATTAGTTTATGATAATCCACTGATTAATTAATAAATTGACCTATTTTTAATAGTAAGGATATTAAAATAAACCAAACAAAAAAGTTGCTCGGATTAATATTTTTACAATTAAATTAGTCGAATCAGTTTAATTTTTAAATTTTTAAACCGAGTTAGATTTCTTGAACCAAAAGTTTGATCCGTAGTTTGATTTTTTTAATTATACCTAAATCTATCAAAGTTCAGTCAATTCAAACTTTGTTCATTAACTTTTGGTCAAGGTTAAATAAAAGTGTCAATAGATTCTTCTCACTATTTCAAAATGTTTGAAATTTGGATTCAAGTTTCAAAGACACCATTAAAGTGCGTTGTGTGAAAAGTATATGAATAGAAATCGTATGTTTGCTCATATACACCTATATACATTTGTTGGTTTAATATTGACCATACACTTGTTAGGAAGTACAGAATAAAAAAGAGAGTTGAAATTCATTATGATACAACAATTTTATACTGTCCAGCTAATACTGAAGTGTCTATTATGTCCTTATGTGAAATCTCTATAATGTCCCTCTTGCGTTGTTCTTTGTTAACACCCCTACTCAAAATGAATCGAGGGCTTTGAACTAGGCTCGGTTTGGTTGTCAGAAACAAAAATCTCGCCGAAGTTAGGGGTTTTGTGAGGATGTCGACGAGTTGATCATTAGTATTAACATATCTGACTTCCAGTTCCCCCTTTCCACTTTGTCTCTTATAAAGTGTACGTCCACTTTGATATGCTTTGTTATTGTGTGAAAGAGTAGGTTTCGAGCTAGGGATCGAGTTCCATTGTTGTTGCTCCATAAAATAGATTTGTGAGAGAGAGAACACCCTAGCTCATATAGTAGAAATGTGAGGTAAATGAGTTCGGTAGATACCTAAGATAGGGCTTGGTATTCAGCCTCAATGCTGGATCAAATTAACATCGTTTATTTCTTAGAGATCAAAAAACCAGGTTTCCTCCTAGGAATACGCATCCTCTAATTGTCAATTTACGATCATCGGACGAGCTAGCTCAGTCGAAGTCATTGTAGGCATGGAGATCAAGAGGAGTAGATGACGGTTGAAAGAACAGTCCCATATTTGAAGTTCCTTTCAAGTAACACATAACCTTTTTACACAATCCAATGTGAATTTAGAGGGTTTTATAAAAATTGGCTTAATCTGTTAACTGCGAAGTTGATGCCTAGTCTTGTATTACACAGATACTAAAGTGCTCCTATGGTACTTCGGTAGAGCTTTGGGTGTTTAAATGGTGTGCCATCCCGTATAGATAACTTGGTTGTTGGAGTGATTGGTGTGGAGTAGGGCTTGCATGGCGACATATTGGTTATGGTAAGTAAATCTTTGATAGATTGTTTTTGTGGAAGATATAATCCATTTATGTTTCTGTATGCTTCAAAACTAAGGAAATGATTTATGTTTACTAGCATTTAAAGTGCAAATTGAGACTGTAATTGACTGATAACTACATGAATTGCTTGAGCATAATTTCCGGTGATTAGGATATCATTCACATAAACTATTAGCATTGTAATGGTTCCATTATTGTTTGAATATAATAGAGAAGTATTTGACCTTGAATTGTGAAACCCCCACTGAGACAGTGCACATTTCAGTTTGTGAAACCAAGCCCTAGGAGCTTGTTTCAATCCATAAAGAGCTCTAGCCAGTTTGCATACATGATGTGGTTGTGTTCTGCTTTCAAATCCTTGTGGTTGATTTATATAAATAGTTTCGTATAAGTCCCTATGTATAAATGCATTATTGATATCCAATTATTGAATCTCCTAATGATGATAAACAACAAGTGAAAAAAAATACTATGATTGTTGGGGCTTTCACAAGAGGGCTGGAAGTTTTTTAGAATCAATGATAGGGGTTCGATTAAACCCTTTGGTAACAACTCTGTCCTTGTGTTTAGAGAAAGTCCCATTAACATTATATTTAGTCTGGAACGCCCATTTTGTGCTAAGAATATGCATGGTAGGCTTATAGGAAATAATCATCCAAGTGTGATTATGTTGTAGAGCATTGAATTCATCTTGCATAGCTTAAAACCATATAGCATTGTTTAGAGCTTCATAAACTGTTGTTGGTTTAGTGTGACGATTTAAGGCAAGAGAGAAAGAGTTGAGTTTGAGTTTGAAATTTTCACTTTTGGATTGAGTTTGTATAGGATGAATATTTTGTATGAATGGGAATGAAGGATTTGGTTCAGTATTTGGTTAGTTGATAGAATGAGATTACGTAAAGTAATTTGATTTTTTAGTGAAGTTGTAGGATGTGATGGTGAGCAAGGATTTTGAGAGCTTACCTGTCTGTTGGAGAATTCAATTGAGTGAAACATTCTACAGCAAGGGAGTGATTCATGACAACCTTTGATGAAGGTGAAGGTGTACCATTTGAAGTTGAGGTTAGAATGAAGGTATGGAGACTTGGTGAAGCTACAGGATAATTTGAGTGTGTGGGAAAGAGTTCAAAAAATGAAAATTCTTCCTTGCTGAATACAACATGACAAGATATTATGGTTTTTTCTTAATTAGTCAAATATTTGTAACCTTAATGCATTAAGTTGTACCCAAGAAAGACACATTTTCTGGTATGAAACATGAATTTATGGTGAGAGTAATATCTGAGATAGGGAAAACAACTACAATCAAAGGTTTTGAGATGAAGATAGTTCGATGGTTTGTGTACAACTTTTCAAATGGTGAGATATTGTTTAGTCTTGGAGATGGGAGGTTATTGATAAGATAGTTGGTTATGGAGAATGCTTCTAAACAATAGGTGAGCGACATGTGAGTATGGGATAAAATGGTTAGTCCCATTTCAGTGATATGTCTGTGTTTCCTTTCGAAAACACCATTCTATTGGTGAGTGAAACGTGGTTGTATTCCTTGTTTTGTGAGGTAAGGTGAGAGAGCTTTGTATTCACCTCCCATGTCAGTGTGTATAGCTTTGATTTTCCTGTTCAATTAAAGTTCAACATTGGTTTTAAATTTGACAAAGATTGATAGAGTGTCATATTTTAGTTTTAGAGGATAAAGCTAAATGAATCTTGTGTAGGCATTAACAAAAATGAGGTAGTACTTATGCCCTTCAGTTGAGAGATGGGGAGAGGGTCCCCAAATATCTTATTATATGATTTTTAAAGGATTTTTAACAGTTATATCATGAGTTTGAAAAGGTAATTGATGCAATTTTCCTTACTTACAGACATCACAATAAGATAGATTCTTGAAATTAAAATTGAACTTCATTGAACTTAAAATTTGTTTTAAGATATTGTTAGAAGGATGTCCTAATTTGGCATGCCAAACATTTATATTTTTTGTGCTATGTTTGCCTCACAATGACTGCCTTTTAAAGAAGAAACTTTTTGTTGGGAAGAACTAGACTCATAATATATTTGCATGACTGGCCTGCTTTTATTAGGCAATTTAGTGGCTTTGAGGTTATAGAGGCCATCCCGAAGCACTCCCATGAGCAACATCTTCCATATTGCTTTGTTCTTAAACAAACAACCATCGTTAGCAAACTCTATAGAAATTTTGTTGTTTTTGGTAAGTTTAAAAATGTTGAGTAGATTTTTGTTATGTTTGGAACATGCATAATTTGTTTTAGTGCAAGAGGTGTGTGTATATTGTCTAGGAAATGTATGTAAGATGAGTCAATGTTAGTAATAGGAAGAGTGTTATCATTACCAACAGTGAGTTGATCCTATCCACCATACACTAAACTTATTAACAGATTATTAAGGTTTACTGTGACATGATTTGTACTCTCACTGTCTATAAACTATGTATTATTATTGACTACTTCAGATGAGGGATATCCATGCTGATTTTGAGCCAAATAAGATTGAAGATAGTTTTGTGTATTATTCTATGTCTGTTGAGTGAATGTTTTATATTTCCATGGTTGGGTACTACTGCCTTGCCATGAGATATCAAACCTTTTTGGACATTTCAGTGCTTCATGGCCTAGTCTGTGGTATAGTTGACAAAATATTATGTTTCCATTCCATATGCCTCCTCTCCCACGATTTCCTCTTCTTCTAAGTCCACTTCTTCCTCTATGATTATTTTGATTAAAGGTTACAAAGTTTGCAGTCAGTGATGAGATTTCTTCTTGATTAATTGTGTTCAGCTACTCTATTATTGTTTCACGCATCATAAGAGAGTAATGTACTTTTTGCAGAGTTGAAGTTTTCATAAAGTGTGTTAGATAAACCACAACATGATCATATTCATGACTAAGACCATTTAGAGCACTTAATATTAATTCATACTCAGTGATTGCATGTCCTGCTATTTGAAATGAGTCTTTTATGGTTTTAACTTTCAGTATATATTCTAATATAGTGTGTGAGCCCTTTTTAATAGTTGAAAGTTGAGGCTTCATTTGAAGAACTCTAACAATGGATGTTTGAGCGTAAAGATTTTTCAAAATTGTCAAACTTGGTAGGATGAATTGAGTGATTTACCTGCCTTATTACTTCTTCTCCGATTGTTGAAAATAACCAGCATAACAATAGTTGATCTGTTATTCGCCATAGTTTGTATTTTGCATTTTCGATGACCTAGTTTGTGTTTGCAGTGATGAACAAAGGAGGAGGTGTTGTGTTAATGAAGTTTTCAAGCTTAAGAGGTCTTATGGCTGCAAAGATTTGGGCTCTCTAATTTACAAAGTTTTATACATCAAGTTTAATTAGTATATTAAAGTTTAGGATCTTTGCTAGAGCTGAAAAATCAATAGAGGATGATGATGTATCGTTTAGGGTGGTAGCTGATGATCTAGAGTTTTCTTTCATATTGACATTGGTCAATGGAAGCTCTTAACCATGTAAGAAGTATACGAATAGAAATCGTTGTTGTTTTATTATTTGCTCATATACACATTTATACACTTGTTATGAAGTACATAATAAAATAGAGGGTTGAGATTCATTATGTTACCATAAATTTGTAGAGTCTAGCTAGCACTAAAGTGTCTGTTATGTCCTTGTACGAAATCTCTCTAGTGTCCCTCTTGCGTTGTTCTTTGTTTGTCTGTTTTCGTTAACACGTTGAATTTACTTCTGTTGTTTGGCTTTAGTTGTTAATTTGTTAAATAATTCAATGATAACATATAATTTAATTTATTACTTGCATAAGGAAATTGTTAAATTAATCAACACCAAACCTACTACCAATTATGTGTGTTTAAGTAATCAAACCCACTAATAATGAGGTGTGGTTAATTAGTTAACACCAAACCCACTAATAAGTGTGTGGTGTGTAATTTTAATTATTTGTTAATTATGTGGAGGAGGTTTATCAAGTTCAAGTATAAATACCCCCTCCATGCTTGTGTTTATTCATTCACTCATAAATACAAAGAAGAGCTTAATAGCTTAAGAGTGTTATCTTTCTTTTGGTGTTTTTAGTTAGTAATTATATTATGCTCTGCACTTGCTACTTCGATAGATCTTGTGCATCAGAAAGTAATTACTGACTTATCATAGTCAACACTGATTAGTAGACATAAGTCATAGGATCTCATTTTGTGGATTACTATAAGCGGCTGGCACATTCTATAAAATAAAAGGTGAGGATCCTTACAAATTCTGCATTGCTCTGAGATTCGAAAAGGCTGAAGCTATATCTCCTCTCAAGCTACTTGAACTGAGGTTCCTATACACAATTAAGATGAACTAAATAAATAATTAAAATATCTCTACTTGTCAGTCAGACATTCCCAAAATTAAAACATGCATGTTTGGTGGTATTAAGAAATCTCTTCTTCAAAATGCTTAAAACATAATTCAATTTCTCTACAAACAAACATTACTTGTTCAAGAGTAAACGTAAACTCACATTGAGATTATTTTTGAAAGTTCAATACTGTCGTCATTACTGCTGCAGCTCAAACCGGTCCATATATACATTGAAGGTAGACATGGATCTCCTTGCCAGTCTATTTTATTAATTTTGTAGACTTGTTTTATTTCCATCATCGCATCAACTGTGAAATTGTAGTACATGAAAACATAAGAAACTTCAGAATTCTCGAACTTAATTTTCCAAGCTATCAACAGTGACACCGTAACACATAAGGACATAAAACAGTTTAGAATCCCAAACTTCATTTTGTATGCTTGTAGCTATTTATTAATGGTAGCATTTGCAGTTCTGTCATAAGAAAAACGGGTTATAAGTTTGGAATAAAGCTAAAAGTAGAGAAAGAATAAAACTGAAGAGCAAGTTTGCCAGTATTTTTTCCTTATAAATTATATATGTATACACGAGAGAGTGTATTATATCACACATCTGATCACTCTTTTGAGCAAGTAAAAAAGCAATAATAACATGTATGTGTTTGTTGTCTTAATAGCACAAGAAATTGAACTAGCTTCACTAATATGTAATCAAATTCCAAATTTTTAATTCTAATAACTACATGATTATCATCTTGATAAATTACAAATCAATTAAATTAATTTATTCAAACTTAATATCTCCAAGATTTAATTAAGTTTTTTTTAATTATTGCAATAATGGCGCCAAACATCATTAATACATAATTCATCAACTTGAACATGGCCTAAAATAAGACCGTATGTGTGCCTCTATAACACGTTGAAGTGAAGTATTATAAGATTTGTCATAAGCAATGTTAAGTTATGATTGAATTATTAGACGAACAAGTTATATAGAAGTGTAATATCTAAAATTTATATTGAATTATACTTTTGTAGACTTATTTTATATATAAAAGATATATTATGCAATCTTTAAATTAGTGATTGTTCACTAAAATAAAATTATCTGCTCTTATTTCCTAAAGAAGTAGGTATATCTAATTAGTTGAACTTTTAAAGAATATTTTAGTTAATTATTATTTGTTTGTTTTTTTGTTCAAATCCATCGTCAACGGATATTTATTATTTTTTATAAATTTCTATGATTTCAAATTTCAACTATTATTATTGATATTTTTATATTTTTTAAAGAATATTTCTTCTCAAACTCGCATCTTTTCAAGATCTCTTCTATTCTTCGTAACAATTTGTATAGTTTTGGTTCTGCCGGATTTTGGCGAAATTGTGCGTTGCCGTTTGGATCCATGAGTCGGTTGCTTCAAGTGAGAGTTTCGGTGTGAGGTTCCTGCAAAACAAAGAAGGCACGTCGGGGGTTGTTTCTCGATAAGCCCCTCCGACGCTCAAGTTAGTCCTTTGGTGAAGGTGGGATCGCTGTAAGCAGAGAAAACTAGGGTTATGATCGTGCGTACCTTTGTTATGGTATAATTGTACCTTATATATGAAGCAATAGCTAGGTTTAGGTCTTTACGTGTGCATGAGAGACTCTCACTCGTGAATGGGCCGTAGATCGCAGACTGGACCTGGGCCTAATGTAGCCGACCCGACCATAAGCCCCCTACTCCTCCAGTCTGAGCGAAGAGAATGGTCGAAGGAGTATGTTAGGGTCTTGTAGCTCGTCTGCGATCTTATAGCTCGTTGGTAAGACAGCTCGTAAGGAGGTCGGCTGGTCGGGCATTAAGATGCCGCGTGCGGTCGTTCGCATCGAGATTGATCGATTGGTCGGGTGTCTTCATCGATCGGCATCTATTATTGCGGGACAGATCGTAATGGGATTGGTCAACTGAGTGTCCCAATCGGTGGGCATTGGTGCTTATTGCGTGATAGCTCGCGTCAGGGTAGGTCGGGGGGTCATCATTAGCGAGCGCGTGAAGGTACTTGAAACATTTATTGTTTGACGGCGCGTGCCCTCTGACAACTTTTCAGAATCTGAAACGTATCGTCCTTGTAACTGTTGTGCAGCTGTCCCGTACGTCCTTTCAACTGTCTTGCCACTTCGGATTTCGAACAACCCTACAACCCTAATTCCCCTTGGCTCGGATTATGCCGCGTGACTAAGCATAGCTCGGATTTTCTCCATGTGTCGCATTTTGACTGGATCTCAATTCGAACGTTTCCTTATAAATGTTCAGGATCGACACACAGTTTGGTTTTCTTCACGCTTGTTTCGTTCTTGCTTCCGCTTTGCTTTCATTTGCTCTTTCTTACTCTCAGTTCCCGAAAATTTCCTTCAGTCGTCGTTCGATTTTCCTTTCTCCATTCACTAAATAGGTACGCCCCTTTTCTCCATTTCCTCCTCTAAAGTTTTTCTTTTCAAAAGTTCTGTTCCTGGTAAGCATGTCGACGACAAGCTCCAGAAAAATGGTAGAAGGTGTTGAAGAAATATCTAAAAGAGAAAAGAATGATGGGTTGGTTGTGGAGGTGCCGCCTAGAAATGAATCGACGATGACCGTGGGGGAGCTGAATCGGTCAATACTTAGATATAGCATCCCCTCGTTCTGGGGACCCCGGCTAGCCCTAGGAAACGAGCGAATCCACAGCAACTTGAGTGGATATTTCGCCATTTTTGAAAGTTTTTTCTCGGTTGGTGGCATGAGGTTTCCCTACGCCCCGATCTTCGACGAGGTGTGCACGGCCTATCAGCTGATGCTGAGCCAGATTCCTCCGAACGGCTGGAGGTTCATCGACGGTTTGGCCTTGCTGTGCCATCAGTTCGGGTGCCCTCCTTCGATTGGTATCCTACGTCACTTTTTGAGGATGGGCCAAAGTCCGAACTCTGGGGCCGGGGTACCTTCTCTGATGTATAGAGAAGCCAAGTATCGCCCGGCGGGAACACCTTCGAAGGTCTCCTCTTAGCGGACGAAGTACTTCTTCGTGAAAGCCCCAGGATCTTTCTTCGAGTCCCGGCCATGGAGGTATCCTTCGTCGAGCGTGTCCCTCAGTAGAGAGGAGTGGGTAGTGGTCGGCCGCATAAAAGAGCTCGGTCGATACGATTTTGCTCGGCTAATACGGGCCTATTCCGGGGGGGTCTCAGCCAATTCTTTTCTTATCGACCCCTCGCCACAGATTAGCGAGCTAGGAGAGGAAACCGCCCCTTCTGGTTGAGCCTTTGTGGTCGAATTACTTACTGCATTTTTGATTGTTGGTTTCTTTTTCTGACTTGTTTTGTTGCTGTGCAACCATGGTGAGGATATAAGATTTCGCCGGGCCCGCCGTTTCCCCAAAATCCAAAGAGCAGGCCACAGGGAAGAAGAAGAGGAAAGAGGTAGAGACTGGTGAAGGCTCCGCTCCACTGGTGGAGCTCTGTCATTCTGCAGTGTCGCCGGTCCCGCCCCCTGCAGAAGATCTTCCTGCTGCGGCGGTGTCGTTGCTTATCGTGCCAGCTAGCGTGGGCC
>JANTPM010000244.1:36003613-36033709 GCA_025434745.1 Erythroxylum divaricatum
ATCTCCTCTCTTTTAGAGTTTGATTAAGTTCATTACGCTCTAATGTATTTAGTGATTAGTTATGAGACGAATATGTTGTGCACATATAACCATGAATTTTCATGCCTAAACAATTTGGTTCTTTGATCAACGGTTTTATATCACTAGTACATCTTAGTGTATAAAAGGAGGTTAATATTGCGCGATTCTTGCTCACAGGTAAATTCTGGGTGATTTCAGGTTTTACATGGTGCGGAAAGAGGAGAGACAGCTGCTTTGCTGCTCTCACCTGTTAGATCAGTGTTCAAAGAACCATCTAATGTTGGTACAACACATTATGGAAGTCAGTTTACCTTTTTCTTGACTGCTCCTCTGCAAGCATTCTGTCAAATGGTTGGCCTCACGTTTCCTCATGATGATACGGTAAGTTTATTCGATGACATTTTCGGTTTTATAACTAATTTCTTTATCTGTTTGTTTTCTAATTGCTGTAAGAATTCTGGTTTTAGGATCTGTATAAAATGGCGGAGGAGATTCTTGCAACGGCCTTTTCTGAATGGGAGGTAATACTCTCTACATCAAAAAACCTGGATCTGGTTTGGGGGCAAGTACTGTCTGATCCACTTCTTAGACGGCTTATTCTAATGTAGACCCTTTCTAAATACTTAATGCAGTTGCTCATTTAACAATGTCTAACATCGTAGCAGGTAAAATAGTTATTGTGTGTGTAATCATCTCAATCTTTACATTGCCTCAACAGACACCATTTATGATGATGAAAACTCAAACCTCTAATATCTTATTTCTTCTTCATTTCTGGGTCTGATTCCACCGACTGAGCAGCAAACATTCTATATACTCGAATCTCATTTCTAATTTACCATCACTTGTTACATGGAATTTCGTGCGTAGGTTCATATTCTGCCGATGTGTGCTCTCTCTATTCTACCTTTCAAAGGACGATGACGAATGTCTACCCGCTTGCCTACCCCATTTTCCAAGTTCTGTCTCTCCAGGTTCTGAAATCGTGCAATCTGCTGTACTCAAGCTTGCAAATCACCTTAAAGTTGCAGACGATTTTCAGTCTGACAAGTAAATTCAAGCCAGAGGTGTTCAGTGAACGGAAAGGTAAATTTGCTGATCAGGCGCTAAAGTCGGTTGATTAACTCATTTCTATAATCAAAACAGTTTGATTATAGGGGCATCCAGAGGAGATTATAGTTTTAGATGGCATTTAACCTGGTAAATAGAACAATAATGCACCGACCGTGCAGTCCCATTGACTCGCTAGTTGTGATGTGACCATCGAAATCATTCAGCGACTTGCCGTTTCGGTTTGTTGGATGCTTGATGACTTGCAGATACACACGAGTACAGCTGCATAGTTCTTGGGGGTGCTTTATTGGTATATATTGTGTTTAAGATGTTTGGTTCCTGGTAAGCAGTGCTGATTTCTTTTTCATTTTTTTAATGTCATATTTTAGCCATAGAAAATTAGGTAGTCAAACGGGATTTTTGTCGGCCACGTTACATATTGTGATGGGAGAAGTAGCTGAAAGAGGGTGTAAATTAGTACTGAGATATACCTCCAAGGTAGATTCTATCGTTCACTTATTTTTCATTTTTCTTACAATTTGAGCCCTCTCGAATGCCTTGAAAGCCCCGTTGACCTTCACTCCAGGTGGTGGGGAATATGCTTTTGCCTACTAGGCCATCTTTATTCATGATTCGGCCTTGGGACCACCGCTTTTCACCATAAGGCTTAATGGTATTTTAGGGCGCATGAATGATGAGATTGGAAAGGTTTCAATGGGTACGAAATAAAAAAGGAGGAGTTGGTTATATATTATTGTTACGGGGACAATATTATGATACCCAACTTATACCATTAGGTATCGCTGGATACTCTTGGCTTTCAGTAGAGAGGAATGCTAATTATTCTTTAATGACGCTCTCTTCATTTTTTTAATTTTTTACTAATTATAATATAATTAATTAAAATAATATTATAACCTAATTAATTAATTATATATTTTTCTGTTTTTTAACAGTTAAATATAAATAATTAAAATATGTTAAAAATGTTTATTTCTCAATATTTTTAATAAACTAATTATTATTAATGATAATAATAATTATCCTTTCGTTCTAATCAATCATTATAATTACAATGATTGTATCTATTCTCATTTCTTATTATATTTATTTTCATTTTTGTTACTATTATCTAATTTACTAATTTGATTCAGGTGCCTTTTTAATATTTATGAACTTTATGTACATAATCATCCAAATTTATGCTATATTTTGTAATGTTTTAAAAACTTAACTAAATGTTAAATTGATAAGATATTTTTAAGATTTAAAATGTTTAATTGATATCATAAATAAAAAGAAAACATTTAAAATATAATTCAAAAATATTGCTTTTATTTTTTAAAAAAATTTGAAGCTTGAATTTAAAGTTTAATTGAAAATAATAATAAATAATAAAAATTAATTATTTTACTAAATTAATCGATCAATTAATAAACTAAAATATTAGTAGGTCTAAAATTTTTACAATTAAATCGATTTAATTTTTTAAACATTAATACTGTGCTGATAATTGCTATAAATAAAATCAGTTTATATTAACCTATTTCAAACTTTGTTTCAGAGTAGGGGTACCAAACTAATTGTTTAATGACAGGTTAGATTTGAATTGATCTATCTGTAAATTAGGTTGAATCATTCTCATTTTGATTAAATGATATTGTTTTGATATAATTTATCAAAATATTGTTATTCTAATCTTAATTGGAGATTGAAGAATTAACCATGGACTATAAAATTAAGAGGTTAAGTGGGTTTAATTTGATTTATTGTCCTTTTATGTGAAATTTATCTTAAATTCTTTTTTTTAATGAACTATTTGTTCATTATTTATTTTTAAAATTAGAATTATTTGATGTGATGTAAGAAATTAAGTGCTGTCCTTATTTTTATGGAATATTTGTTAATTATTTATTTTTAAAAAATAATGTTATTTGCTTTTATACAAAAGACACTAAAGTGATTTAATAAATAATTTAAGGATATGAAGGAAGCAACCGATATTTATTAGTGTGAAATTAATAAAATTATTATATAATTGAAATTTTCTATATTTGTTTAGAGCAATCTTTATAAGTTTTTAAACATTTTATATCGCTAATAGTTTTGAATGTTAACAAAAGTCGTGAAAATACAAAATGATAATTGAAAATTTATAAAATGTTAATTGAAATCTTTGGGAATTTGTTTAAAAGTAACCAATTTAAATTAATAAAAATATGTACTTTTAAATTATTATTTATATAAATTAATGATTATTTTAGATTATTCAATAATTTTCCTATTAAGCTTAATTACTAATAAATGACTCTTTTAAGTCCTTTCATTTCGTCAATTCAACACAACCTCAACTAAGAATCTAAAAAGATTTTAGTTTGAAAACATGTGTATTAAAGTTACACAAACAACACCTCACAACTAAAAACACATGAACATTACACTTATCACTCTATACAAAATATTACATTAAAATAAACAAGAAAGA
Organism: Erythroxylum divaricatum; assembly: GCA_025434745.1. Taxonomy (NCBI): domain Eukaryota; kingdom Viridiplantae; phylum Streptophyta; class Magnoliopsida; order Malpighiales; family Erythroxylaceae; genus Erythroxylum; species Erythroxylum divaricatum. The sequence goes on from JANTPM010000244.1 coordinate 36,007,173, forward strand.
CAATCTGTTGGGTTAGCTCAAGTTTGAGTTCGATTCGAGGTCTAATCAAGAGTTAAGCAACGGGTTAAAACTTGGATCCGAGCCTCATTAAAGATAATCTAATTTAAGTTTGACTCAGACTAATTTAAAATAGTCAAAAAGAATTTTAAATTTAGAAATAAAAATAATATTATTTTTAATAAAATGATATCTTTTTAAGTGATGCAGCTCAAATCAAAAGTTGACCCGAGACTAGTTCTAGGTACCCGGCCCAACTCATTGACTTTGACTGGCCGGGCTCACTAGCCGTCTTTGAAAAAAAAAAAGAGACAAACATAATAGGATTATTAAAATTAGAAGTAACGTTACTATTCGCGAGTTGTCTGTATTGACTTTACTAGATCGGTCAAAGATAACGTTGCTTTTTTTTTTTCCTGGTTATAAGATATCCTGAGAAGGTCTTAATTATAAGGAGATACTTTTAAGTCATTTATGTTTAGATTAATTCTTACTTAAATAAAATAAGCTTTTTATTGGAGGTAAAATTCTAATTTTAAATTTTAAAAATTATATGCATAAAGAAAATTTAAACTCGCAATTTTATTTAAATCAGAAAAGTTCCTTACCAATTCACCTCCACTTTATCTTTGCTAATTCTAGTTAAAGATTGAAATCTTAACATTCATCGACCAATCGGATTCACGTATTAAGCCCTCACGATCCGCAACCTTCCTATAATATATCATCGCGGCCATTCATTCAGTCCCAAAAAAAACACAACTTAACACTGTTATAACCGTCCGATCACCAACATGAGAAAGCACAAGGACAGTCAATCCTATCCGTTGGATCGTGAAACTAGGTTTCTTTATATGCCTATTGACCCCTTCCTTTTCTAAACTTTATAGCTTTTGTCTAGAGAGAGAGAGAGAGAGAGAGAGATTCTTGTAGCGATTTGGAGGTATGTTCTTTGATTCTCTTTATTCTATAGTTCTTTTTAATTATTTTTTTCAAGATTTTGTTCAGAATTTTTGGAATAGCCAAGAATGATTGCGACTAGGTCTCTGTTTGATTAATTTGTTTCTCTCTTGAAGATTGTTACTTGTGTGTAAGGGATTTGGGGCTTGTTGGTTCACAAGATTGCGTCATTCATTGTTCTGGTTCTCGTTGTAGAAGCTTGATTTGTGTTTTGAAATTATCTCTCTTTTGAGGTTTGGGGATTTTGAAATTCGTGATACCTTTGCTTAATTTGGCACTTAGGGTTTTGAAATTTCTGGATCGTCTTGAAATTAGGGTTTATGGTCTGATTTGGCATGATTGTACGGGTTTGAGTGTTGATTGTTTTTTCTGAGATGTTGGTTATCGTTGGGTTGTTGTGGCTCTTCGTAGCTATTTTATGATGTGCATGTGAGGATTCAAAGTTTAGTTATTTTGGTTTTGTTTTTGGGTGCAGATGGCCCGTACTAAGCAAACTGCCCGTAAATCTACTGGAGGAAAGGCTCCAAGGAAGCAGCTCGCCACCAAGGTTTACTAACAATTTGATCTTTCTCTCTTCAGTGTTTACATTATGGCTTTTTTTAATCTTTTTGTTTATGAAATTTTTTTAATGTTACCAGGCAGCTCGTAAGTCTGCTCCAACCACTGGTGGAGTCAAGAAGCCTCATCGTTACCGCCCTGGAACTGTCGCTCTTCGGTGAGTCAAATCTTCATTCCCGTCTGTATTTGCCCTTGTCAAGCGAAGAAAGAACTTTTTTTTTTTTTCCTCCTGACCTTGATTCTTGATGTTGCGCAGTGAAATTCGTAAGTATCAGAAGAGTACCGAGCTTTTGATTAGGAAGCTCCCTTTCCAGAGGCTTGTACGTGAAATTGCTCAAGATTTCAAGGTATGATTGTTGTTTGTGTTCATTATATACTTGGGGTAAGTTGTGTTATCTTCAGGATGTCTTATTGGGGGATCTTTCTGTTGGCAGACCGATCTGCGTTTCCAGAGTCATGCTGTGCTTGCCCTTCAGGAGGCTGCGGAGGCATACCTTGTAGGTCTATTTGAGGACACCAATCTCTGTGCTATTCACGCCAAGCGTGTCACAATTATGCCAAAGGATATCCAATTGGCTAGGCGGATCAGGGGCGAGCGTGCTTAAGCTGTGGATGATCAAAGTGGTTTTTAGACATGTTCTTACGTCATGATAAGCTTGATTAGGTGGATAAATAGGTTCTTGGCTAATTAGATTGTGTTGGGAAGATGGGTCGTGAGGTGGTGTTGTGTTTGGCTTCAATGGGATTTGAACTGAGTATATTCGTCTCAAAACTGTTCTTGTGACATCTGGTACCAGCTGGTACTGAACACAGCTTATCATTCGGATCTAATCTAGTTTAGTATGTTGAACTTTCTCGTGTATATTGTACTTGGTACTTTTTATTTGATCTGACTAAAGTTTGGCTACTGTCTTGATGGCTGGATTGGTCGTTCCTCTTCACGCGTGGTCGGCAAGACTAGTCATATGTACCAAACGGTAGAATTTTCTTTATTCTGACAGTTCTGACAACTTTGATCAAAGAGGCGTATTAAATAGTAAAACAGTTCCGGATGGGATATTGTCAGGCCTGGATTAAGCTTTTAGCAAGATTTTGGAATGGCCGAATGTCCCAGGAACATCGCTTATTTTGATTAGACTCTAATAACCTAGAACTTAGATCGAAAAGGTGTATTTTTGAAGTGTTATAATTGATCCTTAATGAATAGGGATGGCAATGAAAATAAATTTTATAATTAAAAATATAAAATAGTTTATTTTTATAATAGTTTATGTTTAGGCTTATTTGATACAACTTTTTAAGTAAAACAATATTATTTTACTTAATTTTGAGCCTAATTGATAGACTCATGATGTCAGTTAAATGACATTAATATTGACATTATTTTTATATTTTTAACAAAAAATGAGTTTTCTTACATATGTCTTTTAAAAATTAATTAGAAAGGAGAAAAAATGAGTCCCTTCACATAATTTTTTAAAAATTAATTAGAAAAGGAGTTGAATGATATAATAATAGACATATTATTTTTATATTATTTTTAAATATTTTTTACATAAATTTTTTAAAATTAATTAGAAAGCACAAAAAATCAGTTTTTTTTCACATAATTTTTTTAAAAATTAATTGGAAAGGGGATCTATAATTATAGAGGCTTACTTTTTATTTTAAAAATAATTGACCGGGCATTTAAGAGTTAAATGCTTGTTTCAAATGTTTTCAGAAAATATTGATGTATAACTTGAACATTTCGAAACGTCAAGTTTGTTTTATATTTTATTATAAATAAAAAAATATCTCATAAAATCAAATCAAAACAATATCATAAGTTTACTTTGAATGAATTAATAAATTAAAATAATCACTAATTTTAAGTTGAATAATATATTTTTAAAACTTTTGAAAATTCATATCTTTTCTTTATGGATAATTATTTGAACAAACAGTAGTCAAACTTTTTTTTCCAATAGTCAACTTTGCACCAAAACTAATTCCTGTTTTAACTTAAAAACCAAGAAATGAGAAAGATTCATTGTCGGAAGAGTCTCCAAATACCAATCAACAATCTAAAGCAAAATTAATTAATTAAAGAAATAAATTAACTAAACAATTAAGAGATAAGACAAAATACTATAACCAAAAAAAAAACATAATTTTAGCCGCACATCTGAAGTTGTGTATATTGTCGTAGTGGGAAACCCGCCAACTTCGGACATTCTCGGATGTAATGTACCAATACCAACCCCCTTCTCTCTCGTTGGAACTCAAACGTTACTTGCTCCTCTCTTATGTCTATGAATTTCTCAATCAATGGCTTCTCCCTATTTTTGAATAATGTTTTTTCCAAAGATAGAGGGAGGTGCATTTACGAGGAATAAACTCAAAAAGTGTTATCCAAATCTAGGCTGTTTCTGTTTTCCTCTGTTCTCTCTGTGTCTTGCCCATGAAACACTGATTCTTCCCGTTTAAGAAACTTTGGTTCATTCCAAACTGTCATTTTCTCTTTTGACCTAGACATTTATCATTGATCTTTGACGTTACGTGTTCAATTTCTGATCTGGGTCTGCAATCTGCATAATTCTCATCTTTTTCTGAGTCCATCCTCTGGATCATAATAGCAGTGGAGGTATCCGACAACAAAAGTCTGTTCATAATCATCTGTTCTTGATCCGCGGTAATGATCCTCTTCTGTATAAGCCATTTGGCTGTGTTTTAATCTTTTTGTAATCTTTCTTCGACAATTTGTGGGTTTCCTGCAAAATTATCAATGTTAGAAAATTTATGATTCTATTTGGGAAGAAGGGTTTGATTCTGTTTCGTTAGATTTAACGATAAGTTCTTCAACTTGGTTTCAGGGATATCTCTTAAAAGAGATGCAGCAACAAGCAGCAGGGAAACCAGAAGAAGAGTTGATGGATGCGATGGAGAGGTTGAAGACAGCGGAAAGAGAGAGAGACAGAGCGCGAGATGAGCTGAAGGAGATGAAGGAAATAGCGAATGAGGCCAACGCGAGGCTGACAGAAGCCATGAACGGCGGTAAGGTTGCTGATGTTTTTACAGAGCTCAATTCGGTAATGGAGTCCTTGTCAAAATCTCAGGAAGAGTTGAGGATCAAAGACAGTATTATGGCATCTTTGAAGGTTGAACTGAGCAAGGCGAAAGAGCTGGAGTCCAAACTGGTGCAGAGTAACGATTCTTTGCTCACGATGAATGAAGAGCTGAGTAAAGTTCGATCTTCAGAGGCTAAGATGATGGAGTTACTATCAGAAAGCCAGAGAAGGTTACAAGAACTGGAGATGGAAGTATCATCAAAGAAGGAGATTGAAACGAAAATGTTGGATTCATTCGCTTCTCAAACACATCAGCTTGAGGAAGCTAAGATATCCCTTGAAGAATCAAAGATGCAAGTATCTTCCCTGCAAGAAAAGATTAACAAATTGGAGGGTTCATCACCTGGAACAGGTGAGGAACATCAGGTTTCGTTGAAAGAAGAATTGGGGCGGGTTAAGTCTGAACTTGACAAGGCGGGTGTGATCCTGGCACGTTTCCAGGAGGCTGAGAAGCAATCTGAGTTGAAGTTCAAGAGCCTGCATGAGGAGATGGAATCTCTTAGAAATGAAGCGAAGCAAGCTACAAAAGCAGAAGAGAATAGTAAGAAGGCAATGGATGATTTGGCAATAGCTCTGAAGGAAGTTGCAACAGAATTGACCCAAAAGAAGGAAAAGCTAATGGTCTCAGAAAAAGAAATTGAAAGATACAGAAAGGAGGAAGAAGAATTGAAGGAGAAGATAAAGGAAATGGAGGACAAGCACGATTCTCTATTGAGTGAAGCAAGAAAAGAAGCTGATATATACAGAAACACAGCTGAGAGGTTGAGAATTGAGGCCGAGGAGTCACTTTTGGCCTGGAATGCTAAAGAAACAGGCTTTGTGGATTGCATAAAAAGTGCAGAAGATGAGAAGGTTGCTGCCCTGGAAGAGAACAGGAAACTCCTGAACTCGCTTACAGAAGCTGAGAACCTGAACAAGACAGCAAAACAAGAGAACAACAAGCTGCGAGACATCCTGAAACAGGCCCTGAACGAAGCTAGTGTTGCCAAGGAAGCTGCAGGAATTGCTCGAGCTGAGAATTCCCAACTTAAGGACATTCTAGCAGAGAAAGACGACGCTTTGATTTTCATTACTCGAGAGAACGAAAACCTGAGGATCAACGAGGCCAATGCACTCGAAACCATCAAAGACCTGAACCGTATGCTGGGTGAAGTAACAGGAAAGGAGTTTAAATCAGAAGAAGCAAAAGATCAGAAAGATGGCAAAAAACTGAGCAACACTTGCAATCTCCATCTCAAGGAGCTGATAATTCCCAAGCACGAAGATCACAAATTTCATGATAAACATGAAGACAGCGAAGAAGACGATGATTCTGCAAACTCCAACCCGCTAAAAGGATCGATACTTGATCAAGTAGAATCACCAGTTCCTGCAACTCACCATCGGAGAAGGTCATCATCTACGTTCATAGAAGATGTGGAGGTAGTGAATCCAGAGGATGATGATCATATTCATATGGATGACTTGGAGGGCGAGAGGAATTCCAGGAAGAAGAAAGCGTTGCTTCGCAGATTCGGGGACATAATCATCAGAAGAAGAAGCACTCACACCCACAAGAAGGAACCGTCGGTTGGTGGTGAAAGCCATAAGAGGGAGACTCCGAAAGAAGCTACAAAAGAGGCATCGGCGGGTGGCGAAGGGCACAACAAGAAGGATCCATCACACAGTGGAGAGCTGCACAAGAAAGAACAAGCAACTGTTGAATAAATTGTTAATCTTTTCACAAGTAGATCATTCATTTCACTTTGTTCTTCTTCTGATTTTGTGTAAAGAAGGTAAAATACTGAAACTGAAGGTTTAGTGTTGTAAGCATGTGTCTTGGTGTTTTTGTGTTGTCATATACTTCCTTTGATTGGGTGAGACGATGAAAAGTTGCAGAACTTTGAAATGATCAAACAATGGGAAAAGCATATATCAATTGGCCGTAGGGATTGATTCCTTTGCCTTATGCCGACTGTATCAACATCGTTAGGATGACGTTTCGGCCCAAACCGAACCCTGAATCCATTTCAGTTTGAGCTTTCTTCCGATTAGTTGGATATGAATACTCGTATTGGAATTCGAACTAGTGTTAATTTTAAGTCAATTTGACACTATATCCCATCATTAATAGGATTTGAAAAAGTTCATTAACTTCTAACCCCAATTTAAATTTGATTAAATTCGAATATTCAAATCTAATCTCCAATCCATTGAACTTTATTAATTAATTTTTAAGTCAAATTTAAGTCAAATTTTGGGTGTCTATATAAGCTCTTTATCTCTTTTTAAATAAGGGAACAGTTGGTTAGTATGGGAGAATAGTAATAGGAATGAGAATGAATACAATGAATAATAAGAAATGGATATTATCATTATAATTATGATAGTTAGTTAAAAGGAACGAATAATTACCGCGGTTGGTTCGTAAAAAATATTATACTCAATTAATTAAAAAATAAATTATATTTTAATTAATAAATGAATTATATTTTAATTAATTATATTGCAATCGATTAATTAATAACAATATTTTAATTATTATATTGTAATTAATTAATTAATGATAATATTTTAATTAATGAATAATTATATTTTAATTTATAATAATAGTTTAATTAATTAATTAATTACAACATTTTAATTAATGAATGAATTATATTTTAATTAAATATAGTGTGATTAATTATTTAACTGATTTCACCGTAAATTTGATTATTAAAATTCAAGTTTTACTTATGAAGTTATTTAGTTCATAATTATACCTTGGTAGTTTTCTAATTTCTACCTTTTATCTATCATCTATATAAAAAAAATTAAAAACATATCAATCACTCTTATTCTTCTGGATTATGAGAGGAATATAGGATTGCTCAAACATCAATGATAAGTTCATACCAAATATCAGTTTTTATTTCATATTTATACCTTTTTTCCCGTACCTCCCAAACAAACACATCCTAAATAATATTTAGAATTTATATTTTAGTCCTAATTTATACTTAAAATTAAAAAAATTAACAATAATCAATAAACTTAAAAGGTCAACATTTAAAATAGGAGTTCTATATAAACATGGCCCGGTCCGATCACGAGCTAGAATAGCCAATGGCCTAATAGGCCCGGATATATGGACTGACCTAACTCTCCATATATATATATTTTTTAAAAAATATAAAAAATGACACTATTTTTAAATAAAGGTTGGATCATGAGTCGAGTTGAGCCTACTCTTACTTGGGCCAAAATTGAGTTAGGTTAGGTCAAATTTGATATTCTAGTTCTATAGTATAAAAATATATTTAAAAAACAATTAAAATTTTAATGTTACTTATATCTTAAAAAGGCCCGTGATTCTCATGCTTATCACGGCTAATATTTTAGTACGAAGACGAAGACGGGTGACGACAAGGCAACCGTACAGCAGGGTGGTTGTCAACATCCGCACCTCCAACACAGTTTCGATCTCGTTAATCATAGCCAACTCCAATCCACGCACCTCGTAAGTCCATAAAAAAACGTTTCTTCTTTCTCGTCTAGTCGTCCGCTTATTCGTTCCTTGCTTACTTTGCAAGGCTATAAAGAGAGAGCCAGAGAGAGCTTTTGGAGAGAGACCCATGTCGTCTGTGGTAGAGTTAGCTTCTCAGGAGACGGCCCGTGAAGAGGGCAACAACGAACGGCTTGATTTGATTCACAAAATGGGTCCAAATACCACGCTTACCAACTTAGAACTCCCAAGCCAAATTTTTCTTAAAGCAGCCATCTCTCTCAAGAACCAGGTACGGTCGGACAATTTTGTGTCAGGGGTGCGCAGGATAAGACTGCGTTAATATCCTTTGAGCATGTTAGCTGATGAGGGTGCACGGTTTGTTTCTTTCCTGCAGGTTGTGGAGATGACATGGAAAGCCAGTGGCAGTGCCAGTGCGGATTCGGTTATTGACCCGACAGTGTATACGGGTCTGTTGGGTACGGCTTTCACGTGTTTGAGGTCGTACGAGGTTACCGGTGACCGCATGGACTTGGATCTGTGTATGGAGATTGTTGACACTTGTGCCAACGTTGCACCTACCTCCTCCAGGTAACTTGTTGTCTTCTCTCTGTGTAGCTTTTCTTGGTGCTGTTTAGTGACTACTGCTTGGTTTTACTTTAAGTCTTTAACTGTGTGTGAGTGTGACGTTTTGTTAACTTGGCATTGGGTCACTTTCTCTGTGATTGACAAAACTTGTGTGTCCTGGCTCTCACTTTTTAGGTGAAATGTCTACTTTTCTCTCGTGCCATCATGTGTATGCATGATGGTTCCTTCTCTTTTTGCCAAATTGAAATGTTGAAATCTTCTGGTAGAATCAACCCTTTTATTGGAAATTCATTGTCTCGTAACTGAATCATGGAAGTTTGGAGTCATAAACCTGATTCTTGATTGAATCATATATCTGGAGAAGACATTTCATCTTCATGTCATCCACAGTGTAACCAACTTTCAATGAAACTTAATGCGAGAGACCTATTTTATCTTCATGCCATCCACACTATAACCAACTTTCAATGAAACTTAATGCGAGAGGCAAAAGGTAACCATTAGAGTACGTCCAATAGCGGTGACCTATCTACTTGTAGTACAATCGTTCATACAAAGAGGGTCATCCTCCACACAATATGCAGCTGTAAAGGCCACTTGGATAGAGTTTAGATGTCACAAGTCAAAGTGCTTGTTCTGTTTTCTTCTTTAATTCTGTTAGTTAGTATACTTGAGTTAATGAACATTTTGAATTTTCAGACATGTGACCTTCTTGTGTGGTAGAGGAGGAACATGTGCTCTTGGAGCTGTAGCAGCTAATTGCAGAGGGGACCATCAAAGGCGTGACTTATATGTGAACCTATTCCTTGAGGTATATTTCATTCATTGTCCTTCCTTATTACTTCTTCATTTGATATTTCTTTCATCTGATTTGATGCACAAAAAATCCCGCTTTCCACAAAAGACAAAATAGGAAATGGAAGATTGATAATCTGATATCTTGTAAATTACCTACTCGAATCAGCTTTTAAAGGATAAGTTGATTGTTCATTCTTAGTGTTGATAAAGTTAACCTGTAGGAGAGCATAGTTGGGAAGATTTTACCTGTAATCTTTGAACTCAAGCATGCCCTCCATTGAATTTAAGCCTCTTACGTCTTAAACTAATCATGAAGTATTCAAAATAAAAAAATGGGTATAAAAATAAAAAGTGAGAATAAAATAATGATATAATTACTAATTATATGTGTTTAGTATGTAATTATTAAGAATGAGATTAAACAAGTTAATAATTATACTATAATTATATGTGTTTAGTATGTAATTATTAAGAATGAGATTAAACAAGTTAATAATTATACTAGTATTTAGTATTAATGAGAATTTTTTTACTTATATTTAGTTATTATATATTTTATTTTATAAATAAATAATTAAAATATTTTATATTTTATAAAAATAATTTAAAATAATTTTAATTATTTAAAATTATTAATTTTTATAATAAAAATAAAATCAAAGAATCACAAAAATCTTACTTTGCTTAACATAGTATTAATTAAAAAACAAAATAATTATTAAAAAATTAAATATAAAAATTATGTATGTGATTTTGATAATAATATTAGAAAGATGTTGTAATAATATTTTTCTGTTTTATCTATTTTTAATAGTCAAACAAGTAGAAATTAAGGAATAAATAGTGGTTTTTCAGTCTCATCTCTTTATTACTAGTTATTATACAAAACCTTAATATTAATATCAAATAACAGTAGTTATAGTTGTTTAATTAGTTAAAAAAGTTTTATTAAGACATTACTTTGATAAAAGATTATATTTTTGTCATCCTCTCCCAAAAAGCTATTATATAATTACTATGTTAGACAAAGCGTCTCTATCTTGCTTTATGGGAGTGGTTTGATGCCACATATTCTGAATTAGTGAAGCCTACTCGACGACCATTTGTGCGGTCAATTGCCGCCAATATCTAAGCAAGTTGGATACAGATGTGACTTTTGCTTACCAAAGACGCGCTTCCTAGAATCTGGGAGACAAAATCGTTTCTGTATGATGCGAGTTTTGTCAAAACGTTTTCTGTATGATATGATCTTTTGTTCGCATATGTTGTCCCATCACTAACAGCTGTTTGTGTTAATACCTTAAGAAAATAAATAATAATAATAGCTATTAATAATTATGTAATTGAGTCATATTCTAATACTAGAGAATTCTTCTGATAGGGGCTCGCTTCTGATAAAAGAACTTGTCTTGTTGATGATACACATTAAAGAATGAATCTTTATGTACCAAGAAGAATACCCTTTTGTCCAAGTCCCCAAAGACCAATTTTGATCGGAGAACTTTAAGCTTAGCTACATAATTCCACTGATCAATGTTTTCGTGAACCTCTGCCTTACATTTTTCCACTGTATTTCCTATTTGATTGATGGAGAACTGAGGTCATGTCAGCCCATTTAAGAATATCCATTAATATGCGTTCTGTTGATTGATCATAGCTGGCTCAGGAGAAAGCCCTCCCAGTAGGACCGGAGGAAGGTGGTTTTGGTATGTCTTATGAGCTGATGTATGGGAGAGCTGGGTTTTTGTGGGCTGCCTTATTCATAAACAAACATCTTGGACAAGGAACAATACCAGATGATTATCTTCTGCCTGTGGTTAATGCTGTTTTGGCTGGAGGAAGAGCAGGGGCTTCTGATAACACATCATGCCCATTGATGTACAGATGGCATGGCACAAGGTACTGGGGTGCAGCTAATGGCCTAGCTGGAATCTTACATGTGTTACTTCACTTTCCACTTTCCAGAGAAGATGGCGATGATGTGAAGGCAACTTTAAGATACATGATGACTAACAGGTTCCCTCATAGTGGAAACTATCCTTCAAGTGAAGGGAACCCTAGAGATAAGTTGGTCCAGTGGTCTCATGGGGCAGCTGGTATAGCCATCACCTTGTGTACGGCATCACAGGTATCAACTTATTATTTGGTTGACATGCTTTTCCTCTTCTGCTTTAAGTTGAATCCGACCCCGTATCCGTTTCAAAACGAAATTTACCTGTTGACTTCAGGTCAGGTCGGTTTGTACCATTTTGTCAGTCTATTTCAGACGCAGCTTAGTACTTTCTGACAATTCAGTTTATCTTATGAAAACTAGTTTTCCAGAAAGAATTGGCAGACTTCATGTACCGCTAATCCGAACCTAATTCTATATACATATACTAACAAGTAACAACATTTTAGGAGAATTCCATTTGCACTCTGATCCTTGAGAAATAGTTATTAGGATTTGCTATGACTGAAGCAGGGTGGAGATAATTCATTCTAACAGCTTTTGCTTTCTCGAACATTTTCAGGTGTTCCCAAACGACAGGGAATTCCGAGATGCCGCCATAGAAGCAGGGGAAGTTGTGTGGAAGAGTGGATTAGTGAAGAAGGTGGGACTAGCTGATGGTGCAGCTGGAAATGCCTACTCTTTCCTATCCCTATATCGGCTCACAGGAGAGTCCATATATGAAGAAAGAGCAATGGCATTTGCAAGTTTTTTGTACCATAATGCAACTGAACTTGTGAGTGTTGGCCATGAAAATGGCTACTCTTTGTTTCAAGGACTTGCTGGGACAGCTTGCCTCTGGTTTGATGTTCTTGTTCCAACAACCTCCAGGTTTCCAGGGTATGAGATTTAGATTTATGAGTAATAGTTCTTGCTGTAATATATTGAGACTATGAATCTGTAAACCTTACAAGTCTTAGGAATCTAAGGTGTTAGGTGAAAGTGCATGCTCATGGAAGATTATATGCACCCTGTTGTATGGCATTTCGGCCCGGATTTGATGTGGCCTGCTTGAAGACAAGATACCTAATCCGTGGCCTGATTGAAGAAAAGATAATTATAAAGAAAATTACATTATTTTTTATTTTTATTTTACATAAAAAAGTTAGATCAGATCAAAATTTCTAATTTTTTAAATTTAATAAAAACTTTTAATAAAAAAATTTAGATCAGGTTAAAATTTTAATTTTAAAACAAAATGAAATCGTTTTACACTGCTTTTTTTCTCCTAATAAAAAGACGTTTTATTCAATTTAGACAATCAGACCTTGTCGTTTTGTTCAGCTTAGACAATCGAATCTCAAGCTGTGAGGTGGATTTTACCATCCATACGTAAAATCCTTATTATAAATATTTATTTTTCATTATTTGTTAAATTTTGATTTCATGTATTTAACATTAATAGATGTTGACAATGACATGTGCTTTAGAGTTAAGTCCAAGTTTAATTCTTGCTATTGTCTTATTCTTTCTTTATATCAATGAGTTAAATAATTAGGCAAAAAATATTTATCTAAGATTAATAACTTGCATTAATAATTATCTCTAATAATTAAAAAACAAACTGATTTGGTTCTTTTCAGTTATGTTTTTAACTTTTCGGTTTGATTTACTCTAATAACTCTTATTGATAAAAACGAATTGAATTAATCGATCATTTTTTGTAAATTAATATATTCTTATAAACTAAAATAAATAATTAATTATTAATTAACAATATTTTTTAACTTCAAATTATTTAATGAATAAGGACATTTTCTTTTAATGGTATTTTAAAATTTATTTAATTTTTAATCAATTTTATAACTATATAATAGCTGTTGAACTTTTTAAACTTTAAATATCTTATCTTATTCTTTTTACTTTCGATTGATTTTTAAAATATTTCTTATCTTTGTTTTATTTTAAATAATTATCATATTTAACATTCAACTTGAATTTTATGTATTATAAAAATTCTGTATTTTTGGTGAATTAATTTTATTATTATATTTCAGTAAATGATTAAAATATAACTCTTAGTTTTTGTACAGTACTAATCAGCATTATTGTGGATCTTGAACTGCCAAACCCAGTGATCCAGATCAATCACGCCCAGTTCACATATCTCTCTCTCCTATCTAGAACTATAAAAGGCGCTTGTTAAAACCCTAATTTGCCTCCAAGGCAGCCCGAAGAGCAGGAGTAGCAGAGCAGCGTCTCCCTCTTATATCAAATATGAAGGTTGGTGCTCATGTCTTCCCACCTTGCAGAACTCAAATTTGATCGTTTTTTTTTTTTAATTTTCTTTTTTGGCAGTTCAACATTGCGAATCCAACCACTGGTTGCCAGAAAAAGCTCGAAATTGATGATGACCAGAAACTGTAAGTGTTAGTATCAATTGATAGTACAATGCCTTCTTTTTTTTGTTGCTGATTTACTTTCTGTCCGAGAAATTTTGGGCGCAAGGTTAGAATTTTGCTGTTTCTGCACGTAGTGGAAGCTTAGATAGTTTTTGGTTATAGTTCTTTTGTCTGTGAGGCTTTAAAGAAAACAAGTAGCAACGATCTTGACCCGGTAATGTGTTTTTTCAATCGACGAATGAGTGCTCATGATTGTTATAATTTTGTCGAAGATAAAGATTAGAGCTTTCAACTAAAGAAGAGTTATTTACTTATTTTGCCTTCTTAAAGACGATGATGGTCTTTTGTAATTGGTTTTTGGTAGAAGCAACTCTTTCAGGACTTAGGTTATCTGGCAAGTAATGAAGCCGGCGACTGTTTTCTTGTATCTTCTCTCTGGATTGTAGGAAAAAAAATCATGAATGACATAACTTTGCATTGGAAGCACAATTTCTGTTCAGTCCTGTTTTGCCTGCCAAGACTTGGATTGGAATCATAACACATTATTCCAAAAATATATGCCTGAACCTCTTACACTAGTATTTACCATAAAAATAACTCACTAGTCTTTAGAATCAATATCAAGAACTAATGGTCTGGGAGTATGTTATACCAGAAATCCTTTCAAAAAAGGGTAAGCTTCCAATTTTTTGGTAGAAGTACATAAATTTGTTCAAGAAGTTGGCTTACACTAATTCCATGAGCTATGTGTTATAACTTGGAATTTTAACTTTTTCATTTGAGCTTAAGACATTTTGTTGGCTGTTTTTTTCACTCCCTTACATCATGTCAAATTGTTCTTTCTATCATGATGTTTAATTGAGTTTGTTACTTGACCTTAATTTTATCGTCTGACCTAATTATAACGTTATTATTGCCTTTTTGTTAAAGGTTATGCAGTCAAATGTTGGTGGCTCTACTTTTTCTTTCCTTATTTTTTTTCCATGGTCTCAGACCTATGTATGAGTGTAAGAGTTAATGTTGGAGTATGCTGACTGAAATTAGCTTTTTTGTAACCAGTTGGGAAAAATTTGTCAATAGTTATGTCCATCTACACAGATTTTTAATTGATATGAATTTTTACATTGAGTGGTCCGCAGTGCATTCTAGGCTTTGCTATTAATCCAAGTTTGCATGATGGCTTGTATATTACCAAATTATTTCTAGCCTCTTGTTGATGTTTCAGTGACACTGATGTTAATCTTTTAAGAAAATAATAATGATGTTAAGTATTTATGTGGCAGCCGAGCATTCTTTGACAAGAGGATTTCGCAAGAAGTCAGCGGCGATGCCTTGGGTGAGGTGTGTCTTTAGAATTTTGGTTTGCTGTGCAAACTTTTGAATTTTGCTGTCACCTATAGGTTTATATACCATTCTTTTATGTATTAAACTACAGGAGTTCAAAGGCTACGTATTCAAGATTATGGGAGGCTGTGACAAGCAAGGTTTTCCAATGAAGCAGGGTGTTTTAACTCCTGGACGAGTTCGCCTTTTGCTTCATAGAGGTTTGTCTATTTGGATCTGTTTGTTTTGACACGTGGGTGAGAGCATCTCTCAGGAATCAACATGATTTCTGAACTTGGGATACTAAATTGAATGGGATATTTCTCTATACAGGTACTCCTTGCTTCCGTGGATATGGCCGGCGAAATGGAGAACGCAGAAGGAAGTCTGTTCGTGGATGCATCGTTAGCCCAGATCTCTCAGTGTTGAACTTGGTGATTGTGAAGAAGGGTGAGAATGACTTGCCTGGACTTACAGACATTGAGAAACCAAGAATGAGAGGTCCAAAGAGGGCATCAAAGATCAGGAAGCTATTCAACCTCTCAAAGGAGGATGATGTCCGGAAGTATGTCAATACATATCGCCGAACCTTTACTACCAAAGCTGGTAAGTTCTTAAATCTTCGATTCCTGTATTGCATTCCCATTAGATATTGTTTGCTAAACAATAGTACCACTAGACTAGACTAGGCTAGTTTCAATTTGGATATGGCTGTGTCATAAATTTCTAATTCTGACATGTTGGCAGGGAAGAAAGTTAGCAAAGCTCCCAAAATTCAGAGGTTGGTTACTCCCCTGACTTTGCAGCGGAAACGTGCTAGAATTGCTGACAAGAAAAAGAGGATTGCTAAGGCCAAGGCTGAAGCAGCTGAATATCAGAAGCTCCTGGCAACCAGGTTGAAGGAGCAGCGTGAGCGTCGTAGCGAGAGTTTGGCAAAGAAGAGGTCCAGACTTTCTGCTGCCTCTAAGCCCTCTGTTACAGCTTAGGCTGTTGGAAAATTTGGTCTTCTCTACAGAACTTCTCCAGTAGGTTTGAGTCAATTTTGGTTGCTCTTGGTTTTGAGGACTTAAATTTTTATGATTGTGAGATGATATTCAATGTTTGGGATCTTTGTTTTCTTAGATAATGCTATGGAATTTTTATTTTTGTGAATGGTTTCATGAAGTCTTATTTCATTCCAAAACCCTAAGGTCTCGTTTGAATAATATAAATGAAATTACTGATTACGTGTGATATAGAATTAAACAAGGTTAATAACTATGTTAATATTTGGTATTAAATATTGAAATGATATTGAGAAATTTTTTCTCATATTTAGTATAATTTATTTTGTATATAATTAATTAAAATATTTTATATTTTATAAATAATTTAAAATTTTAATGATTTATAAAATTATTAAATTTTAAATAATTATGAATAATTTTTATGATAAGAATGAAAATATTAATGAAACAAAATAAAATAATTATTAAAGAAATTAATATAAAATTGTAATTTGTAATTTTAATGATAATATTAATAGGAATTAATGTTTTGATAATATTTTAATATTTTTAAAGTTTAGGATTGTTTAGGATTTTTTTTAGCTTTGTCATTCCTTATTTTAATTATCACTAATAACCAAACAATAAAAAATAATTAATCCTTATTTTAATTAATTATTGTGCTTGTTATTCCAATAATTATTAAATAATAATAATTGCACTCTCGTAAGAGATCAAAATTTAATTTACCTTTTGAATTATTAATTTATGAAGCAATTTATCCTAAACATAATATATGATTAAATCACTAAAACATTAATTGATTTATTTGAAAAGATAGCTAATGTATATAATAATTTTATTTAATGTATGCTTAAGTAATTCATTTGAAGCATATAATTTGAAAAGAATATTGTATGTATACGAGGATTTTATTAAATATATTATGAAAAAATAGCAAAAAGAGTATTGCTAATTTTCAATTATTAATTTCAGAATTCCTTCCTAAGGATAATAACAAGCCGATTCTGTCAATTTTTTTAAAATTAAAAAATAAAAAATAAAATAAAATCTTTTTTAAAATTAAGCTCAGGATAATTCAAGCTCAGGTCTAATTGTCACCTCTATTCCTTCCTAACATGAGTCATCTTAATTAGTGGGTAGGACAAAAACATCTCTTATCCTTTCTTCTTTATAACTAATTTTGATGATGGGATTTGATTCCAATCTTTTGATGAGAGCATGAATCAATGGTCCCCTTACAATTGTCAAACTGTGTTTATGTTTGGTGGATAAGGATAGCTTTATACTTCTTAAAAAGATTCCTTTTTTGGATCCACATAAACCATAAACTATTCTCACTTTATTACTTTGGCTTGCACAAAGGTAGAATTTGCATTAAAGGTGGTCCAAGTGGTGCTTTTTTAATCCATGATGTTGCAGATCCGAGTCAAGATCATGGGATTATGATAAAATTAACAGATTAATTTAAAATTAATTAAATTATATATTACATTCGTGTCGGAAAGATTTGTTTTGACTAGTCAAAATTTTTCACTAAAACGATATTATTTTATAATGATCTAAGCAAATTTTGAGTTACACTTAGTCATGGACAATAGACATCTGACTATTGTCTCGGTTAAGTGTTACTTAAAATATATAATTTATAAGATAATATATTTATATATTAAGTATAATACTTTACTTAACATCCAATTAGAGAATGATAATTATGAGTTATACTCGTATAAACAAAATTATTTTTTAGTGCCTATTTGGATGAATTTATATCAATAGAGCTTTTTTTCGAAAATTTTTTCTAAGAAATCAGTTGACTGTTTAGCTGTCAATTAAAAACAACTTTTTAAAAAGAGTTTCATACAGTTGATTGTTTGGCAACATAAAAATAAAAAGCATTTTTAATAAGATTAACTATATTTTATTTTTTAATAAAAATATTTATACATATAAATATTTTTTAAGGTATATTAAATAATAAGCAAAGCACAATATATTAATTATTATGTAATTTTAAACCATATGATATATAAATAGAAATATATCTAAGCAAATTTTTATATGGATTATAACATAAGTAAAATTAATATAAAAAAATATTAAAATATATAAAAAGTCAACTAATATTATATAGATCTCAAAATAAATGTGAAGATGAGTTTATGAATATTGTAAAAATTATGTGTAAAATAAAAGAACAAAATAGACTAAAAAATATGGTCATTAATTGATTTAAAAATTTATATAAAATATTTTTATGATAATCTTAAAAAATTGTATTTGATTGTCAAAATAATTATATCTACTAAAAAATTATTTTTTATTTTAATAACTAAATAGTTTTTTTAAAAGGTTTTGTAATAAAAAAATATTTACTTTTTAAAAGCTCGACAAATAGGAGATCGACAAATAGAAACTTAATCATGGGTAAAAGGGGGAATGGGTTTAGAAGTGGTAAGAAAAATACAGAAACAAAAAGTCTGACAGTAGATTTTTGGTGTCATTGAATAGAGACGAATGGTACGTGGACCACTTAGTTACAGAAAACAGAACACTGTTTTCCTGAAGCATTTATGATAGTTAGTGTAAGTCTCGGAGGCAGATAGACTCGGAGTTGCTTTCACTACTTGTCCCTTTCACCTGCACTAGACTCATCTCTGCCTCTCAAAGTTCAGGCATCTTACACAGTGTGTGGCCCTGCAAATTGAAACAAGCAACCAACACCTTGAGCTTGAGCCCCAATTTCTCCTC
This sequence comes from Erythroxylum divaricatum, assembly GCA_025434745.1. Taxonomy (NCBI): domain Eukaryota; kingdom Viridiplantae; phylum Streptophyta; class Magnoliopsida; order Malpighiales; family Erythroxylaceae; genus Erythroxylum; species Erythroxylum divaricatum. The sequence continues at coordinate 36,026,063 of JANTPM010000244.1, forward strand.
ATCTTCTCAGGACATGACATCATCTCTGTCCTCTCTTTTGGCTTTTAGTATTTTAATTTTTAACACGTTAACTCCAAACTTCTTATCAGTAAATCATGGAACACATGTAATAATTTTCACATGTAATAACGTGATTGAACTTGAGATCTTAAATACTAGGAACCCTTTGAATTCCATTTCCTACCGCTTTAGTACAGCTTTTATAATTGTTTTAGGGTAAAGCAGAGTCTTATGGAGATGGAGAGAAGAAGGAAATTGCATCCTTTGGGGATGATTTTTAGGGACATCTTCAGAGTTAATTTGCCACTTAGTGAAGTAGGGTCTCTGAGACAGGGAATATTGTACTTGGGATAGGGAGGCATATTGTACTCCCAAGTAATTAATGTTTGGAAACACAGGACAGCCAAACACTCTGTTTCCTAATGCTTAACTCTATTCGATTAGATATTTTTTTTCCCAGGAAGACGACAATCACCTGAAGATAATAGTAAAACATGTCCTCTGAACTAATCAACTATGTGACCGATGTTTTGAGGAAACATACAAATGAATACCACTTAATCTCCTTCAACTTCAAGCCTCTAAACGTAAGTTAACAGGCCGGCTATTGACCACTCTGCAATTTTTCCTGATCTCTCCAGGTTCATCAGACTGCAGGTCACCTAGTTTAATCATCGACTCAATAAAGGCCTTAAAGAATGCATCTTGGTCTTGGCTAAACAGTGTCACGTACCCTCTTGTTTGAGGGAATGTGTACAGGGTTTGGTCAGAGTTCAGGAATCCTCTCCTAGCAACCAGATCTTTAAAATATACATTGTCGAATATGGTCGGTGTTGAGTCGAGGTCTCCTGTCACATTCCCATCACCACCAAGGGGACACAGCTTGTTTAGCTTTTCCCTGAACGCTGGGTCCATGGCTGGGTCTGGTTTGCCACTTCCAGACTGGTTGTAGAGCCTGAAGACTATAGAGAAGCACCGAGCTTGGCCTATGGAGTGTGACCCTGAAAGTACAACTAGGTCCTTAACAGAGAGATTGAACTTGGCAAAGAGATTAATCAGAAAACTTGCATTGGCTCTTGGACTCGGCATGATTGCATCTGATTTCTCTATACTTGCACTCAAACTGTCTTTCCTTCCCAGCTTCACTTCCCAGTAAGGTCCTCCAGTCTGGTTTGGGACAAAAACGGAACAAAAGGGTAAAATTTCAGGTCTCTAGTGCTGTATCCTACTAACCATTCATGTCTAGAAAGTAACGATAATCATAATCAACAGGGCCAAAAACTCGGATTGAGATTAATACAAAGTACTCTTTACCTTCTTTCAATGGTATGCTACACCAGAAAAATGGAATAGTTATACCAAAAGGTCAAATGCAGCTTTTGTGGAACTTTGAAAATGGCATCGAATATCAGTCCAAGATGCATTTTTTTATAGGGATTACCATGTGAGTGTTCTGTTCTGAGTGTTTGATTGAATAAAGACAGACGAAACAGATGACAAAAGTTGGACAAAAAGTGCCCATCTTGCAGAATATCCGGGGCGAGAATGCCTCGGTGGTCGAAACACAACAATCATGTCATTCTGGACCTAAGTTGATAAGATCAACAAAGAAAGTAAGGCCCAAGTTCAAGGTTTCTTTAGTCGACATTACCAGAGCAACAGCATCTCTTGCAGCCATGATTATGATGTCTGCGCAAGAAACGGTTCCCGGACATGCCTTCTCCAACTCTGCCTTCACTTCATCGACGACCTCGAAAGACCTCAAAGAGTTTACGTTGGACAGACCTTGCTTCTCCCCTTTTTGGGTCGGAGTATCATCCAACAACAAAGAACCATCACACCCCTGCAAAACAATTGATTTCAGATGATTGAACAAGAGGGAATATGTACGAGTGTCGTCATCTTACATTGACAAAGCAATCGTGGAACTGGAATCGCATAACAGAGGAAACACTTCTTGGTTCTTTAATCATGTTCTTCCTCATCACATTTCTGACAATGGATTCTGCATCAGGGCATGTCTCTTTGTAAAACCCTGGTCGGAGTGTGGCAGCGGAAGAAGCAGTGGACATGAACAGGACAAAGACTATGAACACAGGAATCATATTCCTTCGACCTCAGAAGATTAAAAACAGAAAAGAAAAGTTGGGATTTTGAGAAACAGAAAACTAAAACAAGAAAACGTAACTGGATGGTGGATTATTTTTACAGCAAATAGAAGAACTGATACTGCTTTGGTTCCAAGTTCACCGTCTAAGCAATCACAATACAGAGCCTCCAGGACATTGAAAGGGTAAAAGAGAAAAGAGAGACCAAAAAAAACAGAGCTTTCGACTTTTCTCAATGAAACAAATGGGATTGGGTGTCGCGTACATATACTATGTAACGTGTAATAAATGTGAGGTCCACTTGGTCACAGACAGGTGAAAAGGCAACAAGATTTTGCTGGACCCTAGTGAAATTCGCGGTTCAGATGGGTGCTCTGTTTTTGGAAAGAGCACTAACACAACGTGTATAGGCCGAGAAACAGGGCCTCCTCCTCCAATCAGAGCACATGTCAAACACCAATGCAGTTTCATGAGGTCCACTTGAGCTCATCTTAGTGCTTGTTCCTATGTTGAACACCACCTTGAGTGTTGATCCTGAAATGTTAATGACTTCTCCCCAACTTTTTATGAAATTGGAGTATTATACTTTTTTTGAGGGAACCAGTAGTTGTGGATCATGTGTCATAGAGTTGTTGCTTTGTCCAGGTATGGGTCTTCTCATTTACTATTGCTTCTTCTTTTAGTGGAGTTTTAACCATACTCTACTATTTCAGATTTTGTATGGAATAGACACCCAAGGAAACAAAAGGGTGTGGGGATATCTCCACCTCTGTTTTTGGTTGGTTCTGTTATGACCTTTTGCTGTGTTGGAGTCAACAAATTTCAAGCTTTTTGTTGTTAGATTAGGTGGCAAAGCACTGCAATTGGCTTTTGAATTTGGGTTGAATTTACTTCTAAAAGAGTTTGGATTTTGGAATATTGTGATTGCTTTTTAAACACGGTCGGTGTATCAACAAGACTTTTCTTAAATTGTCGTTGTTATGTGATTAATTTTTAAAATATTAATAAAATTTATAGTCATTATATTTAAGGTGTAAATAAATGAAAATCGTAATTACTATTAGAATTTGTACTAAATAATTATAAAGTATGTAATAATATATAAATTATGTAATTTAAAGAAATTAATTAATGAGTTAATACTTCACAACTAAGGACATCTCCAACCCATTCCTCCAAAATAGAGTAGAGTTTTCTTCAATTTTGAGATGCTGCAGTGCTTTTCACTCAAATCCACAACTTTATTTTTCTCACGAAAAAGAAATATTCTCAGCATATTCTTTTTTACCTTCCATCTTTTATTATTAAAATTACTTTATAAAATTAACCCAACTTTATATTTTCGTGTACATTTTTATTCACAATATTATTATTGTTATATTTTATGTTAATAAATAAGAAATAATAAAAATTCAATTAAAATATAATTTGTTATTTTATAATACAAAATGAAATAATATATGAGACATATTATTCTATTTCATATTATTTTTTATTTTTAAAATTAAAGTGAATTGTAATTTTTGCAATTTAAACTTATAATTTCTTAAAATGAGTTGAAAGATGCAATGATTAAAAAATTAAATCGATTTAGACAGATAAGAACTTTGAACCGGTTAATTTTTCAGTTCGGTTTTTAATATTTCAATTGCAATTATTTTAATCACTTTTATTATTTAAAACTGATCAGTTTATTAATTAATCAGTCAATTTTTATAAAATAAAATAAATCAATCAAATTTTATTTAACAGTTTTTTCTCAACAAAATTTTAAATTCTTTGATAGATAAAAATAATCTCTTTCAATTATATTTTAAATTATTCAATTTCATTCAAATTTAACTAATTTTATGATGACCTAATATCAATTGAATCTTTTAAACTTCAAAATTCTTATCTTATTAGTTTAATTTTCCGTTTTAAAAAATTGGAAAGGTGAATTATTGATTTGGGTCAAGAATCGTAATATCTTAATGCTCTCATTCATTTATTTCTCCACTCCATTTCCATATAATAAAAAGTAAAAACACAAAGTCAACAACGGATTGAATAATTAATAAATGCGTGACAGTTACTAAGTCATTTGCTTACTTAATACTTAATAGTGACGTAGATGAGACTCTATTTAATAGGAAAATTTTAATTGTGACATATCATTTAATAGGAAAATTTCCAATGATCTTTGTTCAAAGCCAATAAATCAAAATCTTGCCTTAGGAAGGGATGGTATTAGGTTGGAGCGAGTCTAAAATGGAATAAAAAATGTTCCATTTATCTAATATCAACTTTGTTCCATTCATATACAGCCATAAATTTTAATAGGTATCAGCAAAATTCATGATTGTACATGAGTGAAACAGAGTTGGTATTGAATAAATAGAACAGAGGATTTCACTCCGTCTAAAATACCCAAAATAAAAATAAGTGTTATTACCTAACCTAAGTCCTTGGTTCTCAAATTTTATAAAATTATTAATTGTTAATTTATAATAATAAAATGACATTATTTCAATTAACAATAAAAAAGTTAGACCATTGAACCAGATTTCAACTTTGATTTTGAAAATTAGTCAATTTGAGTTAAGTATGTTGACTTTAAGTCTGGTCGGATCGGCTAAATTGCTAACGCTACCCTTACTAAATTATTTTGATCCATTTTTTAGGATGCATTGTTGATTTGCTTCCAAACATTTTATTACTATTTCATATTAGTCTCAAACAATTAGTTTTGTATGAAAATTTTAAAATTGTATGTAAATTAATAGTATGAATTATTTAATCTAATAAAAGAATAATACAACAAATGAAAATAAGATATGTAATTTGTACGTAATTTTTTTTGTTGTTTTATTTAAATTACCGATTTATCATAAAAAAGAAATAATGAAGATACGTAATTCCTTCCTTTAATTTTACTTTGCATGCCATGTTATTTTGAAAATTTTCGTAATTTGATTAAATAAAATTAGAAGGTTTAGTATTGATATGAATTTTTTAATAGTTAAATCTTTTTTCTAAATTACAAAACTTATTATTGTGTGAGTTGGGCTTTCATTTCAAGAAGATGGTCCAAAAGGCCCATTTTGCCCCAACCGTTCTCTTAAACTAAACCTCTCTTTGGTTACAAAGCAGCGCCGGTTTTGAGCGAAGCTGGGCGGCGGAAAAGGACAAAAATGAAGTGTGATTCTTCAAGTTGAATAGAAAAAATGATATGATGCTGATTAAAGAAAGTCTCATGTGGTTTACTACTCAGCATTCCATCTATATCCTCACCATCATCTACAACATGATGTACAAGGAGAAGATCTTATGCCATAATTCTGCAAGAATTGAAAGTTTGAATGTTACTTAAGTTTAGAATCTATCATCATCCACAACTTGTTTTATTAAAAAAAAAGAAACATGAATTGTTTTGATTGGCTGGACTCAGGCACAAGGAACTAGATACATCATCTATTTACATTGCTTGAAGAGTAAGAGAATAAGATACCAAGGGTAAGAGAATATGATGTATCATGTGATTTGTGGCAAAGAAACAGCGCAATAGAGAAGATGACACCAAAGAAAAAGAACGTAATATTGACTCGGTGCGAGCGAGAGTTATTCTGGGTATGAATGATTTCAAAATACTGTTCTCATAATTGAGATCCTTCTAGAAGACGTCGTGGCTATGGCTAAAAAATAAAAAGAAAATATAAATATTTATCGATTATTCGATGAGTTTAAGCAAAACAGTAAAGACAATGCAATATCGAGGACACAATGACCATGTACCAAAATAAATCACGTTCAGTGCATGGTCTATATACAATGCACTATACAAATATACAGGACTAAAGGGTTGCATCACTATGCTTGCTAAAGGATAAATTTCTGGCAAGTTCACTAAGGAGAAATAAATAGTTCAAATTCAACCAAATTGTTGGAAGTCATTTGAATTTTTCAGTTATAGTTGCTGTTTTAGTTTATTAAGTTGCAAAATAAACGTGGAGTCTTCCTAGTTTCTCACTGGTTTATGTTGAGAGTCATTCTACTTTCCTGTTGTTTACGTTGAGAGTCCTCTTTAGTTTCCCTTTGTTAAGTTGGTGTTATGACGTCTGTCTTGTACAACTTATTTATAGGCTCAGTTATGGGTTGATTTACACACTTGAGATGCTGTCTCAAAGAATGTTGTCTTCATTGTTTTGTTTGTCAATTTCTAAGTCACTGTTTTTTTATCTTTTTGTTTGTTAATTTCTAAGATTTGGTATTAGAGCTAGGTTCATTCTACAACGCGTTCAGATTTTTGTCAAACAAAATGGCAGCAAATGCAAGTTCTCTCACTGTTTCGCATCCACAGATACCCATTTTTGTAAACGACTCTAGCACAAACGAAAAATAGAAACAATAATAACACTAAAAATTTGATAATGCAGTGCTACACTCTTTGTCTATATCTGTGGGGCTCTCACCTAAATCAATACTTTAAACAAGTGCAATAGATTTACACAAGGTCGCACTGAAGCAACACTGCTCAATCTTTGTTACTGTGTCTCAATCTCACTTTTTATGAAAGATTTTTATACCCAATAACATGACCGACTTGTGTTAACCTCATCAGAGGATTTTTCCAACTATTTTCACTTGAACAGTTCAACAATTAACAAAAAAAACTCATGTTAACCTACGGTGTTTTATCTCACGAAAAACATGATCACAACCCCATATGAACAAGTCTGGAAAAATAACAAGTTGACCCACTGATCCACTGCACCGTAGCTAACACTTTATTCATTGTAGCATGTCTCACTTTACACAAGTTGTTCAGCTTTCTTTCAAGACATGCACCATGCTGCAGTGTTTCTTCAATGAACAACTAGCGCACACAACCGTAGCAATTGTTTCACTGCATAAGAGATACACTTCAGCTGTTAATTGGAGGCGTGTACGACACAAACACACTCAAGCAAGAAGAGTCCAACTTCAACCACACAACCACCACGTCAAATTCAAACACGCAGCAGCCACTTCTTTCCGTTTTCTTCTATCCACAGTATCTCCACAATCCAGCATTAACACCATCCAATTACCAACATGTCTAGCAGTAAAACACTTCAATTAGTAGTATGATAATGAACTTTATTATAGTGTAGAATTCTAAAAAAAAAAAAGTGTGACAATTGTTATAAAATCGAAACTAAAATTTAAGAACATTTGGATAGGAAAATTCTTCTTATAAATTGGTGTGTCTTACATCAAGTTAACCCTTCTATTTATAGAACAAAATTTCTAATAAAATACTATCATGATAATAGAAGTGGGTACACTAACTATTAAGTGGTGTATTTGGTGCACTAACAATTAATTAGTGTATTAACAATTAAGTGGTGTATTAAAAATTAGTGGCACACTATATTATTTCTATCTTTTATAACACTCACCCTTGGTGTGCCATATAATTATTTCTTATCTGGCCTTGATATGCATTTGGTGTTGCCTTGTTAAAAACCTTATCAGGAAAAACCTAGTAGGATAAAAACCATGATAAGGAAAAAAGAGT
>JANTPM010000244.1:36078435-36089128 GCA_025434745.1 Erythroxylum divaricatum
CAATGAAAGCTCCTGTTTATTTCTTGTTTTACTTTACTAACTTAGAGACACGTTGCTCTCTTGCATGTGAGCCATTTGTCTCCTCTATAGGCTGCCACATGTCACCTTATAATTGGTTCATTATTTTAATAATTTTCTTAGTCTAAAACACCCCAAAATTTTGGAAATTTTTCTAAAATTCACCAAAATTTCGAAATAATACTAATAGTCTCCAAATAAATTTTCAACTCAAAAAATAATTCATCAAAAATTTTAAAATATCCAAAATGTACAAAAATTTGCCAAATCATATTTAATACAGTCCAAATAAATCCACAATTTCTATTTATAAACCAATTTACCCGAAAATGCCAATGAATGCATGTACAATCATATGAATGTACAAAATAAATGTGTATGTCACTATTAATTATACATGACGCGTATTTTTCTAATTTCACAATATTTTCATAAATTAATATTCTAGCCTTAACATGGGTATCGGGATGTTACAACTCTCCCCTCCTAACAAAAATTTCGTCCTCGAAATTCTTACCTGAATGACTAAATAAGTAGGGGTATTGTTTCCTCATGTGCTCCGTCGTTTTCCATGTGGCTTCATTACTAGAATGATTCTTCCAAAGGACTTTAACCATTGGAATCATCAGGTCCCTCAATTGCTTATTCTGATAGCCAATTATCTTAACAGGTTCTTCTATATAGCTCAAGTTACTAGAGACTTCAATTTCTTGAGTCGGTATCACATGAGTTGGATCCGACCGATATTGCCTAAGCATGCTTACATGAAACACATTATGTATCTCAGCCATTTCCGAAGGTATGGCTAACTTATAAGCCAATGGTCCAATTTTTTCAATTATCTCATAAGGACCAATATACCTCGGACTTAATTTACCCTTGTTGTCAAATCTCAGTACACCTCGCCAAGGTGATACTCTCAGGAATACTCTGTCACCAACCTGATACTCCATATCTCTCATGTGCTGATCCACATAGCTTTTTTGTCTATCTTGTGCCATTTTAATCCTGCTACGGATCAATTTAACCTTATCTACAGTGTCCTGAATCAATTCTGGGCCTTCGACAATTCTTAAACCCTCTTCATCCCAGTATAAAGGCGAACGAGACTTCCTGCCGTACAACACCTCATATGGAGTCATACCGATACTACTATGATATTGATTATTGTAAGCAAATTCAATCAAAGTTATATATTTATCCCATGCTCCCTGAAACTCCAAAACACAAGCTTTGAGCATATCCTCGATAGTCTTGATTGTTCTCTCACTCTGACCATCTGTCTAAGGATGAAAGATCGTACTAAAATTCAGCTCGGTATCCAAAGTTGTCTGTAAACTACCCCAAAATCTCGAGGTAAATCTAGGATCCCTATTCGATACTATAGACACTGGAATCCCGTGTAACCTCACAACTTCATCCACATATCGCCGAGCCAACTGATCTAATGAATAATTCTCCCTCACTGGAAAGAAATCAGTCGATTTGGTCAGTCTATCCACAATGACCCAAATGACATCATGCTGTCTCGGGGTCCTAGCTAAATCATATTTAATACATTCTAAATAAATCCACAATTTCCATTTATAAACCAATTTACCTGAAAATGTCAATGAATGCATGTACAATCATATGAATGTGCAAAATAAATGTGTATGTCACTATTAATTATGCATGATATGCATTTTTCTAATTTCTCATAATTTTTCATAATTCACAATTATAGTCGCAACCTGGGTAACGAGATGTTACAATTATGCTACTGATTTCAGTTTGCATCACGACTGTCCTGGAGTAAAGCTTCCAGGATCTACCTAAATATGTAGGGAAACTACTGATGACTAGAAGTAAATCTTGAGTTGCACCAATTCTGCATTTATGGATCACAATTCCTGTGTTCTGATTGAGGTCGTCGCGGCCTTGTACAGTGACCATGTTCTTTTGTCTTGGATTTGGTTTACGGCATGAAGGTTACAGTCTTGGAACACAGTTGCCGCATTTCCGAATATGAAATTGACCGTCTCGATCACAATGCAATTGGCATAGAATTGGCGTAGTCTGTGCACACAAAGAGTGTCTTGGAAAGCTATCAGGCTACATCTGTAAAATGCTGATTGGTCTGATCCTACTCGCAATGCTACGGCTTGGTGGTTGGATGGCCCGACGGTATTCTGAATGTTATATCTTTGGCCAAAAACCCTTCTCCAACAATAGCTGCAAGGAAAAAGATCTCGTAACAGTTCTTATTCATGCTCGTTACTTGGAAAAGTTCAGAAATCACAATAATTTTTTTCCCCTCTGAATGATAGTCATAGGTCGGTAATAAACTCAAACTTGAGTCCAAAGAATGCTGCTCTTAACTACGTACAGCAGGCATCAGCCAGTTCTCTAGAAGTGGTCTGCAAGAATTATCTCATATTTTTCATTATGCCTTTTTCTGAACTTAAAGAAAAGTAAAAACAAAAGAGTTGTTTTCTTCACATTTTTATATTTAAAGTCAATAAAAATATTTTTTTATTTTTTATTTCGATTTCTTTCGTAACTTAAAAAACTATAAAAGTGATTTTTATTTCTTTTTAATTTAATATGAACTAAATATTTTATTTAATTATTTAATATTAATTATATGGTAAGAATTATGAAAATTTTAATTTATAAATAATTATAAAAAATTTAATTTTTATTTTTATAATTAGTCTAAATTTAAATTTATTAAAAAATATAATATATATTTAAGATATCTTCAAATTATATAAATTTTAATTAAGATTTGACTTAATAATTTAAAATATATATTATTTTATAAATACAAAATTTAAGGCTATAACAAAAAAGAGACGTGAAACTAAATGGCCTTTAAAACTTCTATTTTTAAGTTTTAGTTTTTGCTTTTAAGTTGAAATTTTCATTTCTTTTTTAGTTTTAACTTTTTTCCTATTTTAAAATAGATGAAAATTATAAAATTTAGATAAAAATTTAATGTTTATTATAATCTAATTTTATTATTAATTAAATATATGATACTCAATTACCAAAAATTATGAAATACACAATTTAATTTATTTTATTTTATAAATTATTTAAAATTTAAAATTATTCCCACATAAAATAATTTTTAAAAATTTGTAATTATATTTTAAATTTAAATTACTTTAAAATATAAAATTTCAAATTATAATTTTTTTAATATTTTTAAATGTTTAATATAAATAAACTAAAAGCTACACGTTAACGTAACTTCTGTAAGTCAAAACCAATCTAGAACATACTCCATTCGTTAGCCGGAGAAAGAATCATGTAGATGAAGTTGTAATGAGCTTAGAAGAACACTCAACAACAGTTGCAGAGTTGAATGTTGTGCTCCCGCCACCGACGCTCCTGCTAGCGGTGATAATATTCCTGGTACTTCCATCACCAACAAACATAATGTTAGTCTTGCTACTTGGTACATTCATATTTTCCCGATATACGCCTGCTTTAATCCTTATAATGTATGTTGGGAAGTCAAGTGTGAGTGGAAATCCCACATTGGAAAGAAATGGAGCTAGTGAATGACATATAAGTGGAAAGGACCCATAAACCTAATGCCTTAAGGTTTTAAGTTGAAGTGTAGTGTCAAAGCCCACAAATATGTTTCATCACTAGGCCCATGGTGTAGATCTCCCATGTAAGTGGGCTCCCCATATCTAACAAGTGGTATCAGAGCCGATGGTTCGGCAAGGGACGAGTATGGAGATGGTAGTCGGATTCTGTGGTTGCCTCCCCACGAAGAAGAGCAAGGAGACTCCTGGTAGGCTCAGACCAGTAGAGTAAAAGGGCTCTTGGTGACACCATATACTCGAGCTACTAAGTAAAAAGGGCTTTCGCTCAAGGGGGAGTTCAAGCCCAATATGGAAGTTCACACTTGAGGGGGAGATTGTTGGGAAGTCAAGTGTGAGTGGAAATCCTATATTGGAAAGAAATGGAGCTAGTGAATGACATATAAGTGGAAATGACCCATAAACCTAATGCCTTAAGATTTTAGGTTGAAGTGTGGTGTCAAAGCTCACAAATATGTTCCATCGCTAGGCCCATGGTGTAGATCTCCCATGTAAGTGGGCTTCCCATATATAACAAAATCTATTGTACTTTTATGAAAGTATTGAACTGGGTGAGGGACCGCAGATATAAGCAAGGTTTGCCGAATTACGTTACCAAATTTTTGATGCTTTTTGTTATTTCACTTTTGATTGTTTTTGTTTTTGTTTGTACTAGATACATCCACGGTAAAATTGGAAGATTTATGAAACTGTTACTCCCTTCGATTTTTCAATAAAGATAGAAAGAATTGTGTCTTACTAATTAGAGATGATAACTTGGGTTTAACCTAACTTTAACTTAAATTAATAGACTTATATAAGTAGAATCAATTAAAATTGATTTGATTATAATATTCTTTATCCAAACGACAAACAGCTCGTAATATTACGAATCATAATATGAGTTCACTGAAGCAACGAGCGACGTTAGTAAAAGATCATGATGTTGTTGGACCGAGCTCAACTTGTTATCATTGTTGCGATTTAGTTTCTTTATATAGTTGATTTGCTTATCTTTTAAAGATGAAGTAATCAGAGTCTTCCGTGTTCACAGAAGCGATATTTATATCAATAGAAGATTCCATTTAGTTACATGAAGCCTAGCCTTAACCGCTTCATCTTATCCATGAATTGCAGGTACATCATGCAAATGACCTTTGTAATACATTAGTATGACAAAGCTTAGGGCTTTAAACTTAGAAGGAAGACTCGCAAGATTTGAATCGTACTTGTAAATCGGACTTCAGCTGCGGCTTACACTACAGTAAAAGAACATTCCTTCACTATTTTTGTAATCAAGTTACATGCTCACTGCTACCCAGATAGAGTGAGGAACATAAAAGAGGATTTATATGAGAGCATATGGCTACAAACTGGAGATCAATGGCACGTAACAAAAGCATCAACAATCAAACGGCGGAAGGAAAAACCAACAAATTCCCATCTTCACCAAATCCAAACATTAAAAGAAAACAACAAAAGCAGAGGAAACAGAGAGATCACCTCCTACCCATCAAAGTCGTAATCTCAAAAGCTCCATATGTGCAAAAAACACCCTAACACAGGCATACATTGAATCACAACGTACCCATCAACTTCAGTACGAGCAACCGTCCATAAAAGGCAAAATTTGTTGAATTTAGAATTAAAGGTGGTGACCCTTTTGAGATTTGGTTTAGAGCAAACAGAACGGACCCCGTCTTCTAGTTTTTCATGCACGTATCTAACAATTAACAAAGTAGACTCACTGGTTCTGGCATATGTATGTTAGGTCAAGGCTTTTATATTAATGATTTTGTTGATTACAATCAATAATATTTAGTTACATCTTAAAATTCAAATTTATTTAGCTAGATTATCTCATTTATTCAGAAAAAATAAGGATATATAAAGAGGTTATATAATTTAGTTATCTGTTTAATGAAAAATGTCTAACAATTCCTTCTTTACAGCAGTCAATGTAACAACTCATTCAAATCAGATATGATTCCACAAAATCTGGAATGGAAAAGTTCCTGTTCTTACAGTTGGCTTCGAAACACAGCCAAAAGATTATCCAAATAACTAGAAATTTGAAGATTTTGTCAAAGACAATAAGGAAGATGTTTCAACATATTCAAAGCTGATTCAGTTAGTTAGTCTATGATAAAATTGAAGGAATGACTAGTTGAAGGGAATTCCTATTTGAGGGAGAGCTACTAGATTCAATTATTCACCAGATTTAAGAAATACATCAGTAACATCAATACTTACTCTCAAAAGTTACACTTTATAACCTCTGTACTTTAGAAAGTGAAAACATGCTATTGAGAAAGTCATATAAATATTTATTGAAGCTCATATTGAGCAAATTTTACTTTTATTTGTTGAGAGCTTGTAGAGACTAGTTAAATACTACTAGTGTGGAAGGTTTAAGAACCTTAAAAAAGATGTACGTGTAAATTTCAAGAGACTCGTCAAATTATTACTTAGAGTTTTTTAGTGAAATATTTAAGTTGGATACTTAGGGACTGGATGTAGGCTGGATTATAAGCTGAACCAATATAAATTAGTTGTGTCATTCTTTCTCTTTTCTTAACTTTTAAATTTTCAAGTTATAGCTACTATTGTTTTCAAATTCCAAGAAGCTCCTTTTATTTTAAAATTTAATAGCCGCCTATCGTTTATATAAATTGATAGTAACTTGTAAAAATGTGAAGTCCACCTTTTTACATGGTGATCTTCAAGAACAGGTATTTGTTGACCAACCCCCTGGATATGTGAAGTCTGGTTATGAGCATAAAGTCTACAAATTAAAGAAGGCGTTGTATGGATTACGACAAGCTCCTCGAGCTTAGTACGGTAGAATCGAAGCTTATTTTTTGAAGGAAGGTTTTACCAAGTGTCCTTATGAACATACTTTGTTTATGAAGGGTGGTCATGATGGGAAATTTCTTTTAATATGCTTGTATGTAGATGATCTCATTTACACAGGGAATGATGGTGTCATGATGGAGAGATTCAAGCAATCGATGATGCATGAATTCGAGATGACCGATCTCGGATTGATGAACTATTTCTTAGGCATTGAAGTACATCAATTTGCTGCTGGTACTTTCATTTGCCAAAAGAAATATGTGCAAGAGATTTTAGAGAAGTTTCAGTTGAAGGACTGCAATCCAGTTTCTACACCAACTGAAGTTGGATTAAAGCTCACCAAAGATCCTGATGGAAGGAATGTAAACTCCACCATGTACAAGCAAATTGTGGGGAGCCTGATATACTTAACAACAAAAAGTTTAGACATCATGTATGGTGTTAGTCTCATTAGTCGATACATGGAGAGTCCCACTGAAAAACACTTGCAGGCTGCTAAGCGTATTTTGTGCTATTTGAAAGGGACTGCATCTCTTGGGCTGCTTTACAAGAAAGGAGAAAATTAAGATTTGTTGGGTTTCACAGACAGCGATTATGCAGGAGATATCGAGGATCGGAAAAGCGCTTCAGGCTATGTATTTATGCTTGGTTCAGCGGCTGTCTCATGAGCTTCAAAGAAACAACCCATAGTCACTCTTTCAACAACAAAAGCTGAATTTGTTGCAGCCACATCAAGTGCTTGCCAAGCTGTTTGGTTGAGGAAGATTCTTGGAGAACTTCAGTTCGTACAACAAGACGCAACAACGATCTTCTGTGATAATAATTCAGCCATCAAATTATCAAGAAACCCAGTTCTACATGGAAGAAGCAAGCACATCGATGTGAAGTACCATTTCTTGAGAGATCTTACAAGAGATGGTGTAATTGATCTTATTTTCTGCAGAAGTGAAGATCAAGTTGCTGATTTATTCACCAAGCCTCTCAAAATTGCTACATTTCAGAAGTTAAGGAAGCTACTCGGTGTTTGTTCGATAGATGTGGAAGATTGAAGTCTTTCTTGTTTAAACTGATTTTTGGCAATATCAGTTTAAGGGAGGGCATGTTAGACGTTATTTACTTGTCTTGAATAATTTGAATTAGTCAAAAGTTGTTTAGCTTATCTTTAGGAGTATCTGTTTAGTTCCTATTTTCTAGTGATTTTTAGTATCAACTTTGTTGCTATTTTTCAGACTTTTTCGGTTGTATTTCAGCCTATATAAAGGCTTGATTTATTCATTAAATAAGATAAGTTCAGCAATTATATTTTTCCTATAAAAAAGTGGTTTGATGATGGTCATGATACATGTCCGAAAACCAATATGATGTTGGACATCTTCCGTTCACATTTTTCATGTACCATTTTCATTCTCTATCAAGTTTGCTTTTACTTTTATTTGGACACTCCTTCACAAGGTTCACTGGGCCCAACATAGCATAATTGTTAAGGTAGACTTCTTGTGCGGATTCTTCCTATCCTTCTTTTTGGTTCTTTATGATCATAATATTCATTTACTCCTCACTCACTTTTCGTTTTGGGCATTAACAAGCAAAATTCAATCCTTCAAAAATAAAACAAGCAATATCCTTTTTTGTTTGTTTCTTAGACTTACACTTGCCTTTCTGAGAGCTATTCCATGTATCACTATTCTGCTTGCCCTTGTTGCTAGTTTGAATTAGTTGTGACAATTGGAGTCCTATCTTGGCATCTGCAACTATTATTGTGCTTAAGAGGTATTTCAAGGTATGCCTATGAAGCTTCATTTGTGCTCAGCCTTTCAAGTTGCTTATGAAGCTGAACATCTTGTCTCAATTATGTTCTACATGTACAATGTCAAAGATGTGAACTTTCTCACGTACTTCGCCATCAAGTTGTCTTGCTTTAATTTCTTTAAAACTTCCCTCGCGAGCCATGAAATATTATTTGGGAGAAACTAATCTATTAGCTGCTTCATCTTCTCTTTAAGTGTCAATGAGAGGTCTACCTGTACTAATGTCATTGGAAGTTCTCATTCTTTACCACATCTTTGCATCCTCCACCATATATGTACTCATGATCAACACTTTCTTTAAATTGGGCACTTTTGTCACAGCAAAGTATAACTCCATGTCCCAAAATATTTTTCGAGCTTTTTAACATTCTGTTTGCAATCAAAAACTTAAGGCTCTCATACTTTCACGAAAGTTTTTTCAACACGCCGAATATCTTAAATTGCAATGGCATAGGATCATTATCTCAAACTTAGAATCCTTTTATGCATTCATTAATTTCGTTATTTGATGGTGCAATTATTGGATATGTGCCCCTAAAATCTCGAACTGAGATGAGTAGGAGGTGATCTCTTTGTCTTCATGAGAAATTGACCTTATGAGTACTTCCACTCTATTAACATACTCTATCAAATTGTTGTCTCCCGCCATATCGATATTTTGAATTTGATATTAGTTGTTACAAAGATTGTTTCTAAACATTGAGCTTATACTAAATTCGTCATACTCATTTACACTGCAATGCCACTTAGGTCCATTTAAACAAGACTTACCCTTTTCATGAATCGTTAACTAATAAAACCTTGTTTTTGAATGCTTCACGACCCTTGTAATGTTTAACTCTCACACTTAAGTAAGAATATTACAAAAGTGTTAAATAATCATAGGCAATAATAGACACTTAAGAATTATAGTAAAAACTAACCTTTATTATTTTCTCAAAAGTATATAAAGGAATGAATTCTCTTAATATGTTCCCTTTTCATCTTTCTCTATGACGGGACAAGGCTAAAATAAGCTATCTATAAGTACCTTTAGCTTTACAATTCAGAATCCTAAATAAACTAAAATAACTAAATTACTTCTATCCTTATCAGATTACGTCACACCAACAAATTGGATTACATTCTTGTTCAAATAGGACTATATCTGATGGGATTTAGATATATCCCAACTAAAAAGAAAAGATATTACATTTAATTAGAAAAGATACATTCATATCTATGAAGAACTCTACTATCTTATCCTCTCATGTAGTTTTTATCTATTAGAACTGATGCATATCTACTGAGATCTTATCCATTACATCATCTAAGATCTCTCATTGATCTCTATTCATCGATCATGAGTCATTAAAGTTCAAAGCCTTTTAAGAACACAAATTCAACCCAATGCTTACCTATATCAATTTCATTAATTATGATTTGTCTATTTGAGTACACAATAAGTCTTTAGAACTCTCACATGTTCCTCTCATGCAAATGATTCAACTAATTTTCAACTAAAGGTCTATCTCAAACTATTTTTTGATCTCATATCTAAATCTTGCATCTCATTGAAGATTTTCATCACTATATACCAATGTATGCTAACTTATCGATAATGCCTTTTTTTTCTTTGCCTGCTGGCAAGCTTTTGCCTTGTTTCATCGTCTCAAATAGCCAAAAGTCTACACGATTCTGTTAGTACAACTTGGAGTTCTTACACCAAGACACTTTCGTCACTAATCAGCAGATATAAGAAATGAATATTATTTCAAATACGAATTATCACTGGTTTTCTCTTTTTTTGAAAAAAATAATTCTTTCAATTATATATACTTCATTTTTTTTATGGCTTTACCAAAAATAGATAAATTTAAACCACCAAAATTTCATAAGAACTTAGATGGAAAATTCTTTTTCGTAAAGTGATTTAAAGCTATAGCATTAACGTTTTCTAGGTTGAATACTTTAATTGTGAATTTGAAATAAAGAAGTTTGAACACAGTGTAGTAGCAACTCTGGAGCATTGGCCATGTTAATTTGTTTAGTCAAGAATTGATTCAAAATTCTCTTGTAAAACCCTATTTTCTCCTTTCAGTTTTTCAAGAAACACACTTTTAAGTGGCGGAGATAAATATGACATAACTAATAAGCAAGTTGAGAAAGAAAAAAAAAAACCCACTTCCATACATACGAACTCGGAGAGATCTGGTAATCTAATGTTGAAAACAATGTTTGTCGAATTAAATTGGCTGTGGATGACCACTGGTTGGGTCGGTCATACTGGGCCCGAACTCAGTACCAATGATGCATAGGCTGATCGGTCCAATCACCAAAGATCAACCTTATGACTACACCAAATCCAGGCCCAAGTAACGATTTCTCCGACCCATTAGCAGGAGAGAGTCTCCCATGCAAACACGTAAAGATCTAAACCTAGTTGCTGCTTCA
>JANTPM010000244.1:36281366-36306732 GCA_025434745.1 Erythroxylum divaricatum
GCTCAATTCTGAAGATTCTGCTGTGGAAAATTTTTCTGAAGCAGCTTCAGAGGCTGATATGATTGAAAATGATCCAAGTAATTCTATCTTGCAACCTGTTCCATGCAATAACTTGTTCTGAAAATGGTCCTGAAGAAGCTCAGCTTCCAGCTAATGAGAAAACTGAAGCCGGAAAGCCTGGGTTGAAGCGGAAGTTGCAAATACAAGGCAGATGGAAAGGAGTTGATTCTGTTATTTTCTTTAAAGATCAGGACATAATTGATACCATAAAGACATTCTATGGTATTGATGTCATTCCCATTCAATGGCCATTTGATTTCAAGGAACAGTGACAACATGTGAAGAGAGACTTTACTACATTTCAAAATCTGTTAAACATGTCCTTGAGCTCAGCAACTTAAGATATCTTCAGTCGGCCTGAAAATGTTTGTAAGTAAATTTTTGCTGTCATTTTTTGTACCACTTGTATTTCTTTTTTGATTTTTGGCCAAATCTTCATGTGCCTTTGCATTTGTCAAATCTCTCTTTCTGGATAAACCACTTTGTCCACCTGATTCCTTGGGAGTCGTTGAGAACAATGTCACACTCTTCACTTACAATTATTGATATTTCTCTTTAAAGGAGCGACAAATGTCAAAGAGAAGGAAACACTGCTCCATGTTCATTCCGTATATCCTCTGAAGGCTTGCCAGTAATTCTTCCGCACATAAGAAAACAAATTCTATACTCATCTGCGGTGGACTTCAAGCATCTTTTGCAATATAAAGCTGTGAAATTTGCTGACTTTGTGGATTCTGAGTTTGGTGAGAAGGCATCAAAGTTGCAAATGGGTTGCTGTGTGATCGTTTTGAGAGGTGTGTATGATTTCTTGTTCCCTCACAAAGTAATAAGTAGGGAATGTGCTTGAACTGTTAATTTTTTTTCCCTGTAGATGCCAGAGACTCGACGACTCCTGTCAAAGTGGATGCATCAACAGTTGCCATTGGCTGCTGGAAGGGTAGAGGCAGTCTGAGTGTCATGGTCACGGCAATCGATTGCCAAGAACTTCTGGAAAGGCTTCGTCTGCGCACAGAAACTGAAAATCACTCTCCGATGCAAGAAAACATCTTCGTTGAGCCTGATGGAATGCAGAACATGGACAAAATTGATGAACTTCAGGAATCTAAACTCAATGAAGTGGCTGCTGATGGTTAAATTATAACTGATCTCCTCTATATTTAACTTGCATCTATACATTTGCCATTACATTGTATTTGGTCTTCAGCTTTTACATGGCAAAGACCGAATATGTTCCATACATTACGCAATTTTGGCATGAGTTGAAAATTTTGTTGCACCTGAAATCTTGTTTTCTCTGGGTTCCTGGTGATGAATTTACAGTTAATAGTGTTGTTGAAATGTTAAATATGTATAATCATTCATAAATCACATATTTTAAATTAATATATTAGATGGATTATTAAATAAATTTGATGATTTGTAACTTATTTGAATAAATTAAGTGATTTTAATTTAAGTGATATTTATAAAATTTAATGTATCATTACTTTTGATATTTTTTTAATCAAAAATAATTGGCACGAATCAATAAGGTGAAAATTAATTTTATAATAGAAAACTTTTAACTTTGTACTTGCGGAATGTTGATAAATTTTACGTGTAAGTTTTTTTTATTAAATTGTTATTGTTATTGCATTAAATTTAGTAATAACATGTAATACATGGATATAATTGAAAATTTACACATAAATGTTAATTTACACAATCATCAACTAGGTTGGGTCAGACTCAAGCTCACTCAAGCCTTAGTTTGAGGTTCAATTAAGCCTGAGTCAACTAACCCAAATTTGATTAGTCACGAGCCTAGTCCTATTTTATTAATTTTAAGATTTGAAAATCAATATTCTTCTACTTAAAACAATATCATTTTCACTTAAAATTATCTAAATCTAACTCAAAATGAAGTCGTTTTTAACTAAAATTATCCGAACCTAAGCCCAACCAGTTCGGGCCAAACCCGTTAGCTTACACTTCGTATGTTTCCCTCTAATGATCTAAAGATCATAAACAAATTGCAAAAGCATGAAGTTCGTATTTTTGGCCTAATTATGAAAACCTTAACAGCTACCGTCATATATATAAGCATTACGGGCATTTCCAGAAGATTAAGATTTGTTTCAAGATTGTGGAACATGTAACTGAATAGCAAGCAGCACACTAAAATGCAAGTAAAAAAGCAACCTGCTTCAATTCACAACGTATAATTGATTTGCTCGTGCTAAGTAAAGATAAAAAGTGATGAACAATTTACAAAGAGAAACACCACACCCTCTCAAAAATTTCTATTTAGGAGCATAAAACAAAAGACGGAATGGAATGTATTGTAGTGTCAAGTATGATCAACTCACAACGAGCTACAGCACACCTTCTTTTCTGGAATTACTTGTGCAGGGCCTGGGATGACTATCTTCTTTCCGGCCAAGGATGCAGGGTTTCCATTGATTTGATTTTCACCCGCTGCAAGGTTTTTCTTGTTGATGATGTTGAAGATCTCCGTCAACACCGTCAAAAATGCATTCTCCACATTGGTTGCTTCCAATGCAGAGGTTTCTAAGAAGAACAGCCCTTCCTTCTCAGCAAACTCCTTAGCATCCTCCGTGGGGACTGCTCGTTGATCTTCAAGATCAGTTTTGTTTCCGATAAGAATGATGACTATATTCTTGTCGGCATGGCTTCGCAACTCTTCAAGCCACCGTGGAATATGATCAAAGGTCTGCCGTTTAGTTATGTCGTATACCAGCATCGCTCCAACAGCTCCCCTGTAGTATGCACTTGTGACAGCTCTGTATCTGCCATTCAATTACCACCATCAAGATCCAGTAATCCAATGCATAGTAAATTGAAAAGAGACTCAATTCTCCATCAAGTCATTCAACCAACCAAGTCTAACTAGACATTATAACTTAAAATCCTGGAGATCACAAATTTATGAATCAACTCTAGAGATCAAGGAGTTATATTTAGCTGCCGCCCAAAGAAGCAATGACTAGTGAGGGAATCTAATACATGTTCAGATACGAATTCTTGGACTTGAGATCAGGTAAACATGCTATAGGAAATCCACGAATCCAAAATAACCATGTAGTAATTCAACATTCAAGAACTAAGATTTTAGAACCATCTATCAAAACCTCGACTTGGAACTTAACCATTTCTTAGATGGATCCATCAAAAAGCAGCTCATGCCAACATCGCACCAACAGTTGTCTTCTTTCCGATATGAGATTGTATACCCACCTCTAACTTGAAATGTTACAAAAAAATTCACATCTTGAACTTTATCATAAGTTAGTACTAACCACTTAATTCTCATTGATATCAACAAAAACAGTCAACAACCATCAACAGACACCCATTAGATCGGTCTAGATATCTAAAGTTCTTATACCAAATTCACCGGCAAAACCTACATAGATGATAGTCAAAGACAAGAAGACAAACAGCAGTAAAAGAAACATAAAAGTACCGCTCTTGGCCGGCTGTGTCCCAGATCTGAGCCTTGACGCTCTTATGTTCGATAACCAAAGTTCGAGTCTGGAACTCTACTCCAATAGTGGCCTTTGAGTCGAGACTAAACTCGTTCCTGGCGAATCTAGCCAGTATCTGAGATTTTCCAACCGCAGAGTCTCCGATAAGCACCACCTTGAACACGTAGTCTATCTTTTGGTTGGCGTCTCCGTATCCGCCGCTCGCCATTGACGCTTCTCGATCCAAAGCAGAGAGAGAGAGAGAGAGAGAGAGAGAGAGCAGAGACTGAGTGATTGTGTTCTTCTCTGTCTGTGTCTTTGAGCTTAGTTCCAACCAGCAATCATGTTATGGGTGGGAGAAGTGATCACCTACGGAACTGTGCTCGGTGCGGGTGAGTTAACAGCCATTCAGTGTCTGCCACCTTAATTTTAATATTGATTTTGCTGAATTGGCGTATTTTGATAAGGCGGATTCATTGTGACCAAAGTTGTCGTTCACAGAGGATGTTTTTTGGAGTTTGGATAATACTGGCGGCAATGCAAATCGCCGGATGTTCCGGGTGAGTTGTCTGGTTCGGTGCAAACTGATTCACTCTATATTCGGGTCGGGTCGAGATTATGGAAATATTATACATGAAAATGAGACTTTTATTTTTTGATTGAATTATAAATGAAGTGTTGATTAATAAAAGAGTCATTAAATTAATGTTAGATTAGAATTAAAAAATTAAAAAATTGAATATTTAGTGTTCACTTTTTTATAATAAACTTATTTGTTAAAATGTTACATTTAAGAAAAGAAATTGTGGCTATTGCAAAATGAAGGATCCATAAACGCTCCGTATTTAATGATGTTGATAACAACTTTTTCCTTTTCAAGTAACGGTAGATAAGATGCCATATCCACTCAATAGTCCTCAATGTTTGGTAGCCTTTACTTTAATCATTAACATCAAAACCTAGTTGTCATCACTAGTTTTGACGACTTTGGTCTGATTTAGGTACGATTTTAGCTCAAATTGGTCAGATTATGGGTTAAAACAGTTTACTCTAATCAAAATAACAAAAATGATGTCATTTTATATGTTTTTTATAAAAAATAATATTAAACCAGGTCGAGTCAAGCCAACCAACTCATAAGCGAACTAGGCTAAGTCACAAGCCGACTAGTTCTGAGCGGTCATTCAATGAGAGGTTTGGTCATTTTCGACTTGGTTCATTAACATCTCTTTTTTTTTTTTTTGGTTTAAGTGAAGAAAGGAAACTAAAGAGGACTAACGCTTCAAGAATACCACTGATCTCTGATCATTCTAGAGCAACAATCGTAGTCCTGGAGTTGCGTTCTCCCAAAGAGACCATCGAGTCATAGTTGACGAACCATACTTAGCGAGGAAGTCCGCACAGTGATTAGCTTCACGAAAAATATGTTGGAGAGAACAACACTAATCTCTTACTTTAATAAATTAAAGATTATTTATCTCAAAAATTCACTTTATCAATCTAATAATATTATCAAGTTAATATATCTAATTTTATTAATTTTTATTTTTAAAAAGTCAAATGATATTATTAGTTTAACATATCTAATTCTTATTAATCATATTTAAAGTTTTTTTCTATAAACTCGAAAGTTTACTCTTCTAAAGTTTACCTTTTATGAATTATATGTAGACAAATATGAAAATCATCTAAAATTAGTTGTCTTCATCTTGTTGGGATGTTCGATATTCGTGGAATCATTTGAATACCTATTTCTAGTGGTGTGAACGTGGAAGACTTGTAGGCTTAATTACGTCTTGTAATATAACAATCCTATTACGAAAAAAACCACCACCAATCCTAATACATAAGACCCCTCACTTTGAGAAGGTTAAAAATAGGATATCAATAATACATAACCTTCCTTTTATAACATTTTACAAGTGACTTAAACTTATATTTACTCACAAAAGATAACAATCCTACTACGTTAGGACTTACATGAAATATGATAGTGAATAAAGATGATGAACTTTACCTTGTTCTTCAAATTACAAAAAATGAAACTTAACCAAGTTGAATTGTATGCCGATGCTTCTTGGTAGTTCACAAAACTTAAGCTCGATCACAATTAGACCCAGATAAATGAAACTTATAACCAAGATGAATTGTATGCCGATTCTTCTTGGTCATTCATAAAACTTAAGTTCGACCCCGCTTAGACTCAGTAGACTCAGACCACACACTCAAGTTCAGGCTTTATAGAGTCCAGACCCGAATTCGCCAATTGCTATCCCTATCCAAGCCCCATTGTAACACAAGAAGAAATGCAATAAAACTATTGAATAACTTGGAATACAAATAAAAAACGATCAATAGCTTAGAACGGACCGACATCAATAAAGATTAAGAATGCTCAGAAAGAAATTGATATATTATAAGCTAAAGCTACATAAGCTTGAAGGCCTGTGAGATATCCACACATTATGGTCCATCTTTTATGCATTTCACTTAGGACTAAAAGAAATAAAGAAAATGGTCATGACCATTGTTAAGGTCTCTTACCCTTCTCAAAGGTGAAAGAGAACTTTTCTAGTCTTGTGAAAATAGAAACCATTTTCTAGTAATAAGGCATGTACCGCATTGGTCTTCTGAAACGAGGAACCTTCCTGCAGTCATCAAAAACAAGTTGAATATAGTATTGCACTCACCATGGGAAAAAGCTTGTGCAAGGCGACCTACCCATATCCATAAGGAGAGTAGAAATACGGGGGTGCATACGGCCTCCTGGATCGGTAACCCATATAAGGATTGAATCGCCTGGGTTGATACTGCTTCATCCCAGGAACATTGGTCCTTTTGGGTAAAACCTGAGTTGACAATCAAAACAGACAATGTACATTTCGCAAACCATAATACTATCAAATACCACAGGAATCAATCATAGCAAAGATTCATGTTTCAAGACCGACAGTAGTAAAACTATACAGATTTAGCTAATATATATCCTATCGTAACATGTCCATGAATGTAGAGAGAGGCCTGGTAATTTTTAGGGAAATATATTACCTTCAATTGACGGCCGTGTAGTTCAGATTCATTAAGAACAAGAACCTCTTGTACAGCTTCTACCTCAAGGAACTCCACATAAGCAAAACCCTTTGGTTGTCCGTACTTGTCTGTCAGAATGGTAACTCTGTTTACTGTACCACAGGACTGAAAATGCTGCTGAACCTCCTCAGGCGTGCAAGCGTAATCAACCTACAAAATTGAAGGATTTTGCAACCAATGTCGAATGATTATACACAAAGCAGAATTTTGGATTGAATCATAAGTTACTGATAAAAGAATTGCAGTTTCATGAACAGTGTTGAAGGCTGATGAAATCAAGTATCAAGATGTTAATGCAAACTGTTCAAATTCAAATAATTAAAATTATATTAAGATAAGTACATATTATTCTCTTAAACATACTAAGGCTACATTTTGAATTCAAAACATATAAGTTAATATGTAAATGTGTATACAAATATACAAGACCAAATATATTGACCTCTATAAGACAGTTCCATTGGTTACCAAATCAACTAGCTATGAGCAGTTTCAGATCAAATATGGTTCTCTCAAGGTCAGAATTTGTCTCTAAAGAAATACTATACTAAGGTTCCAAAACCACAGTTAAACTTGTATGCACCCGAAGAAATTAGAAAAAGATCGAGGTTACCTAATCAATCATAAAGAAATGTGTGCTAAATCTTCCGTTTTTCATTGGACAATCACATCCATAGAAGAAGCCAACATTGTCCAACTTACATAGCATCAATATTCTACGAATATAGCACACATTCACAAGTACCATTCGCATCCATAAATACTTTGTTTTTTTTGTTTTTTTTGCTAATACTGTTTTGTTTTTCCTTCATCTCATAAGCAAGGACAGTGATCTCTTTCACATATGTCTTAAGGTTAAACCATTCCAGTCAATATCCAATTCAGCTTCACAAATTAATACATATCCTTGTTCGCTTCTTTGGAATAGAAGGCACTGAGCCAAAACATTATATTGCTCAAGGAAAAGATGGTTATAATCTTGCTTTTCCATGTACCAAAACGAGATGATTATAGTCAAAGCTCAAACCATGCCAACTTAACTACTGAAAGCTGAAACACATCAAATCACTTCAAAGAAATTTAAGAACATCACTTTACAGAAGTCGTTCAAGCAATAAGAAATAATTACTCAATCCTTTGTCAACTAAAGAAAAACTCTGAAAGTTTAAACTAATAAATAGAACCCAGAGTCCATGCAAAACAATAATTGACCCGGTGCCAATAATGGAAAAACGCTGTTAACCTATAATTATGTCTTGAATCTCCAATTAAGCTGTTAAACAGTACTGTTTAATCATCTTTTTTTCCCAACTCCAGCCTATAAAATAAAGAAAAAGCAAGTAGAGATATAGTAGTTAAAGAAAAGAGTAACTCTCTGTCCTAAGCAATTATCTCACAAATTCTATAAAAGAAAATCTGGAGATGCGGTGTTTAAAAGTCTCAATTGACCAGCCCCCCAAATTTGTGATCAAGGGGTTTGGATATTAAAAAACTGAACATTTGTTGTTTACCTAGAAATATCATATAGGATTCTCACCTTGTTGAACAGCGAAGCCAATTAAACCACCAAGTTTTTGCAAGCCAGGTGGGAACGAGAAATTTTCCAGCATGTTTGCAAATGACAAGTTAATTATTTGACAAGCAATTTGACCACTTTGCACAGAGAGAACAGTTAGCCAACAGGTTATTTCAACAAAGAAGCAACAATCTTATACCGACAATAGATGTATGCACCAATGATCCCACCAGTAGTACAGGGCGCTGCGGCTCAGTTTGCATATCTTGACTAGTCCTTCAGCTCCTCAAAAGAACTTCAACTGTAGTATGAATAGATCCTACTTCCATCACTTCAATAAACCACCAGATGATTTTGCCACCATTCACTCCAATTCATTCTTTCAACATATTTGCAAATACACAACACTTCTTCCTTTCTCTTACATTATTTTAGTACAGTGCTTTCATATTTTATCATAGAATACTATTTTTTTCAAAATTTTCTCTGCTTTTTTTTTTCAGTTCTCCTCTTTTTCTCCCATGATATTTTTTTATGCACCTTTTTCCTTCAGATGTTCCCTGTCTCCTTCTTGATAACTTTTTTTTTCTTTCTTGTATAATTCACCATTACCTTTCTTTCATTTTCATTTTTGCTATTTTCTTTCAAGATTTTAGCAACCAGGATCCTTTACGTTTCTTTCAAAACAAGACTATTAACAAGAAAATAACTTTTCCCAATCCAACAACACAATGTATTTATTGCAGCTCTAACACACAGAGAAGTCGAAGAATAAGAACCCTGCGATCATAGTGAGACATAGGTCAAACCATGATCCAAGTGATAACATAACATTAATAAGAAATCCCAAAAGATCACAAAACATTAAGGCAAAAGTTGGGGCTCTACTCATTGAACCTGAAACTAATACAATTAAAAGAAAACATGAAGAACAAAAATGAACCATCATTTCATTCTCAAGTGAAATACTTTAAAACTTGTGAGCACTGAAATCGGAATACAATGACCCAAATTTTAAGACTCAGACAAGAAAGTTCAGAGTTCTATCAGGAACTTATGGAGAATTTTTAGGACAAGAGATTCAGTTACTCCAACTTCTCTTTTGTCATCTATACAGCCATCTCTGTTTTTTTAATTTCTTTGAAAATCCGAAGCAGCAAGCTATTAAGCAGATTGAAATGCTGTGGTATCTCTAATGCAAAAATACATGCACGCAATTTAGTTTATATATATATATATCTATATACATGTATGCTGGCCAACATTGAGAAGATATTGATCATGCTTGAGGTGCATACTTGCATCTGTTGTTTTTTTATAATACTGCTAAAATCTCCTCAGAACTAGATCGTGTACTACACATGCGTGGAACTTTATCAAACAAGCGTAGATACACAATTCCATATACAAGCACATTCAAAGGATGAAGAAGAACTGAAGTATATATATGATGGGCCAAGATCAAGAACACGTAAAAAAACATAAAGGTGAGACTGACAAGGCTGATGCATAGGATATTGAAAAAACATGACTATATACAGTTAACAATCATGTTTAATACGCAATTATGTTCGAATGAAAATACTTTGCCACAGATGCGGGTAGCTGATTAACTTATTTCAAGCATTAACAAGGTAAATCACGAGAGGAATTCAATAAGATAAACCAGAGATAAACAGAAAATAAGTTTTTAGAGAGTAATTATAAAAACACAGCTAAATTATATTTTATAAAAGAGTCAACGAAGACTTCAATCCTCACATTGCCAACAAACACAGAGCGAGAATCAGCTTCCTCTCTGCTTGCTTGACTAGCAGCTGCATTAGTTGGGTCTGTGCACAACAAGAGTTTGAACAGAAATCAAGCAGCAGTTCGAACTAATTTTAAGAGTTCAAAAAAGTAACTACAAACTTAACCATGAAATCTAAGAAACTACCACACATATGACTCATCAGAATGCAAATGAAACCACCGATAACACATAGATAACATAACATGCATCAAAGGAAACTGAAATTGAGTTACACAGACCTTTTTAAACAACAGTAAGAAAAGAAGAGAACAAATGAAAACCTTGAACAGAGCCCATTTCCTTCTCGACTTTGACTTGCATTTCGCGGAGAGCAGCAGCTTCTTCCTCCATCTCCTTCAATCTCTTCTTCATCTCATCCAACTCCTGCACTCCATTACCAGTTAAATGTCATTCACAAAAAAAAAAGTAGTAATCGACTCAATCATGTTAGGATTTCGGAACCTTAACGGCGTCATCGTCAGCGGTCGACATGTCCACGTCCGCGTTGTTAGGGTCGATATCGCCTTCCACGTCGGGGATCTCTCCGCCGTAAACCTCATGCTCCTCCTCCTCCATCAGTTGCTTCTGAAAGGCGGAAGATCTTTCCCGAATATGGATATTCAGTTCATAAACTGGGAGCCCACTGGAGTACTTCGTAAATAGTGAAAAAGAGAAGGGGAGATCCACTAATACAACACTGTTTTCTTTAATACAACATTGTTTTCAGACATTTATTGTAATATTATTTTTATATTATTAAGGTCAATTCATTATTATTTCGTGCTTATTAAAAACATTAAATGAAAACTTTATTGAAGTTAATAATGAAATAAAAATGACATCTAATAATTTGAAAATTTTAAATTAAGAAATAAAAGAATAAATCACATTAAATCCAAAAAATAGTGAGTAGATTTAAAATGTTAAATCATTTAATTAGAGTAAATTTGTGAAAGATTAAAAAAATTAAACGGTTCAGTAATTCACTAATAAAAATTTTGAACCATCTAATTTATCGATAAGATTTTTAATTTTTCGATTTGATATACTTTAATAACTTATTTTGTTAAAAGCCAATTATCTTGTTAATTAATTGGTTAATTTTTACAAATTAATAGCTTCTTATAAATTAAAATTAATTATTTAATTTTTATTTAACAATATTTTTGTTAATTAAATTTCAAAATTTGTTATTAGTAATTTCTTTCAATCATGTTTTAAATTCTTTAATTTTATTCAATCTATAGCTAGTTTTATGACAATTTAATACTAATTGAACTTTTTTAACTTTAAAACTTTTTTCTTATCGGTTTAACTTCTGATCTGATTTTTTAAACATTGAAATTAGTAAAGAAAAATTATTAGTTTAAAATAATAATAGTATTAATATATTGTTTAAATAATATGAATCTCTTAATATACTTTTATTGAAATATTATATTAATTAGTTTGGAAGTTAATACATTAATTTTAAAAATAAAAGTTTTAAATTGGTTAATTCAAATTACCAAATTCTTTCTATAATATAATTTGTGGATTATTTTACTTGTCATGTTTTCACCCTTTTAAATTTAATATTGTTTAAATAATACATGACAAACGAATAAGAAAGAAAAATCAAGACCATTTAAAAATATAAACTTTTCAATATAATTTATTTAAGACAATTTATGTGTATAATTGTCTGCATATAATTTTCACCTTTGTAATAATTATGATTCTATAAAAGATTATACGAAAATATTAAATTTAGTAAGAATAATAGCTTATTGTAATTTCGAAATTAGAAGCAATTTTCATCTTTATGAAACTATAAAAATTAATACTAAGATATTAAATTTAGTGAAAATAGTTTATTGAAATTTAAATTTAAAGAAAAAAGAGATCATTTACTTAAAACAAAATCATTTATTTTTTATATATTCACGTTTTGTGTTAAAACAATTTGAATTTAAATTTAGTCGACAACTTCAAATTTAGTCGAACCTTATTATTGAGGTCCAGGCCCAACTCAAGGCCTAATAAATTTAGTTGACAACTTGAAATTTAGTCGATCACTGTTGCTATTGTTCGGCTCCGACTTGGGGCTTAATCGGCTTATGTCTAAGCTCAATTGAGTTCAAGCAACTTGATTTGAGCCCAAACGCAATTCAACTCGATTCAAACTTTTTTAAAATTTAAAAAACAAAATGATGTTATTTTCAACTAAATAACATCACTCTACTTATAAAAGTCGAGCTTCGATTCCAACTTGGGCCTGGACAATCCGAGCTTAACCCGAGAAAACCTGACCGTTGAGTTTGGGAACCCATTTGCCATCTCTAAATTTGAACACATCTAATCGAATCGGATCAAGCTCGCTTATAATAACACGGTATTAAACATTCATATTGGATCACTTGATTGATACATAAGTTAAACACCTTATGAAATTTACTTTGATAATTTATCTACTAATAACATTAAGAAGTTGAATGCATATCTTTTGATACAGCTGGTAATGACTGTCTAACAGAACCAGCCATAACTGAGTTCACGATTGGTTTAACCTTCTCTGCAATCTTTATGATTCCCAAGAAGATGATCCGATAGAACGCCACCATTCCCAACAGAACAGCAAGATCGACCCACTTGGAATAACCCATCTCTACTTGCCAGGTGTTTCTCAGAATTTCTTCACCGGTAATTCTCGGTGACCCTCCTGCTTGGTTGTTGGGGAATGTTAATCCTTGGAATTCGTTCTTGTAAAACCCTTGGTTCGCATACTTGTGGAATGCGATGTAGTACATGGGGTATCGCCAGACTGGTTTAGGAAGATCATCGGGCAAGCGAAAGAAGCCTCCGTTGAGCATCATCACACCTTGAATTCCGGCGCCGGTTATGATTCCCATCAGGAAATCTGGCACGATACTTGCAACAATCATCATAAGACTCTCCACCAGGATCATGCATACGAAGAGTAATAGTGTGAAGTAAATGAAGTGTTCGAAGGTCCTTTGAAGACCGACCAGGAAGTAAGCTATTGCTCCGGGAACTAGAGAGATTAGAAGAAGGTAAGGAATGGAAGATAATGTGTTTCCAATGACAAATGCGCCGACTCCATAATGTCCGTTTAACCTTTCTCGTTCAAATATCTGTTGCATATAGAATAAGAGAACCAGGTTACTATGTATGGATCATATTACTAAATTTTTTCTTTTACAAATCATATTTTTATTACATATTCCATGGTTATAATGATACACAACGAACCTTCATGTCCTCTACAAAAGAAGGGAAGCCACCGATTGCCATGAATGTCAGGAAAGCTGCAACAAACATCAACATTGATCCTCTAGCCTGCATTAACAGCCGAATCTTCAGAACTGCACCTGTACGTGGTTAAACACTCATCTTGTAACAGTTGCAATATGTATGGATCGAGTTTCATACCTGAATCGAACCAAAACTGGAGCCAATATCATAGAATATAGTTCCTACACATAAACACAGTGCAATATAGATTGCAAGGCGAAGCCAGTAATAGCCCAGGTCTCGATACATGTTCACGAAGGATCTTTTGGTAAGGACAATGCAATGGGTGACGAATCCTGCTTGGCCTCCTTTCTTCTCCAGATCATTACCTTCCTACAAGATAAAGCAGAACATTGATGTTCAGTTTAGTTCAAGGTGCAGTTTCAGGTTCTGGCGATCTTGAGCTGGTATACCTGGCTTAGATATACTACTTGTTCCTGAACTTCCCTGTAAATCTCAGAAGACTTGTATGATTTGACCAGATGATTAATGTTTTCTTCTGTGCTAGCAAAACCATCAAGCCGTTGTTCCTGAACCATCAGGAGCAAAGGAAGGATCAGTATTCCGAATTACAAGAGACTAAGAGATCGAACTTTTGCGCTTCATTGGAGTTCACTTACCGTATCAAAATCCTTGTTTATAGTTCTGAGGTAGTGATCAGATGGGTTTGTGAGATTACGGCAGGGAAATCCATTTGAAGAGAAGAACTGTAGGAAATACAAAAAAAAAATCAAAAGTCAGCATTCCAAAAAATTACAAAAATTTTAATTGACGCTTTTGCGTGCTGGGGATCACACTATACCTCTCCCACTGCAGAAACAGCACCAAAGAACACAGTCCTACCAGAAGAGAGAAGGCAGAGATTGTTGAAAAGATCGAAGACTTCACTGCTAGGTTGATGAATAGATGCAATTACAGTCCTTCCATGTTGGTGAGCGAGCTTGACGATGCGATTCATGACATGGTAAGAAGCTGCACTGTCGAGTCCACTGGTGGGCTCGTCGAGGAAGAGAAGCTTTGGACGCGTCAAGATTTCAATGCAAATGCTAACTCTCCTCTTCTGTCCGCCGCTCAGACCTTTTACGCTCCACCCTCCGATCCTAGTGTTGACAGAGTCCTGCAACCCCATCTCCAATATTGTGTTGTCAGCTCTTTCTTTCTTCTCAGATGTGGACATGGCGTCCGGTAGCTGAAGCTGAGCTGAGTAGTATACTGCTTCCCTTACTGTTAAGGTTGTCATCAAAGTATCATCTTGCGTTACATAAGCCTGTCACCATCAGACAAGATTAAAAAATCAATATATCTAATAGTTGTTAAGAGATGATCGGATTAATCAGTGAAATTATACCGAAGTTCCAAAAGCCAGTGCCGCCTTGCGACCGTTGACCAGGATCTTCCCCTTTTGCCGCTCGCTGGATCTTAATCTACCTGGATGTGAAATTGTTATTTACTACAAATCCCTCAATAAGCATTAAGAGCTTGCTCTACCTGGATGTGAAATTTTCACTTACTACAAATCTCATGAATGTCAGCTAATCTCTAGGGTGTCGATTAAGCCCAAATCTACATATGGCATTTGAGTCTAGTCTGGATCGGCCCCGACAAGATCCAGTCTATCACCCGAAGATAAACTGGCCAAGCTCGGGTTGATGGGCCTGAGGCCAATTTATTCAAAAAATTAGGTCTTTAATCAGACAAGGACATAGGTTCGAGATGCCCAAACTCAAATTACTTGGGCTTTACCCAACTTAAGGTCTGACATCAATAAAAAAATTATATTATTTTCTATTTTTAATTTTAAAAATAAGAAATAAGATTGACCCACATTAAATTACGATGAGACTCGAGCTTGCTAGGTTATGGTAAGCCGAGCCCCTCCCAACTTGACTCGTTATCATCCTAATTTATATTGAATTCGGTTCAACAAAATTTGAACTTTTTATTTTGAAAATTTTCAATTTCAAATTAAACTCAGGTTCTAAATATCTAATCATGACCCAAAGTTTAAATTATTAAGCTTTTTATTCTTAATTTAAAAATTAGAAAATAGGGTTAAATCGAACTTTTGATTATTAGATATGATTTTAGAGACTTTTTGAATACCTAAAATATTATCATTTTAGACGTTAGATATAACTTTAGAGACTGTCTAATCCTATTTAATGCTCAAATCCTCCAACTAAAATAACTCCTTAAATTCCTAAAATCACCTTATTTTAGACAGGACTAAAAATGTTTGCCAGTGGATAGAGGATAAGCTGTTCCCATACATATTTATTATGGGACTTTTTATAATAATATTATATCTTATATCTTAAATAATTATATTCCTTTTCTTTGCTTCAAATTAAAATATAGTATTCATTATTTCATTTACATGTTAAATAATGAATTATGACATATAGAATATGTATGTACATAAGTAAAACTGAGGAGCAAGAGGAGGCCATGCATACCTGCCAACGCGTTGAGAAGTGTGGACTTGCCGGAGCCTGAAGGACCCATTATAGCCAAAACCTGCCCTGACTGAGCAAACCCGGTCAGCCCTTGCAAGATTGGCCGGTGATCACTTTTCCGATCAGCCACAATAACCCACAGATCCTGCCATGTCAAACAGATGCCATCTTTGTTATTATTATTATAGTTGGGTTCTCCCTTTAAAACATCATCATCTTCCCGTCGAGCGAACTGTTCCACCTCTATCGTCACCGACGGTGCTCTGCTTAGAGGACTAGTTGAACCTGAAAGTTCAGGACTGCTACTACGGCCAAAGCTGTCAATATTGAAGGGAAATTTATTGTTATTAGCAGAAGGATAATGACCATGATCATCCTCTGAAGCTATTGTTTTGGTGATTGAACTTGGTGTCCATCTGGGTACGTGATGGGCACTGGCACTACTATGAGTACTGTCCATTGCAGGGACTCGAGAATTTCCTATGGGGTTTTGGCTTGTAAGTTCGACGGTGAGAAGAGATATATAACATGCAGGTATTAAGAGATACATAACATGTAGGTATTAAGGAGTGTGAATCTTTGTCTAATTTTATGTGTCTTACTCTATCTTATAAATTTCAACTATTTATTTATGTAAGTTTTATGTAGATTTTATATAAATGAATGCAAAAAATTATTCAATAAATAACTAGAATAAAATAAGACACTATAATATTAAACAAAATATCCCTACCAATTTAGTAAGTATGTGGAAGGAGGTGGTCCTCTCGGATATGAGTTGGTCTTGCCCATCTTTGTCACCTTCCATATAAACAATATCAATGCTGTCCGAAAAATAAAAGGATTTGCCTGAATAACAATGGGCAACTGTCGGCTCCAGATATGGACACCCGGTAAGAAGTGAGAACGCTTAATAGGGCACAGCCTTATCTTATGTCTAACTGATAAAGATTAAAGGGAAGCTGCCTCACTTTTTGAAGAAGGTATTGTTTAAAGTCCAAGACGGTGTCTACTCGTATTAAAAGCTCACATTACTGTCATGTATCTTTGACAAAATGGATTACGCAATGATACCATAATTAAGTATCTCAGATTGAATGTGAAAGAGTAAAAATTAAAAAAAACAAAACAAAAATATTTAATTTTGATATCCGTAATTTGACTAATTTCAAACTAATTTTTCGAAATTGAAACGAGCACGATTTCACCGTCGCCTTAACGGGAACCACTCTAGGGCACGCGGGTAATGCGTAGATGCTACCTCATTTTGTCGAAAAAGGTATTGTTTAAAAGTCCAAGAAGGTGACTACTCGTATTAAAAGCTCACATTAATGTCTTACATTTTGTAAGTTAGCATGTATTATTGACAAAATGGATTAAGTTCTTAAACTTATTTAAATTATTTACGCAATCCAATTGTTTGTTTTATTTGAATTAGTAACTTCTTAAAAATAATTTGATGCAATTTAATCTTAACAATTATTAGAACAACAATATCACTTATACATAATCTTATCATAATTGGTAGAGAGACTGTTTTCGATAGATTTACATTAAATAATATATATATATATATATATATATATAAAGTTAAAAATAGAGATACAAGATAATAATAAAATTAAAAATTAAAAAGTATAAATAAAATATAAAAAAGTAAATTTGTAGGCTAAATAACTTGGAGAAAAATATTACATACTAAATGTTTAGTGTATAAAATTCAAAGGAAAAAAGTTAAAAGATCTATAGGAACAAAAATGACCTCTATAAGTGAGATATTTTATCCACATCTTATTATACCAAAAGTTTCTATTGAGGGTCATGTCATCAAATAGTTAATAGTTATTAATAAATTATATAATAAATTACAAAGTGAAAATTTTTAAATTAATTAGGATGAAAAAGAGAGAGAAAAAAGTGTAGGCATATTATCCTTGTTCATTTTATCTATAATATACAAATACTATTTCAATTGTACATTACATATGTATAGTTTTAGCACTATATATTAAAAATTGCATATCTTTTTTTTAAATTGCATATCTTATAATTAGTTTTTTGTACTTATTAATATAAAGTTAATAAAGGTGAAATTTAATAAAATTAAGATTATATAACCAAAACATATAGCTTTCTTACATATAATTATTAGGGATGCCAATGGGTTGGTCCATGGGCCAGCTCATTAATTTTTTAAAAAGAAAATTTAAAATAAAAATAGAAATTAATATCTTTTTCTAATTGAGTCTGGACCTAAGTTGCCCAGGTCTAAGCCTACATGAGGCCTAACTCTTCTAAGCAAAACGATAAAAAGTTAGATCTCATATTAATATGGACCTGATTTGACCCATATGTTGCCTAATGAAAACACCTAAATTTAGAGTCATGGGTTAGCCGACTGTCATCCCAAATATTTATCATAATATAATACTACAAATTTTGTTAATAATCAAGGGAAAATCCATTTTATAACTATATTATTTTAAAGATTTTTTGACACTTTTTATTAAAAAATATATTATTAATCTTTTAAACCCTCTTTTTTTAATAATTATGATAAAAAATGTAATTCCTAATCCAACTTTTCTTTAATACTGATGAGTTTTGTTAACGGTTGAGTTTTATTAGCGGTTATTTTCAGTTAGTTAGTTATCAAGGTTAGTTAGTAGTAATTGTATTGAGGTTGATTATGTATAAATAGCTGAGACGATGTACAGTGAAATCGATGAAATAGATAGAAAGTTTCCACAAAGCTTTTCTATTACGAAATTGTTCAAATACCATGCATTGAATTTAATTGGACTTTGCATTCACGAGACGAACTGAATGCTGAAAAATAAAATATGGTTTGAAAAGATATTAAATATGAAAAATAAAATATGGTGGTGAAAAGGAAGAGGAAAATACAGGCAGGACGATGTCGGTGGAAGCCACGACTGTTGAGTAATTGTGAGTAAATGTTAAGTTTCGATACACCCCTTACTGCCAAAAAAGATGACGAATACGGTCACCAATCGCTTCTTGAAATGATGGCATTTTAGAACCATCATGAAATGACATCGTTTCAATAATCTAATGAAATGACATCGTTTCAATAATCTAACTTACTTCTACTAATTACGTTGACACGTCTGATTAATGAAAGTTCGTGGATGTGTGACACTGCCACGTCAACAAAGATAACGGAGGCACTAATGTCGAGCTAAAATTAAAAAAAATTAAAAATTTGGACATTTTGTTGCTATTTTTTAAAATTCTGTCTACAGTTGAAAATTTTACGAAATTTTGAATTTTTTTTAATTAACCCAAAAGATTATTAGTAACATCCAATCCAATCTTTAAATAAAAACATTTATTTCAGTCTTGAGGCAAATATTATTTACGATTTACCGCAATCAAGCAATGATCAAAAAAGGAGAAATTCAAATAACCTAGCAAAATTCAAAGGAATCCTAATTTTAAAAAGAGGAAAACGAGTTTTTATCGATGATTAAAAAATTCAAACGATTCAATCATAAAAATTTTGAACCTTCTAACTTTTCAGTTCAATTATCAACTTTTTATTTCGACTTACCTTATTAACTCTTGTTATTAAAAACCAATCAATTCATTGATTAACATATCAAATTTCTTAAATTAATAAATTATTATAAACTAAAATTAATTGATTAATTTTTTCAATTAAACTTAAAATTTTTCGATAAGTAAAGACAATCTTTTTAATTATATTTCAAATTATTTTATTTTGATAAATTATTATAAACTATAATTAATTAATTAATTTTTATTTAATAATTTTTCTAATTAAACTTAAAATTTTTCGATAAGTAAAGACAATCTTTTTAATTATATTTCAAATTATTATATTATATTATATTATACCTTTAATATCAATTAAACCTTTTAAACCTTATTCTATTCTAACCCTATTTCGTGCCTAATACAACGTTATTTTGTAGTATTATTTGCAAAACCTATAAAACGACATTGTATTAGATGCTCGTATTAGGAGCGAAATAAGGACGGAACTTGGAATAGTGTATCTGAACTCATGTTACAGTAACCCACAATCTAAGTTTATCAAATATAATCTTTTGTTGACCATTGATGCCAAATTATGGATAGAACATTAAACATCCTAATTGGAGGGTGTACAATTATAATCTATTTTTTCCTTAATTTTTTCAAATTATCAAACTGATCAATATGATTGAAAAATAATAAAACTAATTAAAACTAATTGTGTAATCATATTTAAGCTAATCATATAAAAATAATTAATTTAATATCTTGAATTCTAATTAATTCCATAAATAACCTTTTTATAATAAATGAAAATTATCATTCCATTCAAAAGAATACATTATATTTTGAACAAAATGAAAATAAATAATACATCATGTTTATAAAAAGTATTTGCGAGGTGACTCATTTATGAATAAATATATAAATTTAGTAAAATAAATAAATTTCAAAATTTGAAGAACAAGTAACTAAAATAAAACATTAATTATTATGAAACTCTAAAAGTTTAACGTTTCCATCACACAATTTTTTTTACTTCTAATCTAAGTATATTCAGATCATACATTAATATTTGTGTTTACTCCTAACCTTCCAAGTCTAAGTACATGTATTATCTTATGAGTTATTATGGAAGTGACAACACAATAATGCCAGTGTGATTTAGAAAGATGAATTTTAAGGTACATCAATACGGAAAAAAGATTGGATATTAAAAATGTTATTTTTGATGAAAAATATAAAGATACATATGGAAATTACTCAAAAGGTTTTAGTTGAAAATATAAAAATGAATATTTTTGATATTGAAAGAATAAAAACAAATAAGTTTTAAAAAAATAAAAAGAGTAAAAAAAGCAAACAACATATTTTAATTATACTTGTTTCAAAATATTTAATTTCATCTATCAAATACCTATTATTTCAATTTAAATTGTTTTTTAAAATTAATATTGATAAATACCTTTTTTCTATTAATATCTTATTATCTATCTCATAAATTAATTTGTACCGCTTAGCTCCAACCATAATAATAAATGACAACTATCACTGACCTGTCTTAGGAAATATTGTCAAAAGTTTGGGCCACTTTATTAAACATATACATCTGTTTCCTACTCCATCTTCCTTTTTCTTTTCATGTTACTCTCATGGGCAATTATTGGAGAGTCTGGAGAGTCACACATGGTACAATCATTGCTCATTTCCTTCCCCAAATGTGCAAAGTTTCTACTAAACTTGAACTCATGTTATAGTTTAACTTAACCCGCAATCTAAGTATATCAAATATAAAAGCACATTTTTAAATAAATTAAAATTTTAAAAATAATCTAATTTTATTCGAACATGATCAAATCGTATACTTGATCGAGCTTTGAATCGGACCCTAATTTTAAATCCTTGTCAAAAGTTTTATGTCAAATTTAGGTCAAAAAGCCTTTGAATCTAACCCAATAATATTATCCTTATACACCCCTATTTGACTCTTGTTTTTCTATAAATAGCATCTTTATTTGACTCGAATTTAAAAAATTATTGAAAAAAATCTTCCAAGTATGATAACTTTCTATCTCTAATTGATGTATATCTTAGCAACATGTAACGTGGATTCAAGTATACTGTTGGGCTCTATGTTTTAAAACTCGGATCGGTCATAAAATTGGTGGTCTTACTGGTCACTGGTTTGATCGATTTGACCGGTTCAACCACCGATCGAACCAGTATGACGTAATAATTATGCAATAATTATATTTAATTATATATAATATTAAAAAAATTAAAAAAATTAAAAAAAATTAAAAAATAATTGTCAGACCGGTTGGATCGAATCGGTCCAATAAATTCAGACTGGATCAATTTATAGTCGATTTTGAAGGATCAACCGAACCGAATCATTGATCAATCACCGATCAAATCGACCGGTCCAATCCAGATTTTAAAATATAGGTTGGGCTAGAGCAGCTGGTGCATGTCGAAGTACCAGTCTTGAATCAAAACATTGTCGGTGTCTAACGAGGAAAGATAGGTGATTGTGAGGGGCAGGGGTGCTAGCTACGTCCCACTTAAGATGAAGTATCTTTTTCTTGTCCTGGAGAAGCATTAGTTGCTGATGGCCCACTTAAGATGAAGTATGTTTTACCATTCGAGAGAACAGCCAAGTTGATCAGCTAAGCTGAAGCGGAGTGAATCGTAATTTGCAAATCAAGTTGGTTTCTCTTCAGATATTCTACAATCAGCCTTCGTGTACTTTGGTCACGGGTGTCTGAGTATTTGGTCACGGGTGTCTGAGTAAATCATGTTGTAATGGAGTTTAGAACATTTAAGGGTACCGTAGCTTTGTGTTAGGCGTTTATATGAATTAACTTGGTATCTTCTTTAATTCTTCAACGTAAATTGGAGTTTAGGAGTTGAATTTATCATGAAGTTGTTTCTCTCTATCTCAGATGTATTTAATTTTTATTCTTTATTATTCTAATTACTTGAATTATTCGTTTATTGTTCTTTCGTTAAAAGTATGTTAAGAAAAATCATTCGTTAAGGTTAGTACGAGACAATTATACTATTAGGTATAAAATTCTTTCATGAAAAGTGAAGTTGAGAGATAGTGTCAAGAGATACGTAATATCAACTTAGTAAAGGGTAAATTTATTGTACTTTGGTGAAAGTGATTAAGCTGAGTGAGGTCCTACAGACGTAGACAAAGTATGTCAAACTGCGATACCAAATTTTTGATGCTTTTTATATTTCGTTTTTTTATTACTTTTGTTTTAGTTTGTGTTAGAGATGTCTACGGTAAAATTAAAAAGTTTGCAAAACTAGTATCCCCTTCAGTTTTTCAATATTGAATTTAACACTTTAATTATTAATTTATTAAATATTTTATTAAATATATACAAGTTATATATTATTATTTACATCCAATAACTTATAAAAATAAAATTAGTTTGACTAAATATTATAAAAGTTATTTTAAAAATAATTCAAAAAACAAGTTATTAAAATCATCTAATTTTTAAATAAAAATAAGATTAAATCTTAAATACATCTTCTTCTTCTTTTTTTGCTCATAGTTAAAAAAGATTAATATTATAGACAATTTAAAATAAAAATATAAAATACCTTCTTATCAACAAAAAGTGTTCTTCACAAACTAAATTGGTATTTAGCAAGTCACATTATTGCTATTCATTTTATATTGAAAATTTATAAATGAATTATCTTACCCTACGATCGAGTTCGGCCTAATCCAAAATCAATAAATCCAATAAGACTAACTTGAGTTTTTCGATTTTATAATTTAAATTTTTATACAAACCTAATTTATTTAAAAAATTTAAAACTAAATTTTATTAAACTAGATCAAGTTTGGAATTAGAACTTAAGACTTAAACATGAAGCATTTAGACTCAATCAAACTTTAGTTTTGTATAAAGTGCTCTTTAGACTTTGATGTTAAGATTTTGACTCGACCTGAATTTTTGATTTAAAAATTAAAAATAACATTATTTCATTTAAAATAATATTATTTATATCTGATATATTTTTATTTCATGAGTAGGATCTCGATAAAAATGCAAACCTACCTGGCAACGACCCAATAAAGCTAGGTAGTAGATACCAACCCCCAGCACTAGCCTGTATGAGGTTAGGCTTACGCGTTTCATCTAACCAAATCAGGTGGCTGGCTCAAGCCCACTTGCTATAAAAATATGCTCATGACTTTACTTGACCCTTTGAAATGGGACTCACCTAGACATCTTTTTTTATACAAGAGATCAATTTTGATCCAATGTCAACAATTCGTTAGTAGGATTTAATTTTGATTTGAATGCAATAAATCCAAGCTAAGGTTGACTTATTATTTTCTCTATTTTTATTTTATTTTTATAAAAAATCTTAAATTTGGTAATTAAAAAATTAAACTAATATAATCAATTTAATTGTAAAGTTTTAAATCAACTAAATTTTTAATTCAAATTATTTTAATAACTCTCGTTAAAAATGGTTGTTTTATTAATTAATCAATCAATTTTGTAAATTAATTAATTTATATAAACAAAAAAATCGATTAATTTTTATTTGACATTCTTCTTCTTCGATTAAACTTTAAATTATAATATTTTTAATAACATTTAAAAATTTTAATTTTATTTAATTATTAAATAATTTTATAACGATCTAATAATGTTCAATCTTTTGTTTTACCAGTTTAACTTTCCATATTTTTTATAAAATGTTGCTCAAATTAACGCTTTTATACTCACATGATAACTTTTCCATCAGATGCAAATCAATAACATTTCAAATAAGAAAAATGCATACAATCCTACAATAGAACTTAATTTTATTTGTTTTAACTTATAAATCTCAAAGCATCTTCATCAAACTTCATTCATGAAGTATAATCCTAGACATTTTCAACTACAAAGAACAACATTGTAGCCTCAATCCAGAAACTCTCAATACTTGAATAAATGAAGTTCATAATAGTTCAAAAACCATTGAGATTCCAATTTGCAATAAGTATGTTTTGAGACAAAACAATTTATAGCAAATCTATAGTACAATGCAAAACCTTGAGCCATAATTCCATGCCTACTGGTTCAATGAAAGCAGTCGTTGAGTTCCAATCCTCCTTTTTCTGAGTCAGTCTGCAATTTTAAATGCCATTTCAAGAGATTGGGAAGCATTCAGCCTTGGATCGCAATGTGTGTGATAGTGAGAGCTCAAGTCGTCGGCGTTGTCGTCATATCGTGCTGCATCGGAAGCTCATCGTCTTCTCCAGCCATTGTTACATTTTCGTGGAGGTATACATGTTCCTGTTTATTTGATTTGCTTCTTATGTTTTGGTATTTTGTGAATAGATAAGAACATTTAAGATATAAATGTCAGTAATAAAAGGGACACTATAAATGTGGTTGTAATATTTGAATAATTTTTTAATACATATAAGGCGTTTGATGCTCTCTGCTAGTGCAGGTGGCTTTTTTTTCATGTCCAACGGTAACTGAAAAAAACAGGGTCTAAGGTAGTTATATGTAAGAAGCGTAATTATGTGCATAATTGCGAATAGTGAATTTGCGTTAGATATTTGCTGATGAGGTGTGCATATGCTATCAATCAAACATTGCTCTTTCATTTACATGTGCAAATCAACTTTTGTTTTCTTTCTGTTCTTTTTCCTTAGTCTAAAAATTATAAGTAAAAAGTCCATACCTTTTTTGCGTATTAAATTAGTTTTGAGACAAAGAATGAGACTTTTTGCTAAGCTGGGATGCCAAAGGTATACATGCAATAAAGGAGAACAGATCCCATGTCGAAGATTTCCCTGTCTTACTCTGTCCAAGAGTAAGACAGCGTCGTTTTGGTTTAAAATTTTGAAAGACGCTGAACTCCTTTGACAGGTTGATTTGACAGCAAAGCCAAGCCGCCTACCAGCTTGGCTTTGCAAAGGCAAATGGCTTTGAAGATTCTGAATTATCATTGTCAAGCCAACGACTTTTGCAGTACAGGACTTAACCCGTTTAATATACTTCATAAACATTATTAATTTTGTTGTTGATATTAAGTGTAACTTAAATAATTTAGTATTATTTAATAATATTAATCATAATGTTATGAATAATTTCACTAAATTACTAATTGGAAATGCACTTCAAATTTAATA
>JANTPM010000244.1:36323242-36334871 GCA_025434745.1 Erythroxylum divaricatum
ATTATTTATGCATATAAATATTTTTTAAAATATATTGAACAGTATATAAAGTACAATATATTAATTATTATATAATTTTAAATTATATAAAATATAAATGAATCAAATTTTTTTATATAAATTATAATATAAGTAAAATTAATATAAAAATAAATATTAAAATATATAAAAAGTCAAATAATATTATATACATTTCAAAATAAATGTAAAGATGATTACGTGAATATTGTGAAAATTATATGTTAAATATAAAGATAAAAGAAATTAAAAATAGACTCATTAATTAATCTGAAAAATATACTTGAAAAAGTATTTTTTTAAAAGTTTAAAATTAAAATTTCAACTTCTTCAAAAACTATTTTTTTGTTGTCAAAAAAATTATATTTATTAAAAAATTACTTTTTATTTTACAATTAAACACTTATTTAAAAAATAAACAAATTTTTAGGGTAAAAAAGTGTTAAAAATTATATCTATTAAAAAATATTTTTTTATTTTACAATCAAATATTTGTTTAAAAAATAAAAAAATTTTACCGCGAAAAAAAATAGGTATTCAATCCTCAAAAAACTCAATCCAACAAACACTAAAACCTTAATATTAAAACCCTAAATCAAGAGGAGCAAAATAGGTCCTTCATCACTCACATGAAACCCTAATTGCAATACCCAATTCCCCTTATAAACACACTCCCCTCCGATTCGTCCCATCACTTGCACAGCGCTTGCCTCTTGTCGCCACCGTCCCTGAGGTAAATGCTTTTGAATGTGTTAGTGTTCTCTTCAGGTGTTTTCAAGTTTTGTTTTTGCTTGCTTCTATTTCCTTTTAAATGGGTTCTCAGTGATGGATTGGGGGGAAGATTGTGTTTCTCGGTGATGATCCAAACAAGATGACGAGTCCGATTTTATAATCCATTCCATTTTTCCCTGACGACGAATCGAGGCATTTGTCTGAGAGAATACGCAAATCCCCCACTTTCAGTTTTTTCTCTCT
This sequence comes from Erythroxylum divaricatum, assembly GCA_025434745.1. Classification (NCBI taxonomy): domain Eukaryota; kingdom Viridiplantae; phylum Streptophyta; class Magnoliopsida; order Malpighiales; family Erythroxylaceae; genus Erythroxylum; species Erythroxylum divaricatum. The sequence continues at coordinate 36,324,236 of JANTPM010000244.1, forward strand.
CCTAATTTTAGCGTTTGAAAGTCTATTTTGCGATGTTAATTAATTGCGATTTTGTTTCCTCATAGCTTTTTTAAAGTCTGATTTCAACGATGGATATAACTACAGGGCTCTCGGATACTTTGTGTAAGCATGGAGTGCGTGGTACAGGGGATAATAGAGACCCAGGTTGATTTTTTATCAGCCAATTTTCACTTCTTTCGTTATAGACTTATAGTATTAGTTTAAGCAATGCTTCGTTGCTTAACTTGTAAAGTGTCGGTGGAATCATAGTTAATCCTTGAGATGTCATGTAGTATAAAAGGGAGTAATTAGATTATGTTGAGCAATTTGTTGCTGTAAGTGATGTTACCCTAGCGATGGTCTTCTGCAAGTTGCTGTACTGTTGTCATTCTTGTACCTGATTGATTGTTATGTGCATTGAGAGTGAGGTTTAGAGTTTTGTAGTTTTTCTTATTCTGGATTTTTTAAGGACGTAATTTAACTATATGGATGGAAGTGATGATTATTTCCCCAAATGATCGAAGCTGAATAAACTGAGCGATTTTTCTCTACAGAGAATCCAAGCCAGAAATCTGATCCATCTTTTTCAACTAATTTGAAAATCCATTACATAGTTTCTGTTCTGCTCTTCCTTTTGGTCACAGTGTCTTATTGGAGTATCTGTTTTCTTCTGGTGTGTACTTGTGTTTTATCACAACATTTTTATTTTGCTATACTTTGAAGACATGCTGTGTAAGAGCATATATCTTAAAGATGAATGTGATGATTATTATCCCCAAATGATCAAAGCTGAATAAACTGAGCAATCTTTCTCTACAGAGAATCCAAGCCAGGAGTTTGTTCCATTACCTGTAAACACACATCATAGTTTGTTTTGTTGATTCAGTATGCCTATGTCATTTTGCATTTTGTAAAGTTTTAAATTATCATCATTTTTGTTCATCTCATCTGTCATGAGATTTGAACTTTTGGTTAAAGATGGTTTTATTGATTATTTTCTTCAAATGACTGATGCCAAAAATGTTTCAGCAAACTTTCTTGCATTTATAATATTTTGTGATGATAGAGATGATGGTTATTTTGCCAAATGATCAAGTTTGAACAAACTGTGCGATCTTTCTCTATGGATAATACAAGCCAGGAATCTGATCCATTGTTACGTCAAAATATATGCTGTAATCTTGTCTCGATATGATTGAGTCTCAATGATTTGAGAGATCTTTTGAAGGGAACTGGAGTTCGTACATATTTCCTTGTAGACCTGTTATTTTTTAGTTTGTATTTTACTTCTATAGTTAGCAATAAATTGACAAACTTGTCTTGGTTAGCTTGTGAAAATAGAGTGTAACCTGTTTTGTTTTGTGCATGAGTATGAAATGCCAAATCTAGAGTATGGACCCTAGAAATCGAGTGTTTTCCCTAGAAACTTTAGTTGGGCAATACTTGGGTATTCATGGATATGTTAGTGTTTATTCGTCTTGCCTCTTGTAAAATGAGTTACTCTTGGAGGTTGACCTTCTTTATCATATTTAGAAAGCAATTGTTGATTATAGATTTTCCATCTTGAGTATGTCTGTCCTTGAGTGTTTAAAAAGATTTTCTGAAACTTCTTTCCTCTTGTTTATTCTTTTCTTTGCATGTACTTGCAATCTTTTTCATGCAGCACGTTGAGGCCCTTGAGATTCTGCTTCAGGGTCTTTGTGGTGTTCATAAGGAACGGTTAAGGATGCATGAATTATGCCTCAAAAGTGGCCCTAACCTTGGTTAGTAGATACTCATTTGGGAATGCTAGTTGATGAGGTTAATGCCTTTATGTTAAGTTGGAAACAATGTGTACTTCCACTCTTTCAGGGCATGTTCCATCTGAAGTTCGGTTATTGTGTGATCTTGAGCAGCCTGAGCCCACTTGGTATGCTAATTTCTGATCTGCTGGTTTTTGTGTGTTTTTATTCTTATACTAGTTGTTGCAGGACTGTTAAAACATGTTGGGGGTGCAACAAGTGATGTTAACTTCAGATCTGCTGGCATTTGTGTGTTTTTACGCTTATATTTGATTTTGCAGGACTGTTAAACATGTGGGGGGTGCAATGAGGGGTGCTGGTGCAGATCAAATATCGGTTCTTGTGAGGACCATGGTGGAGAGTAAGGCCAGCAAAAATGTGCTTCGCTTATTCTATGCCCTTGGTTACAAATTAGACCATGAGCTGCTGAGAGTGGGATTTGCATTCCATTTCAAGAGAGGTGCTCGGATAACTGTAAGAGTTTCCTCTGTTAATAAGATGCTAAAATTACATGCAACAGATGAAGCTGTACCCGTAACACCTGGAATACAGATGGTTGAAGTAACATCCCCAGCAACATCAGAAAATTATTCTGAAGTTGTTGCTGCAATGTCGTCATTCTGTGAATATCTCGCACCGTAAGTGTTATGATTTGTTTGAATGATTGATTACTTGGATAAGATATTGGATAAATATTTCTTATGCAAACAGCTCTTTTCTATAGAAGACGTGATAGAAATGGTGTGAAATTTAATAATATGAATGAATGATTCTTGTAGATCATCTGGTTGTAGCAAAATAACTTTTTCATTTTAGGCCAAGGTGCCACTATAAAAGGAAGAACGAGAAGATAGGAGTGCATGATAAGAAAATTGCTAATTGTCTGTTGTTGAATTTTGATGCTAATGTAGAGTATTTAACTGTATTGCTTGGCATATTTTCTGCAGGCTCTTGCACCTTTCAAAGCCAGGTGTTTCTACAGGGGTGGTGCCCACTGCTGCTGCAGCTGCCGCTTCCCTCATGTCTGACGGTGGAGGAACAACACTGTAACAACAGCCTACATCTCTGTTCTGGGGTTTTTATTGGAAAGTCATTGTCTACTCAGGCCCCCACCAAAATGTTGAATAGAAGAGCCAAATGTGTTCCAAATTCATAAATATGGCCTTCTTGGATGGTTGGTCTAGAATTTTGGGTTACAGGGGGAGAGGATTGATGTTGGTCATAATACATTGCTTGATGAAGCGAAATGGTGTCAAGTGCTGCACATACTGTTTAAATTGTGAGGAATGGACGTAGCATACAGACATTGCCTGTAGATGTTAATGTATTCTTGTCAAGCTATCCTGTATCGCTGACTTTCCTAGTTCAGATTGGGGTTGTTTAGGTTTTTATCATAATCCCATTTGCCAGTCACCAATGTTATGAATTTTTTACCGTTCAGAGTACTGAACTACTGATCGTATCGGTTGAAAAATGGTACAATGTTTCGTGTTCTGGTACGGTTCGATGATCAAAACCTTTTGTATTGGTTCTCTGGGTACGTTTGATTCTCCTCATGCTCTCTATTTCAACACCAGAAAGAGGCAAAAGTTGCCTTCTTTTTCTGCTTCTAGTCCACCTGCTACTTCAGCTTCACATCAATGATTCATTTTTAACATCCGGAGGCTTTATTCCAACTTGCTAACATCAATCAAAAGATGAATATATGACGACCTTTCATATACGATTCCAAGAATGACCATACAAAAATGAACTAAAAAACATAACCGGCATTATTAAAATATTATCATGAAGAATTTGATATCAAAATCGATCTTTTATATTAATTTTTTAATAATTATTTTATTATGTTTGATTGATATTTTATTCTTATCGTAAGAATTATTCATAATTATTTAAAAATTAATTTATAAATCATTGAGATTTTTTATTAATTATTTATAAAATATAAAATATTTTAATTAATTATATAATAAGAGTTAAAAAATTTATTATTACCATTTTAAATATTTAATACTAAATATTAATATAACTATTAACTTTGTTTAATACTGTATCGAACATGCATTATTAGTAATTATATTCCTATTTCAATTCTCAATTCTCACTTTTCATTTTCATTTTTTTTTATTTCTTCTTATTACCAAAACCTTAATACGTGCTAATCATTCCTTTACACATATTTTGCTGGTTTTGTTTCAGTAACCAAATTGCGTTAGGATTTTTTGCAATTAAGTATCCGTATTTCAGTAATTATAATTATTTTCAGTTGGGAACTGAAACCTAGGAATAGAGAAATTACAATATGCAAACCAAAAGGGGTGGTGGCGCAGTTGGCTAGCGCGTAGGTCTCATAGCTTCTGAGTTATCCTGAGGTCGAGAGTTCGAGCCTCTCTCACCCCACTATCGCCTTTTTACTAATAATTAGTCACATCGTACTTCAACAAATTAACCATGACAGGGTTCATCAGAAACATTTCTCACTTTACATGATTGGCTTTGTTCACCTTTTCAGGAGTAAGGTTTACTGTTCCGGCTCAATACGACTAATTCAGCACGGGCTACATGGTCTCTCGATGGTTTATCGGATAAATTAATAAGTTGGGCGCAAAGATGACAGAACAATGCATTTGATTCAGTTGAACAAGACGGTGAATATAGTTCATGAATGACCATCATAATCATATTCAATAACCAGAAAGTTACTCTAATGGCACAGATTAAAGCCTCCAAAATTTCAATATAGGAAAGTGCACAAAACAAAACAAGAAAAGTGATTATGTCCTCCTAATCAGTATTCCTTTATCTAAAAGGTTACCTTATATGGATCTAGACTATAGATTCTACTTTTCCTACTGATTCAAAGCATTTGCTTACCCCACATGAAGTTCATAGGACTGAGAACTACTACTTCTGTTTGCACTGCAACAAGGTTGTCAAAACTTGGAACCAGAGAGGGATAAAATGAATTGATTGTAGCCAACTGATACAGCACAATCTCTATGCAACTATCTTCTACTGCTTGCTGTTTTTCCCTTGCTTATATCTGCGAGCTCTTCGATGAGTTTTCTTTCTTCAGTACCTAACCTTTTCGGAATTTCGACTTGTACACGAACCAACTGATCACCCCTCATGTTGCTTCTGTTCAGCACAGGGATTCCTTTCTTTGACATTACAAGTGTGGTGTTCGGCTGAGTTCCAGCCGGAATCTTTAAATCAGCTATACCATCCACTGTCGGCACCTTGACTTTAGTACCCAAAATTGCATCTATATATGATACTTTGCATGTATATAGTATATTGGCATCATCACGTTTCAGAACTGGGTCAGGAATGACTTCAATGACAACAAAGAGGTCGCCGGGTGCCCCACCTCTTCTTCCAGCATTACCTTCAGATCGGACCCTCAAACGGCTGCCGGAGTCCACTCCAGGAGGAACTTTCAAACTGATGCGCTTTGTTCTTCTCACCCTTCCATCACCTGAACATGTGTTGCAAGAGGTAGAAGTTTCACCAGTCCCACCACATGTCGAGCAAGTCATTACCTGCTGGAAGATGCCAAGTGGAGTCCTTGCTGATGAGACAACCTGACCTTGCCCACCACATGTACTGCATTTGGATGGCTTTGTCCCTGGCTTTGCACCAGAGCCATTGCAGGTACCACAGCTCTCAAGTCGAGTTATCTCAATTTCTTTCTCGATTCCAAAAACTGCTTCCTTAAAAGTTAAGATGAGATTGTAATATTCATCCTGGCCATCAACAGCTCTACTTCTGGATGTTCTACCTCCCATGCCCATACCCCCCATACCACCCATGCCTTCAAATAATGACTCGAATAAATCAAAAGGACTGCTGAAATCCTGGCAGATTACATCAACAGATACATTCATGAGAAGGCAGAAGACCATTTGAATCTTGACAAATTATAAGGCATAGCTGCTATTTAACTTTTAAATATTGACTTACCCCCGTACCCATACCCATACCACCTTTAACACCAGCCTCCCCATACCTGTCATACAAAGATCGTTTCTCATCATCTGACAAGACCTGCACAATAAATTTATCCTCCGATCATGTAGACCAACAAAATGAAGAGCTGCTCCAACCAAACATAAACCAGAAACCAGTGTGACCAAAAGACTCGAGTTGTACCTCATATGCATTGCTAATTTCCTTAAATTTCTGCTCTGCCCCAGGCTCTCTGCAGCACAGAAGCAAATAGTACAGTTCGAATCATACGAAGGCAAGAACAGATCAAGAACAACACTACTTATAATTAATTATTAATCCATATTCAACTCTGGACTGTCAGAAACAGAAAAAGATTAAACGTATGATGAAGAGACAATGTCATTGTAAAAATTAGATCCCAGCATGGCCCAAGTCCATGATTTCAGTTAGTTCAAAATTTCATCTTTAGCACACATTATTACATTTCAGCTCCAGAGGATAGAGAAGGTTTGGTGTTTTAGATTTACAGTAAGAAAATAATAAAGGCGTGTATATCAAAAAAGAGTCCTGTTTTACATTTGTAGTATCAATTCCCTTATTGCTCCAAATTATTAAACAAGTCCAATTTAAATAAAATTAGATTTAAATTTCACAATACAACAATACAATCAAATGGCATGTGCTCATCTCCACACTTGTTGAACAAATTTAACTTATTCATCAGTCTTGAACAACCCGAAGGGACTGAAAAATTAAGGGCCATTTATCCTAATGGAAAACATGGAGAGCTTTTTAAATACTTAGGCAAATAATAAACCATGCATAATACAGCAAATGTAGGTTGATGCCAAAGGAAAACAAGACAAGGATGAAATAGAGTCATGCTTCAGTATTGGAGAAGCTTACTTATTGACATCAGGATGATAATTCCTAGCAAGCTTCCGATAAGCTGAAAACAAGAAAGCACAAAGAATTTTAGAATGTCTCAGAAGAATCAAAAAGAAATCCAAGGGATATAAACACATTAGTAATTTGTTAGGAGCTCCAAGAATTCTTCTAAAGCAGCACAATTCTATTATTAGATAATCACAAGCTGAAATCGGTTTTCACACTTGTACTAGAAATGAGATTTCTCACATATGCTTATCGAAAAAATAGACTCCTAACATAACAACACCTGAATATTGCTCCACAGTTTGTCACTGCACAAAAATGCAAAATAGGACAAAGTACATTGACAAACATTTGGCGTAATAATCTTCCTGCCAAACGATTCCAATAGAACTGAAACAGTGACAATTCTATCTGTTACAGCGATTAGCAAAATAATTCTACATTTTCAGCCACAATCGAGAAGTTTTTTCTACCTAAGGCTATGTTTGGTTGGATAAAAGGTTTTCAATGGAATTGAATGAAATAGAATGATTTATAATGAAATAGAATGTAAATGGATATAATATTAGAAAATTGTTGTTTGGGAGGGATGGAATGGTTCATAATGTAATATAGTGAAATGTTGTCTGGAAGATGGATATAATGAAATGGAATGTAATGTAAGTATAATAATAATAAATGACTATTTTACCCTTGATAGAAATAATGAGATGTATTATCTTGCTACTTAGTTTTAGAGTTGAGGGTATAATTGGTATTATAAAAAATTATTGAGTACATATTAGGTAGTAAATATTTATCATTTTATATTTCATCCTAAATCTCCCAAATCGGAGGTAACTCATTTATACTGTTTACGATGAAATAGGATGTAATGTGAAACTCTCTCCTTCTATCTTATTCTATTTCATTTCATTATAAACCCTCTTCCCAAATGATAGAATAATATTACATTTCATTTCATTTCATTCCTTTACTAACAAGACTACTAAACATAGCCTAAGTTTCCAACTTTCCGATAATGGATCAACAAGAAAACTTGGTCTAATCCAGTCAGCCTACAAAATCACTTTTCCACCAAAGGACCCCAAAATTTCTTTCCATCAATAGTGCCAAAATTACCAATTGTCCACCTTAAACCACACAGTAGTCCTAAATTAAAGGGTCATACACAAGTATTCCAGTCAAGCAATTTTGACAATTCACTCTATAAGATTTACTCAAAATTTTCAGGAATGCAAGTTTTCTGATGAAACTTCATGCACGACACTGTTTATTAAGCTTCAGCAACAAATTACACGATTCACAAATTTATCAAATGAAAGCACCCTAAAGAAACAACTGGAAATGAATGTCACCAACTCAACTTCCAGCAAAGTTCAAATGGATTAAAGCATATATCCATGATCAAGAACAACTGCAAGCTTGACAGGGCACCAAGAACAAACATTTATCAGCATATTGATGGTCAATGGACCACTGTCATACTCTTTGTAGAAAGAAAGCAAGCCAGGGACCAGGGATGAGGTGGTTATCAACAATGGCAAGGGAAGCACATACCACTCTTAATTTCGGATTTACTTGCATTTTTTGACACTCCAAGAACGGAATAGAAATCCTGAAAGGTAGAATACTAGCTCTTAACTAAATGTTGAACAATTCGTAATGGAAAGAAAAAATTTCTGATAAGTAAAAGAATTTGACTAATAGAGGTGGTTGGTGAGTTGGAAACCAAAATAACAAGTAATGCTTTGGAAACCTAGAGCAATTGCGCGTATGTGAACAGAAACTATGTAATTGATATACTCATGCTATCAGCTCTAACTATAAGCCGGGACCCCCTAAGACGATGTGAGTTTCGGGACGGCCCCATGACAGATAAAACAGGAAAGGAATCCTGGGAAAATAAGCTCGAACTTGGTGCTGCTAGATAGCCCATCTTGTTTTCAAGCCTGCAAAAAGGTTTAAAAGCATTATATAATTTAAAAATTAATGTTATCCAAAGCATGTAACATAAGGGAAAATATAAAAGAAAAACAAATAGTAGTGCAATGAACTACTCAGCACAAAAATTACTCTACCAATTGAAAGAAATTAGTTTATTTGACGCTAAAGTCCAAGCAACTTATCCTCAAGAGAGTATATGCATATCAACTGTCATCATGCTTAACTCCAAAAGGCTGAAAATTTTGATTACATATATTGCCAGAAAATATGAGCGGCATTAAAAACATGGCTAAGGTTGTCAAATTACTACCTAGTTCAGTACTTCTAGTCCTAGATTGGTGGTTCTTTCATGTATGTGTGTTTTGTGGGAAAGAGGGTGATAGAGAATTTGAAGAGGGCAAACTGACCAGCATTTAGAGCTCATTATCCTATTTGGCATATAGGAACATATTGTTAATTGTGGACGGAAACCCCATTGAGCAACCAGTGTGCTTCCACACGGTATAATGGCCATTTAATAGATTTTCCCAGTCCTATGTGATAAGCCACTTAATACGCGATTCAACCTGCGGAGACAGAAATGTTCAAATTAGTTAACTGGAGACACCGAAATCCAATTGAACTACATTCCATGATATGCCTTCAAACATTGCAAATATATGTCACATAAAAATACAAGTCCATGTATATTGCCTTCAAAATTGTTGGACACAATTTAATTGCTTATAGCACAGGGGATATGTAGTCAATTCCAGGATAACAAAGAGAGAAATTAACGCTCTTGACATAGAAATTCAAAAGTGTCCTTCATATTCATGTTTGAATAAAAACTACAACCAAAAATCTAGACCTGTTTAAATCTCAACAAGGAATACATCATCGTGTTTCTCATTAACAATATGCAATGCCAATTCTCAAACTAGCAAGACCTTCATATCCAGCAACTGTTTAAGGAGTCGGACATTGTTTCATAGACAATGACAGGACAATCACAACCATTTAACAAGCCTCCCAATCATTCCATCAACCCAATTTGTCTAGACAGCTAACAAAAAAAATTTAATCCCACTTATATGCACATGAAGATCATTTTCCTGAGCTTTTGGAATCCAAAACTACTTAATTTAGCTTACAAAAGCAGAAAGAACATGTTTGTCTTTTTTTTTTTTTTTTTACGATAATACCAGTAAATTAGCCACTACAGTTAATCTCTAACAATGATAATCATCAAAAGAACCGTCAAAACCTTAATCAACAAATGCAAATTCATTCCAAAAAAGGCCCAAACCAAAGCAACATATGATTTGAAATAGGTATACAGAAAAGAACATAACTTTTGAAGTGACCCAACAGCGGAAACGGTAAGAAAACACGCAATATTCCAACCAAAAACAAGCCCTTGAAGAGATTTCGAAACTAGAAAGAAAACAAACAGAAAAACAATAAACTTGCAACTTTTTACATGTAAAGCTCCAAAATTTAAGGGCAGTTCGAGAGCATGTCCATACCTATCGATGAAATGAAACTGGTACACTCCAAGTCTCACTCGCTTTCAAGCTGGCGAATAAAAATCTTGTTCTTTTCGGTTAAGTGTTGGAATCTCTTTCACTACTCGTACATGCTCTGTTCAGGTAGTTGGTATATCGACCGTCTGATATGTTTACTTGTGATTCAAACCGATTATCAGCCGTATGATTTGCTTACTTGTAATTTCTGGGCCTGTTTGTATGTTTCAGTCTGCAACATTTGCATATTTCTGTGGACTCTGGAACACTTTAATAAAATGCAAACGTCATGGCCTTAAAAATGTTAAATGTGCTAGAAAAGAATATAGTACGAGACAATGGACGGGTCAACTGGCGCCTTATGATTAGAGATGCCATCGGGGATGTTATTGGGCCGGATTCAAGGTAGTTATTGGGTCGAACTCAAATTTTTTCGGGTTCGAAAAGTCTGAAATTTGATCGAATTTAAAACCAATTAAATTATTTTTTCTATTTTAAAATTTTAAAATAATAACATTATTATTCAAAATTTTCAAACTTTAAATCCTAATATAT